>JAKGUB010000346.1:3452500-3710000 GCA_026261675.1 Hippocampus mohnikei | reverse complement strand
CACACACACACACACACACACACACACACACACACACACCATGCCTGCCTACCTTAAGGTTTTTGGATCCTGGATGAAAGACATTTTCCAAAGACTTCATATTACTAGCCTCACCATTACGCTTTATCTCCAAAAAAAAAAGTAGTTGTAAATAAAAGATTCTCACGACTGGCATGCTTTTATCCGATATATTTAGTCAGTTTTAAATCTGCTCTCTGCTGCTGAACACTTGAATTTCACCTTTGATGTCATTAAGAATGATGTTGGGGGGTTTTTTTAGGATTTTATCATCCTACTTGATTATACCTATCGTCTTAATAAACTTTAACAATCATTTGGACGACAAAATTCCATTGGAATTAAAAAGTTAAGCTATTTTTTGACAATTAAAATACAAATGTATCATTTAGACAGAAAAAGAGCTGTAAAGTCATTTCGTTCGAGACAATTCTTGTTAAATAATAATTTGTATTTATCTAAGATCAAATCTTAATCGTACAACAATAATAGTACGATACTAAAATCACTGTTTATTGAGGGAAGAAAGTCAAGTTTAAACTACACCTGTATTACTGTGATGATACTCCTGTAATTCTGGGAAAGATGCTTGGAAAAATATGGGTGGGGGAAGACTTTATCCCTGTAACCATACGCATTTTAGACAAGAAAAATACGCCACTCATGTAAAACGATCAGACTGCAAATTATTTTACCAAGCGACAGCTAGCGGGCTCCATTTTGAGAACCATTGCCCAAAAGAAACTGATCACTGACTCAAAAGTCTTCTGTCCTCTTTCAGACCAACAAAGCTTCAGCCGAGGGGGACCTCCAGGGGGCCAACGCGGCGTCCCGCCAGGCCCTGTGGCTTTCCGTGCTCTCCATCGTGTTTGGGATCGTCACCTACATCTGCGCCATCGCCGCCCTCATTTCTTACTTGTCTGCTAAGCCACCATAATTTTTTTTTTTAAAATAACAATTGATTAAAAAAAAAAAAGCTGTGAATGCTCTCCTGGAGCTAAGAAAACAAACAAACAAACAAAAAAAAGATCTCGTGCACATGCTGTCAACAGGTACTTGTAAAATAATCACATTTTAGCGCATCGGTTCCTTCAATCATAGTCTATTGGCCTTTCGCTGAAACCCACCCGCCACGGGTCTGGTACACGCATGAATTGTTTGATATTTTAAGGGATATTTGATCTGTTACAGACCCAAACATTAAGATAAAAATAAATAAATAACTAAATAAAAGAATTTAAAAATCGGGCATACAACAGTTTTTACTGTGCAAAGTAAGCTCCGGTAATATCAACACAGGATGCCACACACATTAAAATTATGTTCCACCGCTAATCGAGATAAGTAGTCTTCAAAGACAGAAATCTCACATTATCAAATGTGATATAACATAAAGAAAGAAGAAAAAGCTAGCAACAACCGGGAAACACTACTCTAGACTCATCATGGAAGAGGCTTTGGGCCTTTTTTAACAACAACAACAACAACAAATCCTGTACTACAAAAAAGAACTGCGGTAAAAAAAAAAAAATCTTGGAGGCAGGGGAAAACAAACATTTTGGTCTACTGAGCCAGCTACAGTAGAAGCAGGTTCTCAAATCAAGCTGACGGCTAGTTTTATTATCCTTTCTGTTTCAGGTTAGACATTTGCTTTCATTTATGTCCGCTTCCTTGTTCCTCAGTCAGGTGGCTGATTGGCCACATTCTGTTCCACATCACAATTCATAGAGTCATGACTCGGGAGAATATTGAACGCGTTTAATATTTAGGATTGTCGGCTCGGCCCGTTTCAAAATCTATTGTTGTTCCAAATTCACTCCACAGGATGATCTTATATGATTATCCGATAAAACGTAGGATAACTTGCCGTTTGTCGTCCTTGGTCGGAAAGGGGCAAAGTCGGGAGAAAAACAGCGCAATTATCTTTGTGTGTACCACGCCTGAGTGACTGATGTCAAACCAAATCACGACAAAACTTAAAATTCAACAAAGGAGATGAAGGACATTGATATTAAGCAGTGACACTTCTCCTGTAAAGTTGGCTCGCACTCAACCTTGAACATGTTGCTCATCTCGGTAGCTTTGTGGCTAGTCCTTTATTTCTATTAGAATCCTTCAAACGTATTGTTTCAACCAGGAACACAAGCACTAGCTCGCCACTCGCTCACTGTTTACTATAACAATGATACAAAAAGCAAATCTCTGTTCTGCGCTGCGATTGGCCAATATGCGTTTTGGAGGATAAGGCTTTGCGCAAGATCAATTCTGAGCTGTTCATTTATTTATTGGAAGTGGAAATGCGCTTGATTTACAACCTGCAGCTCCCTGCCGCCCCCTGGACTCTCATTAGCTGTACCAAAGTTAGTCGAGAAACACAGTGTAGATTCACGGTAAGAACAGAGCGCGTAATAGAGAAGTGGATTCTGATGGGCCTCATCCTGGGGTGGTGACGTTCTGAAACCACACCACAACTCAAATCTTAAAAAAAACAAAAACAGAAAACATAAGTGATGAGAATAATATGGATCCCCAGACATGATGTTGCCACAATGTAATTGTTTGCTTTGTACAAATGCTAACTTGTGACCACAAAATGGGCATAACGTGCACACAAAATACTAATTAACTAAAAAAACTTGCACATCTAGGTAATCAACTGTCACACACCTTTCTTACCTTATTGTCCGGAATGACTTAATACCGCTTGCATCGCAAAGCAACAATGCATTCATTTGTATTTTGTGTTTTCGTTATTCCTACTCTGTAACCATGATTTAGTATTTTGTGCGCACGTTTTACTTTGTTGCCATAAATGAGTATTTTGCACATTATACAGTATCTATAGTGTGTCTAGGATAGTCTTGGGTGTGGAGTTGCCCATGGAGCTGCACAGAGGAACACTGTTGGGTGGAAGGAGGGGAACACGGAACACTTTTAAAGGAACAAGAATGTAATTCAGGGGGGAAAAAAATACACAAATATGTTGACTTGTTTGTTGAGTAGTTTTCTCCTGATAGGCTATATTTCACATACACAAGATAGCATCTTGTGCGTTTGATTTAACATCTCATGTATGTCACAAATTGGGGTTGACGTGCTCTTGCTATGACGTCCTGAGGTGTCGCAAAGTGATGGCTAGTAGGAAAGTAGTATTGCAAACCCCCACCATTCGCAAATTCACCTATGCATGTTTTTTACCCCGTGGGATCTAACCTGTTCTCTTTCTGGAACACAGAGGAAAGCAGTCATTTGTGTTTTTTAGTGAAGGATCACTGGATCTAAATTTTTATGGAGACAAAAGTATTCAAATACATCTTATATTCACAATACATACAGCATATGTGCTTATAATTGGCCATGTTTTTGTTTACATTTGACTGCAATGTCTTTGAGGTATTGTGCAGAAAACTGGGATACGTCTGATTTGATCCAGACTACAATGAGTGCACACATGGCACAGAATCTCTGTGTGAAATCACTATCCAATCATTGGCAATACCTCGCCTTTGTCAAAGGCAAACGCACACAAATATGGGGTCTTCCGTCGGGACTGCGATTTGGTCACTTTGCAGGACCTCAGTGTGAAACAGGCTTTGGTCTCAGGTCTTAATCTAACACGAGCACATGGGTACGGGCAAGTTACAATCATGCAGTTTAACGTATTTTACTTTCACACAAGATGCTAACTCGTGTGCTCAGGTTGAAAAATGTCATCAACCATCAGGACCTAGTGTATTTAATTTTAATATTTCCAATATGCAGTGTGAGACAAGATAGCCGGAGCATGTGGGATGGACGCAAGTGCCAAAAGAGATGGGAGTTATGTTTGTTATATTTAGTCCATTAAGTTTGCAACAACAACAAAAAAAGAGTGCTAAACGTATTACTTTTGAAGTTCCAGAGAGACAAAAAGATGTCCAGCATGAGTCCCTCACCTGACTTGGCTTGAGCTTCAGCGTGCCATTAATGTAAGCCAGTGACTATTTTAAGGGAAAAGTCCACATTTTCTATGTAGATGTAGTTTTTATATCATAGAGTGCACCGATGATTACAACAACCGTGTGTGAACAGTACACAAAGATGACTTGTGATACCTCGTCAGCTTCCAACCTCCCGACAATCCTCCTCCACCATCATCTGAGCCCGAGCAGCTTCGACTGTACTGCTCACTTCTTCTCTCATGACATGTGGACTTCCTCTCTGGCCTCACATTCTTCTTTTAAATGTAAATAAAACAAAGTGGAAGAAAAAAGTCAATCCCTATAAATAAAAATGAACTTCTTTGGAATTGTCTTGGCTTCTTTTTTTTTCAATTATTCACTTGAAAAAGTAAATGCCGCACTTGAGCCATGGTTAAGAAATCCTTTAAACGTCTAATTTTTTAATTTTCAATTCTGTTGAGATACTCTGTGGCTCTGACAAAAATCAAAAGGTTCCTTGATTGCAGCATCCAAAATTGCACAGTTATTGTATTTTGACACAAGTGAAAGGTAGTTTGACAATATGAACTATTATTCTTGTTTTTTGTTAAATCTGCAAATCTGAGGTTAGTTTGTTCTTAGCAGGGTCTTCTTAACTCAATGAGAAAGATATGTGGATTTTTCTCCCAAAGACTGAAGGTTTCGGTCACATATTTATGATTGATTTACATTAACTTCAGGACAAGTCAATATAGGCGGATTTTTGACATAAGAGTGGCCTAAAAATCCTTAGTCAATTCTGACAAATTCACTGTATTTTTGTTTCAAATCTCTATCCAATGATACTCTTTTTTTATATACACCTACATTGATTTGAAATTTTCTGTCACTTCCCTGCATCCTGATGCTTGCAGCAACGTGTGACATATGTTCTTCTGTCATCCCTGAATGAACCTTTTCAAGAAAATGTTCCGTTTTTATTTCAACAGGTTGTCGCTAGAAAAAAAAAATCTGAGATAAAGGCACACTGTACAATGTTGCTTGGAGCAATTTTGCTACTTGGGCGTTTTAAAGTTTAAATTATTGACAACCACGTTGGACCTAACTGTATAACACACAACAAATAGAATTACAGGCGACGTATATTAAAATAAAATACATTGTTTTATTTACCTACATCGCTATCTCGCTAGCATTAGCTAGCAAGAATTTGCATTACACATCACGGGATGTATTTATTTTCCTACAAATACCCCACACGTTGTATGACCACAGACGGATAGGTAATATAACAATACTCACGAATTTATATCTTTTCTAATGTAGGAAAAACTACTTAGATAAATTAAAATGTACCACTTTATTCTTCTTTTTTAAGTATATCTTCATGTTTGCACTACACTGCCCCTAGGAGGCTAAAGCGAGGATGGCAGGATTTTGAGAACGATTATTTAATCGATCAAAATCATCCAGCCGTAGCCACGCCTGAAATAAAATATTTTTTTCTTGATACTGAGTATCATAAAAATGCATCATTGTATTAATTAAGGCCTCCCGCCAATATTCCGACATAGTTAAATATTTAACTATCTATCATGGAAGAATTTATAAAGATTCCTACCTTGTGACGACTGGAGTTCTTCAGGCTTTGGTCTCACTAATCTCATTCCATATCTTTCATTGTGTTCCAAAATTAACAAAGCACCCATCGACATGCACACAGACACACAATCACACACATGGCCTAGAAGTGAACTGAAGCAGAGGATGCCTAAAGTGGCTGATGAATATTTTATTAGAAAAATTGCTCTTTATGCGGCGAATAGAGTAAAAAAAGATCAGACGCTTTTGGAGTAGCGCCGCCTGAGCGACTCTCTGTAGAAGCTGAAGATCTTTTCGGACGCCGCCTGACTGACAGCGATGCACTGCTGCATCTGTACACAAAAATGCACGTTTACCCAAACATACGTAGATAAATACATCGATTTATTATGTTGGTCCCCATATGTGTGTGTGTGTGTGTATGTGTGTCTACACAGATACACACAACATTTATTGCAAATGGTTTTGCAGACCCCCAAGATATAGCTCACAGACCCCCGAGTGTCCTTGCTTTAAGAACCATTGGTTCATTTCACCAACCTCTTGTACTGAAAATGATCCTTTGGTCGAGGTCATCATCACTTGGTGCTCTTTGCTGTCGATGGCGAAGGTCATCAGAGCTCGACTCTCCTGATGAGGGCGAAAGCAGACGAGCACATTCAGCATTCAAATAGCATTGATAGTACAGTCGTCTTTTGCCATATCATGCTTCTCATGTTGCGGGGTCACCACATCGTGGATTTCTTTATCATACTTTCATATTGGATTATTTGCTATATCGGGGGGATTATTTTTCCACACTGACTGTTACTGCAGAGCAATAAGCATTAAATTAGGCTGGAAGAATGTTTCAGACAGAATGTCTGAAGCTGAAGTGGGTGTGCCTGGTTTTTGAATCTGCCCCACATAAGGAAATCACACTCACCGCTTCCTGAGCAGCGGTCGGGTCAGTGATGATACTTCCATCTGTGTGGATGGCGCAGGTGACGCCGCAGAACAGGCAACTCATTGGCAAGCCGGCGTCCATCATAGCCATGCAGCCGGCGTTGAGGAAGGAGGACAATAGCTGGACAGTGGGTCAGGAAGAAAAACACGTGCATGCGTGCCAAGCCGGCCCAATGCATTAAATAAAGATGCATTGTATTGTATAACCTACTAAACATCTGCTTTGGGCTCCATCACCACAATGGGCCCCAAGAGAAATTTTCACTCAACAGCACAGCCCGGAGTATGACTTTTTTTCTTTTAACTGAATGACATTGAAAGGGTTCAGAATAGATTAAATATATATTTGAAAAAAAAATAATTTGGTAAAGATGTGCAAAGCTGACAACAGAACAGTTCCAGCGCTGCAATGACTTTGTAGTATAGCAGGTATATGAATGATCAATGGTCAATATCAATGGAAGTTAAAAACAAATTTTGCTTTGGATCCATGGAAGCGACAGGCTGTCCAGGAGAAAAACTGCAGAGGTCTTGCTGTGTGTGAAAAGGATACAGAGCCATCGTTATGGAGCTCCTGTAAAACCAGCGTGAGGGATGATCGAGGGTGAAGGGACAGCAGTAGGGATGCCTCGCAGGTTTCCCGCACGCACTGCTCCTGAGCTCGCTCCTTCACACCTCCAAGGGGAAAAAAATGGTTGTGAAACACTGAGATACACTATCAGCACTCTCAATCAAAATATGTGCTTGTATAAGTTGATTCCTTGATTTTATTGCTTTGTTTTTGTAACTCCCAGTCTTCCACTAACATGAAACACACAGCCGTACGAGCTTTCAGGTCTCCCGACGGACATGTCATATCCACCTATTTTGCGTATGTATTGTTCCCAGAATGCATTCTGTGGTATAATGCATTTAATTTAATATATATGCTCAATAAACAATAAACAACAAACAACAACAAATAATTAATGAAGTTAAAAGGGTGAAACTTTGTCATATGTGTGCTTGTGTTACCAGTAGTTGAATGTGTCATATCGTCACTGTCGTGTGAATAACACATAGGTCCATTTTTGTCATTTTATAAATGTTACTTTTTTTTTTTCAATGGCAAAACTGGACGTACATTTTTTTCACAGGAGAGCAACTGTGACATTTATGTTGCAATTCTTTTTTTAAACAAACCGTGACACTGAGGGGGAAAACCCCCCATTTCTGCTGGGCCAACATTTCTAAGCAGTGTTGAACACCACTAACGCCACCAGGTGGTGATGCCTAGTATAAAAAAAACTCCCAACAATTGGACGGTCAATAATGACACATACAATAGCTCAGCTGAGGACTTACTTGGAAGTCCAACTTTGGGTTGTATGATCACCTCCAACGTCGCCCTGTCATAAATTTCCTTACTGACTTTAACTTCAGCTGGTCCGTACACTGCAGCCAGCACACTGGTGTTACCTCGAAACAAACAATATTGCAAATGAACTACAAAATATCATCTGTGATCCAGATGTTGTTCAATGGTAGTTATGGATATACACTCACCTGCGATCATCACATTACATTCACTGTGACAGATGTTGCTGTCATCATGACTATTACTGTTATTGATATGGCTGTTGTACCCATTGCTCTACCGCTTTTACAATCATATTTTTCTTAGTTTGACAGTTACATTTTTAAAAGCATTTGAAAATATAAAAACACGTGTTGGTTTACAGACCCACACGTCATACAGTGTTTGCCAAATGATACAATGAACTAGAATAGCCAGCAGGTCTAAACACTACTCACACTGAAAACTAGCTACATGCTAAGTCGCTAAATCTGAGTCAAGATTCTGTGTTGTTACCTTGTATGAAAGACGCCGAACCGTCTGAACGAGACAGTAAATTTTGCTCGCAGCCAAACTCTCGGATGGAAACTGTGGACAAACTACACTCCTCCATCATGCCGTCAAATGTGTGTGTTGGTCGCGAGAAAATTGCGTCACTCGTGTTCATCGTTTGTGGAGGCGCTCATTGGTGACATCACAGCCTAGTCTGCTACTGCGCGCTGTTCAGGTTCCTTAAGCGAAAAGAAAGCCCCGCACAAAAACGCAGAAATAACATCAGCTATAGCTGTAGATATTTGAGTATATTATATTATATATTGATATTTTATACACTTTTAAAGACTAATATGAACAGCCACATTCACACATCACTGAGTTGGAATCCCACGCTGCTCGCATACAAATTAGTCCACTGCACCAAACACCATCAGCGAACATACAGCCTTACAGAGAAACGTTTAATGTCCGCGAAAATGATTTGTGGCGAACGTGTTCTATTTTATTAATTCATTGATTCATTTTCCATTTCGCTTTATCCTCACAAGGGTCGCGGGGGAGTGCTGGAGCCTATCATAGCCGTCTTCGGGCAGTAGGCGGGGCACACCCTGAACCAGTTGACACAGAGACGAACAACCATCCGCACTCACACTCACACCTAGGGACAATTTAGACTCAAAAGACTTTATTAGAGTGTTCAATCAGCCTGCCGGAGAAAACCCACGGAGGCCCGGCGAGAACATGCAAACTTCACACAGGGAGTCTGGAGCTGAAATTGAACCCGGTACCTCTGCACTGTGAGGTCTAAGCGCTAACCACTGGACGGCCTGTTCTGTTTTATGTCAGCCTAAAACACTACCGTCTGACTGTCGAAATACAACTACAGTAATGTGTTTTTTTTTCACCTGTAAACAAGAACTCATTATTTTTTGTTTATTAATTCAGTGTTTGCAGTTGTTTTGAAAACATTTAAGTTTGTTCTTTTTCATTTTTACCGAAGTAGGTGAATCAGGTGGAACGGTCGTCGACTGGTTTGCACGTCCTCCTCGTAGTGTAGGGGTGCAAAGTTTGATTCCGGCTGCGGCCTTCCTGTGTGGAGTTCACATGTTTTCCCCGTGCCTGCGTGGGTTTTCTCCGGGGACTCCGGTTTCCTCCCACATTCCCAAAACATGTATGGCAGGTTAATGGAGCGCTCTAGTCTAGATCGTCACTCAGTGTGAGTCTGAGCACGAACGGTTGTTCGTCTATGTGTGCTCAGCAGTTGTCTGGTAACCAGTTCAAGGTATACCCCACCTCCTGGCGGAATACAACTGGGATAGGCTCCAGCACGCCCCCGACCCTCGTGAGGATAAAACAATTAGAAAATGAATGGCTGGTTGGGTGGATGTAAAGATGAATAGTTGAATAAGCACTTAAACTTTTGCCACAAGTACTGAATATGTCTTTCTAATTATGTACTATGCAGATTATGAATACTTCTGTCTCCTCTGTAAAACGACAACAATGCGGAAAACTAAATTGCCTGTAAAGCTGCTTTATCATACACGAACATACCAAAAATGTAGCATTAACGAAATACCGTAATTTTATTGTCATGACTCCTGATGAATATGTAACGTATATATCACCGTACAGTGAGGTCTGATCATTTTTATTAGCTATTCATGTTGGGAAACTGCTAAAAAATATCAAACATTAGGTTTAAAACCAAAATAAGTCTTATTTTGAAGCCTCATCTGACTTCCGTTTATGGTGCTTGTCTTGATCTTGTGTATGTAATTTTTTTCCGGGTACGTGCGATTGCACATTGGAAAGTGGTATTCCTGTGTCGTGATCGGATTACTAAAACTAACTTCCAAAGACATACATTAGCCGCTTAAAATTTGGTCATTCAAACATAGTGTGAGAACGGTCTTAATGGCAGCTGTTAGCACCTTTAGCAATATGAACAAAATGTATAGAGCATGTTTACACGCTAGTCGTCAAGCGGCTGCCCTAAAGGCGTCGAGGCTACTTAACAACAGAACTTTCAGAGTCAACGTAAGTACATAAATCATATTTGTATTCTGTAGGGTCGCTTAGCTTTGCAACCTCGAAGGTCGCGTTAGCGTAAATGCCCCCCAAATTGTTATTTCTGGATCGAGCGTGGCAACCCGGAAGGGCGATTTGTCCCATTACCATTCAAAGTTATCTGGGATGTTCTCCTTCATAGTGTGACCAAATGTGTGATTTTAAAAGGAAAACAATGTGATGATTTCAATTTAATGTTAATTCAGCCACGGTGCGAAGCTAACGTCTTCAAGTCTCGCGATACTTTGGCAAATAATCTGGCCGAGCGACAGTCGATGAAATAAAATGTTTAAATCACAAATAAGACTTTGTGGATTCTTGCAGCGAAACATACGGGTTTTACAATTTAAAAACAATCTTAGATTTCGCAGAAATGCGTGCAACCCATGTCAGTTGGGGTGCTCGGAGCGATTTAGCTAGGTGAGTAAATGGTGAGCGAGTCGGTTCGTGTTACAAAGTTGAGTGTGATTGGTCGAGCAGTGGGCGCGTCCGAAAACGTCGTCACAGCAACGAATATGGATGGTTGGATAGATAGATAGATCGATCGATCACAGCAACCACTGGTGTTATCATAAATATTCAATAAATATTTAATGAATCAATAAAAATGGATATCATCTTTGTGTTAAATCTGGTGCAAGCATCTGTTCATGTCTTGCTATTGATTAATCGATATACACATTGGCCATTCAACTTCCAAAAAAGAAAACCCATATTGTGTATGATATACTGGTATATTGTACGATATGGTTTTTTTTTTCGTATCTTAAATATATTTGGTTTATTGCGCAACTTAACTGGCTGATGGATGAATACTGCCATAAATGGATATTTTCCAGTCCACACACAGACAACAGCCGTTCGACTCAACGCTGGAAAAGCCTCAGTTTCCCGGCGCCTCCGCGGAATTTGTGGACCAACTGTTGTTCATCGAGCCCAATGTAATCGCAGGCATCCCGGTGTACCGGGTCATGGACCGCCAGGGCAACATCATCAACCCCTCCCAAGACCCTCAGGTGGGGCCCGCCTTCCGGCCCAAGCAAAGCAAAATTAATTTTGGGGGGGGCTCTGTTTATGAAAATAATATTTAAATATTGATCATTCATTGTTATGTTTGTGAGAAATGCAGATTTCAAAGAGGTTTTGTGATAGGTGAAATGGCAAGACTCCTTGTGACTGGCTCCAAGTCAGCCCCAAGAAGATTCAGAGGCTCCAAAATTCCATTACCTGGTAGACAAAATGTCTCAATTTTAATTTCTGGCATGTTTCATCAGCTCTCTAAAGAGACGGTTCTGAACTTCTACCACAAAATGACGCTGCTGAACACGATGGACCGCATTCTCTATGAATCCCAGAGACAGGTGCTTCCTGCCTGCCACTCACTTCCTGTTATTAAGTGTGGAAGAAGTATGATTATGAATGATTTTAATGTTTTCAATCACAGGGGAGGATTTCTTTCTACATGACCAACTATGGCGAGGAGGGCACGCACATTGGCAGTGCTGCCGCTCTCGAGCCAAACGACATGGTCTTTGGACAATACAGAGAAGCCGGTTGGTATTTATTTGAAAAAAAACAGACCCCCCAAATACAGAAGCCTTTTAATTAAAATAGTTGTGTATGTGAGGACTTATCCACAAAAACATGAAAACTCCACACAGAAAGGCACTGTAAGGTAGAGCATGAAAACGTTTTCTACTTTAAAACCCCAAGCCTTGTTTCTAAATCTAACCCAGACTTTAAACTCTAAGCCTGGCTTGATATCTTACTTTGGAACACTAGTCCTAGCTTGATATCATATTTTATAACCTTAACCCTGGCTTGAAATCACAATTCAAAACCCTAACCCGGGTTTGAATCACGAATGTGAAACCTCAATTTGAAACCCAAAACCCTTACTTAAAATCCGATTTTTGAAGACCTTGCACTCCACACAGGAAGGCACTGTGAGGTAGACGTGCTGACCAGTTGACCACCGTGCCGCCACTTTTGAAACCTTAATTTTTAATCATAACCCTGAATGGAACCGTAAACCAATTAACACCTGAATTCAAAAAACAAACACATTTTATTCTCTAACCCTTATTTTAATTTAACTGTAACCCAGATTTGAATCCTGAACTTGGAAGCAAAGTAAATTATCATACATGGTCATCTTGTGATGAGATATTTTCATTGGTTTCATGACCATTGAGCTGTTGTGTACCCCCCACCCCCCACCCCCGTCCCCCTTCAGGCGTGCTGATGTATCGCGGGTTCTCCCTGGATTCATTCATGGCTCAGTGCTACGCCAACGCGGACGACCTGGGCAAAGGCCGCCAGATGCCTGTGCACTACGGCTCACGGGATCTAAACTTTGTAACCATCTCCTCACCGCTGGCCACGCAGATCCCGCAAGGTGAGTTTGCCGTCCCGCAACGCGCGGGCCGAGTTTTGACCCAAGTCCCCCTCCGCGGCACACGGCAGGTGACGTCCTATTTCCTGTCATTCAGCCGTCGGAGCCGCATACGCCATTAAGCGCGAAAACATCAACCGAGCTGTGATTTGCTATTTCGGCGAGGGGGCGGCCAGCGAGGGAGACGCCCACGCGGGCTTCAACTTCTCAGCCACGCTCGAGTGCCCGCTCATCTTCTTTTGCCGCAACAACGGCTACGCTATCTCCACACCCACCAACGAGCAGTACCGTGGCGACGGCATTGGTAAACAAAACTCTTACTTCTGGGGATTCTTTTTGTCTGTTTTTCCATGTTCCACCCTTCTTAAAATGTGAAATAGATGGACAGATAGCGAGATGGATGGGTGGAGAGATACAGTAGGTGATGATAGATATGTACCATGTACCTAGCATATTTTTCAGACTACAGTATAAATACTACTTTTTTTGTCACAGTTTGGCTGGTCCGATGACATTGTAAATATTAAGATGAGAGCTTGCACCAAGTTCCCTCTACTTGAATTGGGTTGACAGCAGCGAAAAAGTTCTGGTTGGCTTAGAAACTTCCACATCTAACTCTGGAAAAAGTTTTTCTTATTAGTTTAAAATGGTAAGTGACTTACCGTAACGACAAACCCTAAATCTAATGAAGTCGGGACGTTGTGTGTAATGTAAATAGAAAACAGAATAAATACTATTCGCCAGATGGAAGAAGTTGCCATGGCAACTCATGTGTGACATATCGCTAGTTTAGCCTGCGGCTTCCACCACAATGATTTACTATTTACAGCACCAAAAGGTGCAATAACCCACCAAGATTCTACCTTAGGCTCCAGTGTGATGCGGAATTCTACTTAAGGTCGGCCATTTTAAACTAAAAGGCAAACATTTTCCATAGATCCAGCCATTCAGTGCCGTCAACACGATTTGGGAACAGGGATTTTGGGTGCCAGTGTTGGTCTCGGTTTTAATAAAATAATTTTCGGCCAAAAATGCAATTTATACTCCAGAGCAAAATACGGTAGATGGAACTATTGACAGACTGACAGATATACAGTAAGTAGAAAAATGGATGAATGCACGGATAAACAGATGGATAGTTGGATCAATGTTAGCTGGATATATTAATGGATAGATAGGAAGATCTTATTGATGAATGGAAAGATAGGTGAATAGATTGACACATAGATGGGCAGGTGATAGATGGATAAATTGGTTAATCCACAAGAGAAATTTAGAGTCAGTCTGTCCTTGGGGTAAGACAGTGAGATCAGCCTGCCACCAAATGCTGATATTAACACTGCTACAATTGTTACTACTACTTCTAACAATAATCATAATACTAATAACCCAAATACTGGTCAACAGCTGCTCGCGGTCCGGGCTATGGCATGCTGTCCATCCGCGTGGACGGAAACGATGTGTTCGCCGTGTACAACGCCACCAAGGAGGCTCGGCGCAGAGCCGTCGCCGAGAACCAGCCCTTCCTCATTGAGGCCATGACATACAGGTGGGTATAAGCAAAGCGTCGCAGGTCGCCACGTCTCACGCTGTACGATTCCACAAAACACTTGGGTCACGTTAAGTTCCAACCAGAGCATTTGTTTTCACAAATTGTTGGTCTTTTTTTATTTTTCATTTTTTCCTCCCGCCTGATTTTTGTGTATCTTTTCAAGCAAATATTTTTGTTCAATATTTAGCATTTTTTCTAATATGTTGATTTTATTTGAGTATATTTGTGTAATATTTTTCCATTCCTCTATTGGCATTTTCAATCATTTTTTCTATTTGTGTGTTTCTGGCAAATAGTCGTGTTTTTTTGTAATCATGTCAACACAAACATAATGTTGTCCAAACAGTCGTCTTCCCCCACAAAAAAAGGCAGATTTTTGCGAATTTTCTTTGTTGTAATTACAAAAATACTAACTGACAACATATTGTTAAACAGTCAAATGTTCTACCTGTAATATCTTTATTGTTGTCTAGCATTAAGGGAGCAAAAAAAAAAAAGTTATTTTATTTGTTACATTTCCTTTCAACTCACAGGTCGATGAAACGGTCATTGGTATTTCATTCTTCAAATAACAGAATCAGCCCCACAAAAATATCCAAATCAGCCGGACCCTAGTTAATAACATTGCGTTTGGGCTGATTTTCATTCAGAATCGGCCACCACAGCACCAGTGACGACAGCTCGGCATACCGCTCAGTGGACGAGGTCAATTACTGGGACAAGCAGGACCACCCCATCTCGCGCCTACGCCACTACATGGCGTCGCGGGACTGGTGGAGCGAGGACGACGAGCGCGCCTGGCGCAAGCAGTCACGCCAGACCGTCATGGAGGTGTTCGAACGGGCCGAGAAGCGTCTGAAACCCAACCCGGAGCTGCTCTTCACTGATGTCTATGAGGAAATGACACCCGCCCTCACCAAGCAGCGCGACTCGCTTTTCCGCCACATGCAGCAATACAAGGAGCACTACCCCCTCGACCTTTATGACAAAGACTCTCACTGAATTTTGTTTTTCCATGGTTTCTCAAACAGGGGTCCGCAAAATAATTGGTAATAAATTGTCATGAGTTCCCCCTCCCCCCAAAAAGTGCAAATTGCTAGCCTAATAGCATAATTGTCCATGTCAATTTTAAGTTACTGTTACACAAGCAATACAAATAATATGCTTGCTAAAATTGTTTTACTCGTTTCTTTATAACTGGACACTTTAGTTTGTTGAATTTGTTTTTTCTTGTTTTCTTTAAACGGTCAAATATGACTTAGGCAACCATGCTATTAGGCTAAGGACAACAGTTACATAAGCCAATTATTTCCCCCTATATTTCCTTTGGACCAATTCCAAGCTCTGTTAACATTTTGCTGTATCATGACATAAATATGACTTTTTTTGGCGTATTACAAGAATATATTTTTGGGGTATAATAAGTTGCTTAGAATGTATTGCCAGCCTATTTTGTGGTGGGAGGGGTTACAGAATAAAGGCATTTATCTCCAAAAACTAAACAGTGTACAGTAATGTCAAAAAAGTTTCTTTCTTCTCAAACTTTGAATGTAATATATTATGACTACCTTGAGAAAATTCATTTTTAATCTGATTACAGCTTTTTATCCCGAAAAATATATCTGACCGTCTTGTAAAGAAAAAAAAAGAGTTCCCCAACAAATATTCCTGCATTCTTGGAAAATAACAACTTTGTAATTGCTCTTTTAAATATTGCAGTTTCTCTTCATGTAAAAATTCTTTAGTCTTATTCTTTTTTCTGTCTTTTTCCTCAATTAGGCAACTTCTTAATTCTTACGGCATTCAGAGGTAGACATTAGTTGTCTCAAAGCATGATTGCCTAATTAATTTTTAACATACTACTGTAAAAAACAAAATCTTGATAATCCACAGAAGTTGAATTGAGGCTACTGAACTCTTTATTTTTCCTGAGGCGATATATCAATATAGGTCAACATGACTTAGGCAACTATGTTATTAGGCTAACAGAGCTCACGTGAGGAAAGGAGTAAAAAATTGTTCCCTCTAAGATGTCATTTGAGACGAAAAGTTTGAGAACCCCTGTTTCTAATGATGCACAACAATGTAGTTTTGATGAAAAGTGTGTTTTCATAGATGTTCTTCTGCTTGGTGCCTTACGGTTAACACACGTGCTCATCATTTTATCAGTAATTGGAGCGACCGTCGTGTTTAGACGGAAATACTTTTTGTGTGTAGATGCAAATAGTTTTTGCCTCCTCTTCAGCTTTGTTTGTTCTGCTTTTCAGTGGGTTGTGTAAAATGTGTTACACATTAGTACATAGCAGACAGGTGTAGCTCCTTTCATGCCGTGTTTTGTGGAGGAATAAAAAGTTTAATTCAAACTCAAGGCCCGGGGGCCAGATCTGGCCCGTCAGGTCATTTTCTGTGGCCCGCGAAAGAAAATCATGTGTGTCAAATTGCTAAAACTTGTACCGAAATTCAAATTGTCATGTGCAATAAATAATGTTGAGATTGAGCAATAAATTTGTTGCCCGGTTTACACTCGAAGAATAATTGAACAAACTACTGTATTATAATTGACTTGACTGATTTAAAAACTAGTACTGTAATCCATTAATTTGTTGTGTACAAGTAATAATTTTGCGGTTTCACTGTCATAATGGCCCTCTGAGGGAAGACGTAACTCCAAATTGGCCCCTGACCAAAATGAGTTTCTGCCCTAAATGTATTGAA
Organism: Hippocampus mohnikei; assembly: GCA_026261675.1. NCBI lineage: Eukaryota > Metazoa > Chordata > Actinopteri > Syngnathiformes > Syngnathidae > Hippocampus > Hippocampus mohnikei. The sequence continues at coordinate 3,692,952 of JAKGUB010000346.1, read as the reverse complement.
TTATGTTTTTAGCGATGAGGTTACTTCCTGATTTGTAGAGGATGACATTTGTTTGCCATTCTGATGACAGTTTTTATTCACACATTTAAAGGTCTATCTTGTTCAAGTTCCATCTTTGTTAGCAAGAAGGCTACTTCCTAAACGTGCAGACGTTTGTCGGCCATTTTTAATGGAGTCTTCCATTCACACAGAAGTTTCTAAATTGACTTTCTTGTTTGTGGACGATTACACTTGTCATAAATTTTGATAAGACCCCAACACTTTGTCTCCTTGGATCAACTTTCTCACAATGTAGCCTACGAAAGTGTGCTCGAAGCAGCCTTCGCTCATGACCCATCTCCATGGAAACAAAGGCCAGATTCAAAGGCCACATGAATGTGGTCACCGGTGTGCGGTCAAGGCACGGGAGAAGTAACATCATGTGGCTATGAAATTCGGCCTCTGGAGGAAGCGGCCGACAAATTTTGATACAGCCTTTATTTTTTAGCTAGCAGGCTACTTCCTGTGTTAGAGGCGACGACCTTTGTCAGTGATTTTAATTGGGACTGTTCAACACAAACGACTCCCGACGATTCGTTTCCATGTTTCTCATTTTCTAAACTGTTCCATCTTTGTTCTTTAGCTAGCAGGCTACTGCCTGGCCTATTGTCCGCCATTTTGATTGGCCTTTCCCATTCACACCAAATTCCTCAATCCACAAATCTGGGATTGCTTTAGTCTATGCTTCCCAACATGCAAAGCAAGGAAGAAAAATACCTCTCTCTCTCTCTCTCTCTCTCTCTCTCTCTCTCTCTCTCTCTCTCTCTCTCTCTCTCTCTCTCTCTCTCTCTCTCTCTCTCTCTCTCTCTCTCTCTCTCTCTCTCTCTCTCTCTCTCTCTCTCTCTCTCTCTCTCTCTCTCTCTCTCTCTCTCTCTCTCTCTCTCTCTCTCTCTCTCTCTCTCTCTCTCTCTCTCTCTCTCTCTCTCTCTCTCTCTCTCTCTCTCTATATATATATATCACGCCTTTCGAAACTGAACATAATTTGAGACTTTGAACAAACCCATTATATTACCTTTTTTTTAATTGTGTCACTGTGTTTAACAAGGTATGATGCTACATTTGTTCTGTTGGTGGAAATGTGATCTGAAGCCACTTTGTCAGTCTTCAACCCCCCCGCATACAGACTTTCCCTCAACAAGTCAGTAGCGGACTGTGGATGCCCTGCCAGATCTTCTTTACCTGCCGGGGGGACCGACGGTGGACAAGAATCAACTTCTTGTAGGCGCACAGGTTCCCACGGTCTCTGTCTCGGATGTCGAAAGTGTAAAAGCCAGCGTGGGCCTCGGGCAAGACCCCCAGGGCACTGAAGCACATGCCAACGTAGACATCATCGATGGGGAAATAGGGAATGACTGCGCAGGTGGAATAAAGCGGTCGCAGCAAGCCCCCGGAGATTACAAAGCCGCCACCACCCACGTAGGCCGGGTAGGGCCCCTCATAGAAGCTCATGGGAATGAAGTATTTGTTCTTGGGGTCCCGTTGGGGACTCGCCATCTTTATCACGTCTCCGGCGTACAATCGAGAGGCCTTGGAAGAGTCGAGAGAGCTGAGGTAGCTCAGCAGAGCCGGAGTGTTGACCATGACGTCGTCATCCCCGCTGAAGACAAAGGAGACCCTCGGACACCTTTCCAGGGTCCAATGGAGAAAAGCGTTCATCTTGAGGGTCAGGTTGAGGAGAGAATCGTGGAAGTCGGCCTGCAGGATGTCGCCGTAGTGCTCTGCTTCAAACCTGAGCCATTGACACCGATTTAGCACTTTAGTTGCTAGATCTAGCAACTTTTCAGACAAACTTAGCAACTTTTTTTCAGGGAAGCAACAAGTGCAGCTACTTTTTAAAATTTGCGGTTCAACTTTCTTTGGCACCAACATACCACCAAAGCAATACAGTCCTGTTGTTGCTTTCACCTGAGCACGAACCAATACAGTAATGGGTCAATTTTTCCACATGGACTAATTTGTGGGAACGAAGTGCAAATCTGCCAGGTTTCGCTGTAGCATAATAGATGTCGGTAGTAGAAATTTTAAGCCATTGAGGCAAAAAAAGGAGGAACAATAAATTAAATTAGCGGTAGTAAACATAACTAGCCTCAATAATTCCAACTATTGTCTTACAAATTAACGCCATCAAAACTCATATCATGATGCCTTTTCTTATTTTCAGATAAAATTGATCATAACAAGAAATAAAATTGCAATAAATATGAATCACTTGAGGGCTTGAATCGAGTGAAATGCTTGGCAGCCAAAACAAAAAAGAGCATCTTCTCCCCCGACTTCAGATTATAAATCTTAGATTTTTTCCCCAATTATCATGATGCAACGGCAATGTAATTTAACAACTTTTAGCACCAAATAGTGATTGACATCTCCTAAAATGTAATTGGCAACACTGACCTGACCAGCACACTGAGATCTGGGTCGTCCGGTGAGGCGGTGCCCAGCAGGAACGCTGTCCTCACACGTAGTCCCCCGTTATAGAGGCGCTCCCGTCCCCAGGTGTCACGCACCGCCTGCGGGAAATAAATGAGGTGCCAAAGAAGCATATTTTTGTCTTTTCAGTGATTATCAACGTGCCATGCTACTAGCGGCCGACGCCCTCCTTCTACGGCTATGCGGTGAAGAATCTGGCCAAGTACTGTTCAAATGTATTTAACCTTTAAGCTCAATACAATAAATACCATATTGGCCTGAATATAAGATGAGAAGTTTGAAAAAAAGACTTTTTGAACATCAAATTAATTTTCATACAGAAAATAATTACAATACATCTGAAACAAATGATTATAGCAATATATTTGAGAGAAAAAGCATGTTATTTTGCCTCATTCAAATTTTAATATCTGAACATTTAAGTATGTAAACTTAAGTGCATTCACATTCATAAATGAATGGCTTCTGTTTTTTTTAAATGTAAATTACATCTCCTCAGCTGCCGGTTAACCTGGCCGATCTTCGACCCACTTTTCTCCAGATTGTTGCTACGTTTCTCCATTTTGTGTTTTCTCTTCTATTGTTTTCTTCTCACTATTTTTTATTTGTCTTCTTCGTGCTACCGCTATTTTTATTTTTATTCTTCGTGACAGGGGTTCACTTTGGCCTGGGGCGTCAAGTTCAGCATTCGCTTCAATGAAATCTGGCGCCATCTAGCGTCGTGAATGGGTATAATGTCCAGACCCCAAATATAAGACGACCCCCCACTTTTTCAGTCTTATTTCAATGCAAAAAAAACCACCGTCTTATATTCGGGCCAATACGTTAAAGTGTGAACGATTCAATTCAGTTAAATGATTTCCCAATTCAAATAGTTTTTCCTTACAGCCCTGGTAGGTACAACATCGATTCCAATTTTAAGGGCAATACATTTGAATTGAATGAAGTCACCACACCTGCCGCCGTTCAAAGTGGGACGGCATGGATTTGATGGCGAATAACAGGAATGTGGCGTTCTCCTTGCACTTGTTGGGCTGGTCCATGAGGAACGGAGGCGAGCGGCACTTCATCCCCCACAGGAAGTTTCGCAGCAGGAGTGGATAGGAGTCTACATCCTGCACGTTGGTCTCAATCAGCTCTTGATTGGTGTTCCGGCAGTAAGGCCAAGGCGCAACTCGACTCAATGGGTTCTCGCCCTGGTCTGCACGTTTCAGACTGGAGTGCAGAAGTCGATTCCAATATGCTCCATTTTCCGGGATCAAAGTCCGGAACGTGGAAGATATGTTGACACTTGGCAGGGTTGGGACTTTGGTTTGGACCGGGGTTTGGATCGGAGTTTGGACCGGGGTGTGGACCGGGGTTTGGACTGGAGTTTGAACCTCCATTTGGGGCACCCCGGCACTCTCCGGAGGCTCTTTCATGCTGGAGTTCATCTCCTTTCGACTGTTGGAGTAGAGGAAGACGAGGAGTAAAGTGGACAGGAGGAGCAATACTCGGAATCTCTGAGTGATTCTCATGAGGGCGTTAGAGGTGGATCATCTTCTAGGAGTGGAGGACCAACCTGTGTGAAAAATGAAAGGAGTTATGGGGCATTCTAGAATTGCAGGACAGTTTATCATGCCGTGTCGGATGTCAAAGAATAAAAATGGGCTCCTTCCAAAGCTTGGGACCAGCGACAGAAAAGGCTCTATTCTCTCTGAGCCTCGACTTGGGTGCCAATAGCTGACCCAGTCCAGAGAGTTCAGGCACTGTGATGATTTCAAGATTGAAAGAGAAAAAAATAAAAAGACGTTTGAAATGAATTCTAAAGGAGCATGTGGAGGAAATCCACAACTGCAGTTACATGGTCCCTCTTATGTGTTCCAGTTAAGAGGCAAGCAGCTACATTTTGAGCCAGCAGGACCAACGTTAAAGGTCAGGGCTGGCTGACTCCACAATAAAGTGCATTACAGTAATCCAGCGGAGATGTGACAAAAGCGTTGATTACTGTTTCAAATTTCCGTTGTGCAATAAAGGGTGCCTTTGTCTGATCACTTTTGCTTGAATCGTTCAAACATTTTATTTGGTCACAGACATATTTGAAATACCGTAGTACTGATGCTCTGAAGTTGAGTCTCAACATACTGATACTAGAAGCCTTCTTGAGGAAGATAACATTACATCAAGCTAATTGGTTGTGCGTGTATGTCTTTTGAGTTGGGAAAACTGGGTTACAGTACAGATATGTACATCGCATGCCCATCTCTGAAACGAGGAAGTCATTTTTTTTCTCATAACGTATCATCCACAGTCATCTTTTCATGAAATAAAATGCCCACAATATCCAGAAGCATGCCCGTCACAGTCATAAAGCCAGATCAAGTCTAAGCAAAAAAAGCAAGGTTTTGCTGAGCTTAATTGACAAGATAATGCCATTTTATTTGCTGTCGCTAGGTTTATCGTCTACGATCTCATGCATTGATTTGCATTTCCTCAGGAAGGGTCAATCAGAGCCAACACCATTTTATATACTGCAATTAGTAGCCCTTTCATTCAAATCATCTCTAAAAGTTTTAAGAAAAATAATTCAATAGCACCACAACGGCCTCTCAAGATACCAGTTTACTGAGAATCTGCCTGCTACACCTGACAGCCAGTCCAGTCCTGGTCGCGGGTTCCATCTCAGCGTTGGTTCATGTGGGAACGTTTCTTTTTTTAATTACAGTAAATTATTTAGTGTGTTAAGTAATTAAGTTTGATGTCTAACGTTGCCAGTGGCCCAGGTCCAAATTTACACAGAACATACTATGCATCCAAGGAAAATGAACAGTATCTCCGACATTCTAGTTAAGTTGTCAACATAAATATGAGCGCTACTTTCTGGATCATCATTTGCAAGCTTACTGTGTGTTGCCATAACTAAAGTGAACCATCATTGTGTTTCCTTGGCTGGTTGTCTGTTGATAGCTATTTATTGTTTTATTTGTTTATATTTATATATTTATGTATTTTTATGCAGACGTAGAGCATACTTGACAATAAAGCTGACTTAACTTGACTGAACGGTGGAACAAACGTTTCCCCAACAGATTGGCTCGACGCAATTGATTATGGCCTGAAGCCTTTTTCAATCAATCTAAAATATATCTTGTTTTGCACAATGATTTGCCCTACGCGCGAATGCTGCTTTGCAAACAATGCCGATTATATTGTGAAAGAACATGTTGGCAGCCTGCTGTTCCATAAATTATCGTGGTGGTCTTGGTTACTCTCTCCACGGGTGTGCATCGTGTGTTAAACACGGCGCAATTAACCAGGGACTTTGTACGGCGCTCCATCGTACAAACAAGTACGCATTAAAGCAAAACGGAGGCGACCACATCATCCTTACACATATTTAAGCAAAGGAGAGAGAGGGGGGGGAAACTTACTGAAAGGTGATTTGCACGAGGCTTCTTGGGGCTCGACGACTCCGAGGATCACGTGACCTTACCTGGAGTGTTTGTGCAAAACATCAACGGAGTGTAGGTTTGATGCCACCACCAGCGCAAAGGGACTACTTTACGCGGCGGAGAAGACGGTGCAAGAGGCCGGCCAAGTTCAGTTTGCGCCGTATTTGCGGTTTTTCATTTGTCTTCAGTTTATGGCCATAAAGCGGTTTTTAAAACATTTTCTCATGTTTTTACTCTCCTCCTCAGGTGGCAGCAGGGGCATGCAGAGGACAATAGCCTATGCATGAGAATGATGCTCCCAACATTTGTGTTTGTATATCCATGTGTGTGTGTGTGTGTGTGGGGGGCACAGGTGTGTCTGTTATTTTTACAAATTACTCACCAACTTAAAACATCGAAAATTGTTTACTTTCTTTTAGGATTCCATTTGAAGGCTTTGAAGCGATATCTATAGAGATAGATAGATAGGCGAGTAATAAATTAATTTGATTATTATTGGTATAAACCTCCGAAGTCAAACCAAGTTTGAAAAATGCCACAAATAAAACCTCGAATCACACGCGATGTCGCATTACGTAAATCTTGTGAGACTTAAGTCCAATGAACATCGAAAGGTAGCGTGTCATTTTCATTGTGGGTCTCATTAGGTTCAATTTCAATTCTTATCCAGCATATAATGAATGCGATATCACGTTGTGTGGCTTTTTCCGGGATGCCAACACAAACAAACTACGGTAGGCTAGATAGTTTGTCAAATATTTTTATGGAATGGGACCACCAACATATCTCGTCGACAGATATGCGCACACAATACGGCAACCGTACGCAGTGATGCCCTGCCATATTTCTGTTGAACGGTACAAATGTTTGCAATACTAGACGTTTAGTTAGTTCCACCCATTCCTATTTGGAACATTGGGCGACGAGTCTCCTCCATTTGTTCGGGTCACTGGAACTAGTGTATTGAATGTGTGTTTGAATACGTTTCAAAGTGATTACAGGGTGTGAAGAGTTGTCAGATCTGCGATTCCCAATTTGATACACAACTGCAATTTAGTTGTGTATGTGTCTTAATTTAAATAAATTAGCATCATGAGTAAATGTTTTTATTTCTTTAGTTGTAATTTAACTTTTATGTGAAATTATTTTTTTACGGAATCATAAAGGAAAGTTAAATATACCTCTTCCACTTCATTTTAAAACACGTAGGCCTGCTCGGCTACTGTATTTTAACGTTTATCATGATTATACTAGGAGAGCCACATTATTATTATGACTGTATTTAGGTGGTACTTGGTGTAAAAGTTAAATTATAAGGACAAAGGGTTTTTCAAATATGTGCCCAGTCAGCAAAATTGGTCTGGCCCAGCTCCGGCGCGGACACGGCAGTGCACTCGGCCCACATACGGCAATGAATGACGGTCCTGCAGTGGCCCAGGTCTGGCATCCCTGATGTGGGCCGCATCCGGCCCAGATCTCAGCCGCATTGTATAACCATATCTGGCCCTACTCTGGCCCGACGCTGGGCCAGAACAGGCTCCTCATATCAGCCTTAATTCAACCGTAACTCAGCCACTTAATAATTATGCCTTATGCCATGCAGGTACACTTCATGTACACCTGCATGCATTGTGTCGCAAAAACAAATGCATGCCGCAGGTTTAAAACCCATGCATGGCATGCATTTGCAACACAACACATGCAGGTGTACATGAAGTGTACCTGCATGGCACAATTCATGAGCCATATTAGACCCCCATTTTTAAAAAGCCTCAAAAACAACTGTTACAAAAATGTTTATTTTCATGTGAACCTCACAAACAACCACACAAACTGGAAAAGTGCATGACAGTTAGCACCAAATCCAAACTGTAATACAGCAGCTTCTTGAACAGCATTTATTCGTTGATCAAACTGCTCTCCATGTTATCCTTTCTTTTCATTCTTTCCTTCCGACCACCATCCCGGTCAGGAGCCAGCTGTAGCCATCTTTGGATGGTGGCATCAATTTCCTTGTCTGTGGCCCCAGATGTTAATCGGTTTCGCCTCACAGCGGCTGAAACATGCAAACATATTTTTAAATTAACTCTCTGTATCATCAGGTAACATGACTACTGAAAAGTAAACTGATATTCTGGTGTCAGATATCGTGTTTCTCAAATATTTACAGCTTTGTACAAAGAATTGTTTTAAAACTGTAAGAAAAAGGACAAACATTTGTCCATGTCATTACTAATGTGTGGGCTGAAATATTTGCCTCCAGAAACAGAATCTGAATAATTTAGATTTAAATTGCTTATACCGAATTTGAATTACATAATTTGAAGGATAAGTGGCTCGGATAATGGATGGATTTGTATATTTTAATCTGAAATCATGATACTGAACCCCAATTGTAAAATTTGAATATCGATATATCTATAGATATAGATAAATAGATATTTCTCTGAAACTGCATTTGATCATCACTGAAAATTAAGACTTACAAATACAAAATAAATTATTCTGAATATGTGTCACAGACATCGGGCTTGCTTGGAGAACACATATCTCCTTGAAGAAAATCTAAACCTTTTACTAACAATACCTAAACGTTTATATTGGGTTGGTATAAATGTTTAAAGCAAAACGTTTGTTTTTCCTTATATGGCCATTTGAAAAATAGCCGCCTATAATAAACATTTTAAAATACAGTTTAAGAGAAACTGAAAAAAAAAAAAACTTAAATTCTAATTGTACAATTCAGATTCAGGTTTTCAGTGTAAGGATTAAAATTAAACATTTCAAATGCAATTTACTGTAAATCAAATTCAGTTTCAGTGATTAAAATTCAGATCTGGATAATTCAGATTCAATTTCTGGTGGCACATATGTCACCCTCTATGACACTGCCGGTATCGAGCCCGACTTACCACTTACAACAGTTCGAATTTGTAGGCGCTGAAACCAATCTTTCCATTTATTCCTCTCATGTTTATTTTCCTAGCCAGAGAGTTATTGATCATTGCATGCATAATGCTCCAGACACATTCACGAACATCCAGTCCACCTTTGAGAGCCAGTGTATTTACCTGAAATCATACCAACATCACTTCATTATGATAAAAAAAAAAATACAGTTGTTTAATACCGACACTGGAAAGCTTATTAAAGTTTTAAAATGAGAGCATGTGTGGAAGATAGCAAGTCAGTTTGATGCAATATGGTCAACATGTATGAGATGCCAACATACCAATGTTTTCTGGAGATCTGGGTTGATGTGAAGTTTTTCCTCCAGGCTCTGTAGAGAACCAACATCTTTGAGTGGCAACAGATTTGGATCAAGGCCCATCTCTGCCTCATCAGCTGCTTTCATACTCTGTAGAGTCTTAAAGATGATTCGCAGTTGCTCCATCATCATTTCTTGCTTTGTCAATATATTACGCAACAGGACTGTGGATAAAATGAACAAGAAAGAGAGATTGGAAAAACGGAAAAATCCATGTTTAATCCAATGTTACCCAGTGAAGTAGATACTTTAGCACCGCCATTTTTCAGATCACCTAATCGTGATTCTGCATGCCAAACAAAATTTGTGAATACTCACAAGTTTGCAGACTGGATTTCTTCTCACTGCTCTGATGTGACTCAAAGTATGCCGATGGGACTGTGGAAGATGCAGTATGCCTCTTGGTGTGCGCCATTGAGCGGCCCTCGCTGCTGGTGTAACTCGGTCGTAACATTTCAATGCTCATGCGCCTTTCGGCATGGACCTCACTGCTGGCACGCCTTGGTGCACGGACCTCACTGCTTGGGGAGTGCACCTTACTGCCAGTACGCCTTGGAGTGTGCATCTCACAACTGGCACGCCTTGGAGTGTGCACCTCCTGCTGGTGGACCTTGGAGATTGCACCTCCCTGCTGGTGCGCCTCGGAGTGTCCATCTTATTGAAGGTGCGCTTGGTGTCTGCACCTCCCTGCTGGTGCACCTTGGCGAGTACACCTCACTGCTGGTGCTCCTTGGAGTGTGCATCTTATTGAAGGTGCGCCTTGGAGTCTGCACCTCCCTGCTGGTGCACCTTGGTGAGTGCACCTCACTGCTGGTGCTCCTCGGAGTGTCCATCTTATTGAAGGTGCGCCTTGGTGTCTGCACCTCCCTGTTGGTGCACCTTGGCGAGTACACCTCACTGCTGGTGCTCCTTGGAGTGTGCATCTTATTGAAGGTGCGCCTTGGAGTCTGCACCTCTCTGCTGGTGCACCTTGGTGAGTGCACCTCACTGCTGGTGCTCCTCGGAGTGTCCATCTTATTGAAGGTGCGCCTTGGTGTCTGCACCTCCCTGCTGGTGCACCTTGGCGAGTACACCTCACTGCTGGTGCTCCTCGGAGTGTGCATCTTATTGAAGGTGCGCCTTGGAGTCTGCACCTCCCTGCTGGTGCACCTTGGTGAGTGAACCTCACTGCTGGTGCTCCTCGGAGTGTCCATCTTATTGAAGGTGCGCCTTGGTGTCTGCACCTCCCTGTTGGTGCACCTTGGAGAGTCCGTCTTCCTGCTGTTGAATGGAGAATGGATCATAGGCTCAGGACTGTTGTGGCCAGTGGGGTTGATCTTAGGTCTATTTTGTTTCCCTTGTTTTAGTGCAGGAGTGATGTTCTGCACATTAATCTTTGGAGCACTGGGCAATGAATCCAATCTCCTTAAAGGTACAAAACAAACCGTAATACTGTATGTTATGACAAACAAATTGTAATTTAAGTAGGGATTGACACGTCTTACCTTTTGTTGACTTTTGTATTTTCATCTGATTAGCATTGTCATCACCATCATCACCGTCATCTTCCTCCCCAGGGAATAATATGTTCTTGCGTCTAAAAACAATTTAAGAATTTTATTAAAATTCAGCACATCTTCAAATTTTGTGCACTACAGTATTAAACAAAAGCAATCAAAATAACCTACATCCTTTTCCTTTTAAATCTAATTGGAGAGTCCTTTTCATCACTTCCAAGGTCTGTGTTATCAACAGCTTGAGGTAGTTTAAGCCTTGCTTCATTGTAGTCATCTAGAAAATTGTCCACAAAACAAGTAAGTAATACACAACCGACCATTAGCTCAATCTAAAGGTGGAGTTGAAAATGTTGTACTTACATGATGTGAAAATAATTCTGGCTTTATGGGGCTTCCATCCATGTCCAGGACATTGTTGGGATTTTATAGCTTTCGCCACATCACTTTTATTTGGAGGCCACATGCATTCTCCATTTTTCATCCAAACTGAAGGAACAACTTCAACCTCACTGGTGTCATCAAAGACAACAATATGAAACATCTGAGGGAAATTAAGAATGATTGTTCTAATCTAATCCTTACCAAACAAAATTTCAATGCAAAAGTGGAACAACAACAAAATTGTCTTTGAATGGTAATCTGACATACTTTTGCAGATTCCTTCCCAATCTGAAACACTTGAGACTGGTGGAGAGGTTGGAAACCACATAAATCCCCAAGTCTTTTGAGTCAACTGGATAGGTAAAGAAGTGCTCCACCTGTTTGTATTCATATCCCACGATATATACTGTTCCTCTATCCTCAACAATATTTTGGACTGAAATTAACTTGTTATGAATTCTTATACAAGAATCTCTCTCTTTGGAGTTCACAACTATTCCATCAAAAGAAAGCACTTTAAACTGGCAAACCCGTTGTGAGAAGTCATCTGGCACCGGCCCATCCATGTGCTCTTTGTAAACTTTTGGAGTTTCTTTAACATCAGGACTGAAGTCATCATTTTCCATCTCTGATAATCTTCGCAGTACCTGAGTCAAAGGATTACATGGCCCCCGAACCAATTTCTTTAATTTTCCCAGGAAGTTTTCATATGGAAATGCAGATATGAGATCTAAATTGCCATGGATTTTGACATCTTCACTGAGATGCACCAGACCATGAATATTTAAAACCCAGAACTCTTCACCATAAAGCTGGCCAAAATGTTCAACAAATGAAACCAACAGAGTATTGGCAAGGTCATTCATCTCCAAACAATACTTTGGACTTGCCAAGATGTACACACCTACTGACAAAAGCAGAAAGTTATCGTAGATCTGAGGCTTCAGTACACCCCTGAGCACAACCGGACCAGTGTATAACAAGAACTGACGGAATTCTGTGGCTTTCCACCTACATCGGTCAGCTAGTGACCGTGGCCTTCGAGTAAACTCACTAGGGATGTAATTTCTCAGTGCGAGAAGTCTATCTGAAACGATGGAAATGAGATTAGATGAAATGCGACAGCGCAGTGGGCCTGTGGTGCTGATCCACAAATCTAAAAGACGCTTCATTACACCAAGACAAACCAGATGCATATAATCATATGGGAAGCAAGCAATCATATCAATGCCTACATCTGCAAGAGGTGACTGTTGGACATGATGTTCTTCATCCATTGCTTGTCTAAAACTGTCATCAGTTCTGCGCCTAGCATTGACCTCAGGAAACGTCATTCGATGACATTTGCGTACACCTGTTTGGTCACACTTGTCACAGCCATGGTAAGCATTGTGTGACTTCACACCTCTTATGAAAGCTCTGGCTGGGGTATCACACACAACAGAAACAACATTAACAAAGAAGGATTTCTGCTTGAACAGAAATCCACTTTCCAGTGCTTTCAGCTCATGTACCAAATCATGAAGATACTCAGCCAATGAATTTGGCTTTGAAGTACCACAAAACAGGCCAATCAACACTGGTTTCTTTGTGTATCCTTGTAACATACCAAGGATTGGCCAAAACTGAGTTCTAGAACTCTTCCAGAGAGGTAAGCCATCAAAATTCAACTGTAGTTTAAATACATGTCCGTCTGTCAAGGAAGACCACACTTTATCAAAGATTTTATGAAATGAATTCAAAATTCCACGATAATGGAAGACCCCACCTGCTGCATTGTGAATGTTGTAGCTTGTTTTTGTTTTCAGCAATGTTCGTCCATCTTTGGGCAGGAAAGGGTGGTATATTTTAAGGATGTTTAGAAGTGCTGACAGAGCCAAGAGAGAAATACCAAATGAAACTGCCCAATCAGCCAGTGAGCTATGGAGATCACCACCATTCTCACACTGGTCTCTAAGATCAGACATATCCTCATCAGATAATAAAGCCTCTGCCTCTTCCAAATCCTCAGCGTCAAGGTCCTGATCACTTTCATCATCACTAACTTGCATATTAAATTCCTCTGAATTGTCGACACAAACACTCAACTCAGAATTGACAGAACGAAACCCTCTGTTTCGCCTCGATTTCAATGAGTTCTTCAACTCTCTTGACAGCCCTCCTTCGGGCATTACTCCTATCATTATACATCCCAGCTTTCTTCATACCTTCACTCAAGTGGATTTTCCTTCAACCTGAAAGAGACAAAGAATAGTCCAAATCACAAAATTATCAAACATTTTTAATAATCAAAATTGAGAATTGAATATAAATGACATGACACATTATTATTGTGAGCACAAATGGTTATTCATCTCTGTGTGCCTTGTGATTGGCTGGCAACCAATTCAGGGTGTCTCCCACCTACTGCCCAAAGACAGCTGGGATAGGCCCCAGCACCCCCCCCCCCTTTCTGAGGATAAAGCTGATCAGAAAATGGATGGACGGATGACACATTATTGGACAAGCTGTTGAAATATTCATCTAGACACCTACATGGGTATCTTCTCGCATTAAGAAGTCTATGAGGAGTCTGGCTACTCTACTTTTTTCCCCTTGACTGTACATGTGGCCGCACAGACCTCAAGCAGCTAACTACTGTTGCTCAAAGTATAATTTGTTAAAGATTATTTAAATTAATCCTCTGTCAGAGGCAGTTCAACACACCAGAGTAACCTTGAAATAGTTCTCATATTTGAAAAAAGCAGTGTGACTGCAGTTAAAAATCATCCAGTTAACCAATTCAGGATGTTTTTAACTTATCAATAGAACCTAAGCTTTCAAACACTGTCCACGGGGTGTGTAAAAAGGGAAATTTGGCAAATGATTCTCGGGGCCCATAATTGAAAGGTCCCAAATATAATTTGAAAAATGACCAAAAAATAGAGCAGTCACGAAATAATTTAGGATTACACATACAAATTAAGGACGGGGAAAAAACAAAAGGATTAAAATGTAAAAAAATCTGGGAAAAATGTCAATTGTCTGCTTTTTTCAGAATTATTTGAATTAAATATTGAGCAATAGCTTTCTCTGAAATACAATGTTTAGTCAATGGATTAGAGACTTAAAACTACAAATGGTTTCATCTTGTTTGATAGATTATGTTAATATTACAATAAGACAAATAGTCCTTTTTGTTTTTGAGAATGTTTTCATTTTAATTTCATTTTCACATCAGAATGTATTTATTGTAAAATATTCAGATAATAAAAAAAGTTAAGATGAAGTAAAAATGTTTTTTTGAATGTACAGTATCAGTATTGCAGCAAACTGAATCAAAATAAATTTTAATGTATTTCAGCGCTTCCCACATTAATTGTCATGTTGAATAAAATATGGAAAGAAAATAGTCATAAATATAAATAAAACGCAGTTTCACTCTTGTGCGACGGCCATAAAGCCAGTTATGGGGGTCCCAGAAAGGGTTATTTTTTGATCATGTCCGAAATCTGCATTTTTAGTAAACTCATATGGACTGTGACGCTGCAAGTTCAGGCCCCACCTGCCTGTGACGTCCCTGGGCGGTTTATTTTAAAATTCGCGCTCTTCAGTCTATCTAATTAGACACAGCAAGTGACAATTTTAAGAAGAAATAACAGTAAATACCCATTAAATTGAAGTACAATATATTTTTAATATTTCCACATGTCATCAGAAAGAAGTCACATCTATGCTAGGAGCACATTATTCCCCGGCCCCCATTTCGAGCTAATGCTAAATGCGATGCGTCATTTAATGGCGCTCTTCAAAATTCAGGCTAGACTTCAGACAGAATTGTCTTTGTATAGTAATTGCCAGCGTACTGTCACAAAAGACAAACGTTATCCAAAACATAAAATAAATGAATTTACTCACCGTCTTTTAGGGATGTGGCACAGGAGTGTGTGTGGGCAATTGTGGCGTGAGCGTCGTTGTTGTCCGTGAGCGGGATTCTTCTGGTTACTTCTTTTTTTTTCCCTCTTCTTCTTCGTCTTCTTCTTCTTCTTCCTTAATTGGCGCTGTGGCAGCTAACGTTCGAGATGCACCACTGCCACCTACTGTGCCGAAGTGTAGTTCAGAGTTGTATATGGTTGTTGTACAGTACAAGGAAAAAAACAATCTAAAGTTTTATTTCTCAAACCCTTTTCTCTTGAAATCTGAAAACTTAATCTCTTCTGTCCTGAGCGTATTTTTAAGACTGATCACCACACTCTTCCTTAATTCTTTTATAAAGTTTTCTCCACTTCCCTACTTGTTCTTGTACAGAAGATTTTTGGTGTTTGAAAATTAAATTATATTAAAACGATTGGTCAATCCACAAAGAGGAAACCATATACAGTAGTTCTATATATCTATATCGATGCACATTATTTTTTTCTGTTTGTTTGTCTCCCCTGGCTATCTGTGTTCTTGAAAAAGCAGGAAAAAAATCAAAATAGTTGTACAACATGAACATAATTGACCACGTGTTGAACTCGCATCTGTGTGTGTGTGTGTGTGTGTGTGTGTGTGTGTGTGTGTGTGTGTGTGTGTGTGTGTGTGTGTGTGTGTGTGTGTGTGTGTGTGTGTGTGTCAATAGAATTCCGCATATGTCTGCCATGTAAAGCTAGCTGTGTAGAAAAAAAAATCTGAAACTGCATTTAAGGGTGGCTCAATACTGGCTGGCCATATACGGGCCGGAGTTGTAAATTGATATCTGGCCCAAATACGTCAATCCACAACTGGCCCTCATCTGGTTTGCCAGAGTCAAGCCAGTGCCTTCTTTGCCACTCCTGGGCCGTGTTCGGCCCACATGCATTATGCCAGTGCCGACACAAGGCCAGCAGTGCCGGCTTCATGCCGAATCCGGGCCAGATGCCTTTGCTGACTGGGTGAAGTGTGGCTTTAAATGTGTTTAACCCGCGCAGGAATTACTTAACTGGAAGCTACAAATTTTGCTCTTCCATTCCTTTTAATGAGAAGGTTACAGGTACGGAGTACATTATTTGACATTTTATAATAATAAAAAAAAACACACCGTATAACCCTCATTACCTTGATGTCAGCACCTGCAAAAGGCCACTGGGCGTCAGTATTGCTTTGCAAACGCTTTCTTGTTTCGACAACGGGGGAGGAGTTTGACTTTATTATAATAGAGTTTTGTAATTTATTATACAGTGGTTAACTTCTTGTTGCACTCTTACAGCAATGGGGTGGGGGGGCATTAAAATGTGAATTTAAACATCGCCTGTAGGTTCGCCAAAGTTTTTACTTGACTTCACATGATTTCCTGCTTTGGTTGGGTTGGACATCACTTTGGAGGTTTCCACGCTATCAACACGCACGTTAAAACAAGAGTCGGACATACCAGGCACGCGTAAAACAAGACAAACAAAACAAAAATGAACGAAAGAAAGGAGAAACCTAGTCTATTTCTCTTGTCGAAAACCATGCAAAATGTTCATCATGACGTGCGGAACAAAACTACCGGTACACAAAGTCCTTGGGGGGGATCAAATGAGATTCTCATCCCGAGGCGCTGAAATGAAGACATCACGGTTGTTATTATAAGAGGAGCCATGGTGCCACAATAGGGAAAAAGCCATCTAAGCACTTTGCTGAACGTTGTTCAGTTACGAAAGTCATAAAACATTTAATAATTTAGATAGGGTTGAGTCTATTTCCAAAAGTAGTACAGTTGGGCAAAGGGAGTATGCTGAAGTGATACATGTTGATTGGTGGGAGACTAAGTTCGGCCTGTGTTGTTATGAAGTCTTTACCGCATTAGGTGCTTTTTTTTGTCTGAATTAAATAATCTGTAAATTGTTTATTTTTTACAGAAATTTAAATTAAATTAAATAAAGTGTTTTGGGATCACAGTTGGTAGTAAACTGAATATTTAAACGATGTACATAAGCAATTTAAAAACAAAGTTTTTTTGCTTCAGTTCACCTTTGAGGTTCACTGTTTGTGAATTTTGCTGATTTTTTTTTAACCCGCTCTTCCATTGTTTGTTTAAAAAAACTCCGATTATGGGGATTTCTTATTGACTTTTTTGTGATTTTCCAGACACTTTGGTTTGGTGTTGATACCACTGGTACCTAACATTGAAGTACAAACAGTTAATTTTCCCATGTATTTTAAAATATGGATTATTGGTTTTGCTAACCTTCTAATAGTAATATAGATTTTTAAAATCAATTTTTAATGCCTTGTTACGTTTTCGCCAAACCTGGAAGACAGTTGCTCTAAATAAGAATTTATGAAACGATACATCTCAACTAAGAGACCAGCACTGGATGTCAGGGAGGGGCCAAGTTTAGCCTCGGTAAAAGCAGAAAGTCTTTATCACATATGCATGTACATGTGCAATTCATCTGAAAGACATTTCTTTTTAAGGGTATAGTTATAGGATCAGTTTAAAGTGTCGATAAGATGTTTTGGGCTCAAAGTTTGTGCTTATATTTATAGTTTAAACCATTAATAAAGGGAATTCAAAACATTATTTGGGCATCAGGTACGTGCATTTTTTTTATCACTATTCGTGGAATGACTTTGTATCTCGTCATGTGCTGGCAATCTGACAACAGACTAATAACCATGAGTGCACTCAGGAGGATAGTGTTCATAGTCAGAGATCAGATCCTGTGCATGTTATGAAAGGTGGATATAATGGCTTAAAGGTAAGCAAAGATGATGGGAGAGAGAAAGAGAGAGTCAAGGGAAAAACACAAGGCGCAGTGGTGAGGGTGGAGGTGAAGTCAGCGCAGGTCGCTCTCGTCCTCCTGTATGGTATTCTTGATGCGCAGGAGCATGGTGGTGAGCCACTGGTCAAGCCGCGAGATGGTGTCAAACTCCTTAACCTGTTCAAATTAAAAACATCAATCAATAAAACACAGTTTTATTTTAGACCAAAGTTACTGTACTTAAAAAATACCTAATGAAATAACTGAATCTAAAATTGAAAAAACATTTTCCTTCACAAAATAAAACCAAAAAAAGTTAACTGAGAAGTACATCTTTCGTTTATGAAACTGAGTAATAATAACAGGAAAACGTTTTGCTTTTGTCTTTGGCAATTAATATCATACATGAGCTTTCAGGATTTATGTATTTATTTTGGTTTTGCCGCACATCCATACAGAAGGAAGGTTCAACTGTTGTTTTTTGCAGTTTACTTCATTATACAATACTGACTTAAAATTTATATATATATATATATATATATATATATATAAATAAAATTTTGTACTCGACAAGAACTTTAAATATAAAAAAACTGAAATAAAACCTAAACTAAAATGAAGCAAAATAAAATTGAACAAAAACTAACAAACTTGTTCTAAAAATAACAAAACACTAATTAAAACTAAGTGAATTAAAAAACAAAAAGATACAGCGAAATTAAAAGCTAACCATTATGAGAAAAAAAAAATCAATCACAACTATTATAATCCTGGTTGAGTCAGAAATGCACAACAGCACTACACAAAGGTTTCGACTCACCGAATCGGTGTAGGCGTCCACGTTCTGTTCTTCATAAGCGTCGAGGAGTTTCTGGTCAAGAAAAAAACAAGCAGATTTTTAATGCAAGAGTGCAGCACAGTACCACTGCAGTACCACAACGTGAACGTGGACTGAGGTCAACTGGATGCCCATCAGAAATGCTGCACTCTATGATTGAACATTTTGATGTCTCAATGTACAATGTTTAAATCTCTTTTGTTGTTTGTGACGGAAACTACCTTCAACAGTTGCTTGAAAGTTTGTGTGTTGAAGTAAAGAGAGATTGAAAACGGGCATGAAATTACACTTGAGGAACCGGAGTTCAAGACTAATTTCCATTCACAAATCCAAGTGGTTCCACATCGCATGTTAGCATTAAGCTAGCATGCCTTCATGAAAATTGATGTGCGTTTAAAAAAAAGGAAATAAAATCCATCCCGATTAATTTTAATTGGTGTCAATAGTATGTGGAATTTAGAGATACGATACCCTCTATGGATGTCTCGATCAGCTTTTCTGGCACCAGAGTCTGATTTGCTTTTAAGTACTGTATCTGCTGATAAAAAGTTGTGATGCAATACCTCAACAATGCATTAAGGAACAAAAAAAAAAAAAACGTTCTGACATGTCACAGTTGCTAACCTGTCTGTCACTTTCTCAGCTCTCTCAACTCTTTAACGATGTCATTGCGCGGGGACGCTTCTTTATATCAGGCAAGGCAAACTTATTTAGGGGCATTTTTGGGCTTGCTTCTCCCTCCATACAAGCTTTGAAGACAATCCCACTGCTCTGTCTCCGCCTGCACGAAAGCTTTGCGCAGCTGAGGACACGAGTCTCTGGGTGTGTGCGGGTCACACTTAACTCTTTCATTCCACAAGACGTACTTGTACGTCTTTTTAAAATTAGGCCGCGCCTACCAAGGACGTACTTGTACGTCTGTCTTTTTTTGAGCCGTTTGCATTGTAGATCAAGTAAAAAAGCGACCAGTAGGTGGCAGTGGTGCATCACGTGCTTGAAATGCATGCTTTTTGGTAGGCTCCATGTTTATATAGCATTAGAACCAAATATTCTGTGGGCCTTGCAAGATCAGTCAAAATCCAGTAAAATGTTGGGATTGAGGGGTTGCTTCCAGTGAAAATGGCTGCGATTGAATGAGTTGACTACATCGCTTAAAAAAAAAAAATTAAAAGGACATTGTGAAATATAAAACTAAGCTACTACTGTTCTACTTGGCAAGATATTTGCACGTTTGGATTATTTTGTCCCCTCCGCGAGCCGTCACCTTACCGTGGTGGAGGGGTTTGTGTGTCCCAATGATCCTAGGAGCTAAGTTGTCTGGGGCTTTATGCCCCTGTCAGGGTCACCCATGGCAAAAAGGTTCTAGGTGAGGGACCAGACAAAGCACGGCTCAAAGACCCTTTATGATGATTGAAATTAATGGACTTCAGTTTCCCTTGCCCGGACGCGGGTCACCGGGGCCCCCCTCTGGAGCCAGGCCTGGAGGTGGGGCTCGTTGGCGAGCGCCTGGTGGCCGGGCCTACACCCATGGGGCCCGGCCGGGCTCAGCCCGAAGAGGCAACGTGGGTCCCCCTTCTCATGGGCTCACCACCCATGGGAGGGGCCAAAGGGGTCGGGTGCAATGTGAGCTGGGCAGCAGCCAAAGGCGGGGACCCTGGCGGTCTGATCCTCGGCTGCAGAAGCTAGCTCTAGGGACGTGGAATGTCACCTCTCTTGCAGGAAGGAACCCGAACTGGTGTGCGAGGTAGAGAAGTTCCGACTAGATATAGTCGGACTTGCCTCGACACACAGCCTGGGTTCTGGTACCAGTTCTCTCGAGAGGGTTGGACTCTCTTCCACTCTGGAGTTGCTCATGGTGAGAGCGCAGAGCAGGTGTGGGCATACTCATTGCCCCCCGGCTCAGTGCCTGTACATTGGGGTTCACACCGGTAGACGAGAGGGTTGCTTCTCTCCGCCTTCGGGTGGGGGGACGGGTCCTGACCGTTGTTTGTGCATATGCACCAAACAGCAGCTCAGCGTACCCACCCTTTTTGGAGTCCTTGGAGGGTGTGCTAGAGAGTACTCCTGCTGGGGACTCCTCGTTCTGCTGGGGGACTTCAATGCTCATGTGGGCAACGACAGTGAGACCTGGAGGGGCGTGATTGGGAGGAACGGCCCCCCCGATCAGAACTCGAGTGGTGTTTTGTTATTGGACTTCTGTGCTCGTCACGGATTGTCCATAACGAACACCTTGTTCAAACATAAGGGTGTCCATATGTGCACTTGGCACCAGGACACCTAGGCGCAGTTCGATGATTGACTTTGTGGTTGTATCATCGGATTTGCGACCACATGTTTGGACACTCGGGTGAAGAGAGGCGGAGCTGTCAACTGATCACCACCTGGTGGTGAGTAGGCTCGATGGTGGGGAGGACGCCGGTCCGTCCTGGCAGACCCAAACGTATTGTGAGGGTTTGCTGGGAGCGTCTGGCGGAATCCCCTGTCAGAAAGAGTTTCAACTCCCACCTCCGGCAGAGCTTTTCCCATGTCCCGGGGAGGCGGGGACATTGAGTCGAATGGACCATGTTCCGCGCCTCTATTGTTGAGGCGGCCGACCTGAGTTGTGGCCGTAAGGTGGTTGGTGCCTGTCGTGGCGGCAACCCCGCACCGCTGGTGGACACCAGCGGTAAGGGATGCCGTCAAGCTGAAGAAGGAGTCCTATCGGGCCTTTATGGCCTGTGGGACCCCAGAGGCAGCTGACGGGTATCGACTGGCCAAGCGGAATGCGGCCGGTGGTCGCCGAGGCAAAACTTCGGACATGGGAGGAGTTCGGTGAGGCCATGGAAGCCAACTTCCGGACGGCCGAGGAAATTCTGGTCCACCATTCGACGTCTCAGGAGGGGAAGCAGTGCACCACTAACACTGTGTACAGTGGAGATGGGGCGCTGCTGACTTCGACTTCGGGGCGTTGTGAACCGTGGGCAGAGTACTTCGAAGACCTCCTCAACTCCACCAGCACGCCTTCCTTGGAGGAAGCAGAGTCTGGGGACTCTGAGGCGGGCTCTCCTATCTCTGTGGTTGAAGTCACCGATGTGGTTAAAAGCTCCTCGGTGGCAAGGCCCCAGGGGTGGATGAGATCCGCCCGGAGTTCCTCAAGGCTCTGGATGTTGTGGGGCTGTCCTGGTTGACACGCCTCTGCAGCATCGCGTGGTCATCGGGGAGAGTGCCTATGGATTGGCAGACCGGGGTGGTGGTCCCTCTTTTAAAAGGGGGACCGGAGGGTGTGTTCCAACTACAGAGGAATCACACTCCTCAGCCTCCCTGGTAAGGTCTATTCAGGGTGCTAGAGAGGAGGGTCCGTCGGGAAGTCGAGCCTCAGATTGAGGAGGAGCAGTGTGGTTTTCGTCCCGGCCGTGGAACATTGGACCAGCTCTACACCCTTAGCAGGGTCCTTGAGGGTATGTGGGAATTCGCCCAACCAGTCTACATGTGTTTTGTGGACTTGGAGAAGGCGTTTGACCGTGTCCTCGGGAGTTCTGTGGGGGTGCTTCGGGAGTATGGGGTACCGAGCCCCTCATACGGGCTGTCCGGTCCTTATACTGCCGATGTCAGAGCTTGGTTCGCATTGCGGCAATAAGTCGGAATCGTTTCCAGTGAGGTTGGATTCCGCCAAGGCTGCCCTTTGTCGCGATTCTGTTCATCACCTTTATGGACAGAATTTCTAGCGCAGCCCGGCGTTGAGGGGTCCGTTTGGGTGGCCTCAGTGTTACATCTCTGCTTTTGCAGATGATGTAGTACTGTTGGCTCCTTCAAGCAGGGCTCTCCAACTCTCACTGGAGCGTTCGCAGCCGAGTGTGAAGCGGTTGGGATGAGGATCAGCACCTCCAAATCTGAAACCATGGTCCTCAGTCGGAAAAGGGTGGCGTGCCCTCTCCGGGTCGGGAGGAGATCTTGCCCCAAGTGGAGGAGTTTAAGTATCTTGGGGTCTTGTTCACGAGTGAGGGCAGAAGGGAGCGAGAGATCGACAGGCGGATCGGTGCAGCGTCTGCTGTGATGCGGACGCTGTATCGGTCTGTCGTGGTGAAGAAGGAGCTGAGCCAAAGGGCAAAGCTCTCAATTTACCGGTCGATCTACGTCCCAACCCTCATCTATGGTCACGAGCTATGGGTCGTGACCGAAAGAACGAGATCCCGGATACAAGCGACCGAAATGAGTTTTCTCCGCAGGGTGTCCGGGCTCTCCCTTAGAGATAAGGTGAGAAGCTCGGTCATCCGGGAGGGGCTCAGAGTAGAGCCGCTTCTCCTTCACATCGAGAGGAGCCAGATGAGGTGGCTCGGGCATCTAATTAGGATGCCTCCCGGACGCCTCCCTGGTGAGGTGTACCGGGCATGTCCCACTGGCAGGAGACCCCGGGGACGACCCAGGACACGCTGGAGGGACTATGTTACCCAGCTGGCCTGGGAACGCCTCGGGATCCTCCAGGAAGAGCTCGAAGAAGTGGCTGGGGAGAGGGAAGTCTGGGCTTCCCTCCTAGAGCTGCTGCCCCCGCGACCCGACCCCGGATAAGCGGTAGAAAATGGATGGATGGATGGATGGATGGATTATTTTGTAGCTTTGTGACCTTTATATGCTCATAAAATAATAAAACCAATCTTTTTCACCCGATACCGGGTCAGTTTAACGTCAGGCGAACAACCCCAATTTCCAATCGGATCGGGACAACCCTAGTACTCTCATTTCCAGCTGATATCGTAGATATATACATTACCAGTAAAATACATAAATAGACAGTTGACAAGATCATGGTTGACTTACTGTTTTTCCAAATTCTTAACAGGCGACCTTGCTCCAAAGACAGAACCTACCTTCAACAGCTTGCACTCTCGAGAGTCCGAAAAGGCCGGGAACATTTCTTCATACTTCTGCACAGCCAGCTAACACGGTGCGAGAAATGATGAGTATTATTACCGTGACGGGAGGCACGGTTCAAAGCGTCAATGCGCCGTCACCGCGACTCACTTTGGCATTGAGCATGTCCACGCAGAAATGACAGAGCGCCGCTTTGAAGAAGTGATCCTTGGCGCTGTATTTGAGCAGCGTGCTGTCCATGGCGTGAGTGCCCACCTTCAAAAGACAAGCAAAACACTGCAGGGACCCAAATTCACGTTTGTGAAAAATGACCATTCAAGGTTGGCACAAAACCGCCGAACAGCAAACCAACATTCATTGCCAGAACTAATTTTGTATATTTGTTTTCACACGCACAAAAATAATAAAAAATCAACTCACTCATAAAGCGACTATTATCAAGGTACTATGTGTGTCATGCATGAAATTCCAAATATACAAAAAATTAGGCATAACCACGTTGTAATTTAGGGCAGTACAATACATATTGCAAGTGCAATTAAGGCATGCCTGCCATCTATTGGTGAATGGTTATGTTACAACATAAAACTACAGTCAACCTCTGCATAGTCACAGTTCGGCATACGCATTCACATTTTCTCAGATTCATTTACTTTTTAATATTTTGGTTCATTTCCATTGGAAACATTGATTGAATAATAATTCACATTTTTTTAAGACATTTTAGGGATGGGTAACGACTAAGTTGTTCAAGTCTCATACTCTCCGACGGTGTCAGGTGCGAGTGTGCATTTGTTTGCATGTATGAGAACACTTTTTAGTTTGTTTGGAGCTCGACGATGGGTCCCCTTGCGAGCCAGTGAGTGAATGTATCGGCGTTTGAAGCTGACCTGCTCGTAGATTTCAATGGCTTTGTGGTATTGCTCCAGCTGGGCAGCGTAGGTGGCGACCTTTAAAAGGCACTTGTTGGCCGAACTGTGAAAAGTCAAGCAAAGCGCTGCTCAGTCTAAGGTGCGGGATGACAAAAAAGAAACCTGATGATGACTACAGTAAGACTGCTGATGGGGTTTACATTCACCTGGTAGATTCTTCACCTTTGTAATAATCTGCGGCTTGTTCATAATGAGCGATGGCCTGCCAGGAAAAGATGCACGTGGGTCATTTAATTTTGAATTTCACTTGATATATCTAAATGATGTCTGATATTTTTTCACTGTATTATCATTCATGCAAATGTAGCATCTCTGAGAATAGCAATTTTTTAAAAAACTGTTCTAGGAGTATAAGAGGAAAAGGGCAAAAAAAGAAGACATCAGACGCATATGTTATGGCACTACGAAACATGGCAGGAGGAAGCCTTCTATTTTGTGGGCTATGTCTTTTGTCCAACATTTTGGTGTACTTCTCCAAATATGTCTTTATCCATCTAATATTACAAATATTTTTTCAGAAGGTGCGTCAAATATTTGTGCACTTTTGTACAATGTTTGGCATTACAGTTGGACATTTCTGTATTTATCATGTAATATTATATTTTTTTCAATGCATATTCTTTTTTTATTTAAAAAAGTGCATATTTCAGCAAACACTTTGGTATTTTCTATTTCATGCCTGTATTAGTTTCTGATAGTTTCTATAATTTAAAAAAATATAGCTTTTTATTTTTTAAAAGTGGGTGTATTTTTCCATTTAATATTTGTGCATTTTTGTCTACGGTGTTCGACTGGTAGTTGCAACGGCAAAAATCAGTGAGGAATTGATACTCTCAAAAAAGGTTAACTGCATGTTGATGTCACAAGATGTTTTTCTTTTTGTCGACTACTTTTGTCTATAGTACTCAACTCAACACAATTCAACATAGTTCCTTGGACCCAAGATGTCACAAGTTGGGCGCACAAAAACAACAACAAAAAAGGTGATAAATATTTTTTTTGCAAACTACAGCCAAGACTTGCCCCCCCCCAAAAAAATGTTGATATGTGAACTTGCTAAAGACGAACCACAAATATGCATAGTTCAATGTATTTTGGAAATTTTTCCAACAATTTGTAATTTTTCTCAACTTTTTGTCGAATATTTGGGGGATTCTTATTTTAATTTCATATTTTGGATATTTTTTTAACAAACTGCATTTCTAAATTTTCAGAGTTTTAAGGTTTTTTCCATGTCTTTTTTACCATTTTTCTAATATGTCTCGGTATTATTTTTCCTCATACTTTTGGATTAACTTGGGCTATTTTTAGACAGTGTGTCACTGAGGTTTTGACTTTAGGCACCTTATCGATGTCGACCATCTCTGTCTCGTAGATCTCAGCGATGCTTATGTGATGTTTGGCCGCGATAGTGAAGCGGCCCTGAAGTGACCCAAAAAACCCCCATAATAAATTAACACCAAATAAACACTTTCAATTGGAAAATTGAAAAAATAAATGCAAACTCACCATATCTGTGTATATCTCAATAGCTCGGTTTAGACAGTTTATGGCCTCTGTAGACACAAGGAATAAATAAAATACATTCACCAACCACAACAGAATGACATCCAATACAGCAATCCCCTGCATACCTTTTTTTCCCAAAGATGGTGCCGAGTAGGCAGCCGTCTGCAAGTGCTCTTCAAGAGCCTTGGTTTTGTTGTTGTTTTTTTGTTATTTTTGTGTTTTGTTTTGTCACATGGTGGTGTTGTTACATCGTGTGGACCTGATGTGGATTGTTTTTCAGCATTTTCTGGCTACGAAATTCGTCAAAGGAGAAGAATCTGTGCTTGGTGGTTGCGCCTTCTCGGCAGCACTTGTGTACCAGCACTGATTTTTGATTGGGAGGAATGTCGGCGCCCTTTGACTGCCGGTGCTGGACAGCCCCGGGGCACTTGTGTTTTTTGCGCCTGTAATAAGCAGCATTTTTCACAGCCCCATTTTGTTCAGCGGCAATGTCGGTGCTGTTGGACAGTCTGCGGCTGCGTGGATGGATGACATGGTTATGAACCACTGTTTTATTCAGTAAGGCTACTAAATAATTAGGGAAAACCCAGGTGATGTCACATCATCATGACATTTGCCTTAACTGGAGGCACTGCCAGTGACAGTGCACAGAAACAAGTGCCAACGAATGATGCGGCCAAAATGGGAAGCTGAAAGAGGTTTTGTGACGCAAGATGTACACGCAAAGTATAAATTATGATTGAAGTTAGTGGAGCTGTTGCAGCAGGCTGCCAACTCTAGAGATGTCACTTTTGAAATCATTCAGACTCATAATTGGCCACAGTAGAGTAATTTTCATTTAGATGATGCAAGAGTATTAGAAATACTTCTCTGTGTCATGCCAGTGCAGTTCTACAATCACAATAATAAATCACATGGTCAAATGAATGCGTCTCAAAAATTAGCAGTCCCTTTCTTTGTAAGGGCAGAATGAACAATGGTGCCATTCGGTGTCAATATTGAACCCTTTTACCTTGCGGGTCGGCTTTTTTGAAGGCGTTTCCGGCATCTATGAAGTTGGTGGCCGCGTCATGTTTGCTCTGCATCTGCAGGTGGAGGCGAGCCGCCTGGGAGAAGGCATTCCCCGCCGCTGCAAAAAGAGGACAGTTCGCGTGAAAACAGAAATAAAGGAGCAAGAAACGTGCTGGTGATAAGGAAAAAATCAACATACCACACCAGTTCTTTGCCATCTTGAACATGTTGGCGGCCCTCACGTACATGTCACAGGCCTCTTCTTGCTTGGAGGAACCCCTGCACATGACATAAAGCAGATTTATAATTAATATTTATCATGACCTTCTTGAACAACTGACATGTAATTTCATAACATCTACCATCTTTCACATCACTGTCATGCCATTGTTGCTGGAGTTCTTCTCGCTTTGTCGCTCTCCATCATTTGCATTATTCTGTTGTTGATCAGTATTACTGCACTGTTGCACACTTTCTTTTGCTTCATGACTGTTTACTTGGATCTAAGGACCTCTGCGCTCGTACTAGTGAATACTATGACAGGTAGGAGCCATGTCAGTCATTTGGAAGACTGAAAATTATGTTCTGGCATAATTGCAAGCACACAATCCCCTCCCCCCCAAGCATACAGCCCCCACCCCTGGGTTTTGAGCGCAATGGGCTGCTCCAGCCCATCCTGCTGCGCTTCTGGCACAAAGCCGCAACAACAAGTCAAATGAATAAAAGTAAGAGAAGATTTGATAAAAGCGTCACTTCACTTGTCTTGTCACAGCTTTATTGTATATATTGTGGTATTGTCAAGAAGGAGTCTTACATTTCTATCGACTCACTGTATTCTTGGTTGTTAACAAAGTTAACATGGCATCCTATGTGTAAAGTCACCACCGCCGTGAGATTTATTTTAAACGCAAACTCTGCCTTGGCTCAATAAAGATTGAGAAACACTGCTGTAAACAAATGATGACTGACAGCTGCTGACGAGTACGGCCTATTTCACTAGACGAAATCCACTGGTGAAAGGACACTTTGATTCTCTCCTGTTCATCTCAAACTGCTTTAAACAACAAAGCGTATGAGGGGAAAAGTGGTTAGGACTGCACGACTGTCCGTGTCTTATGTTATGTGTTGTGTTCATTATTTTACTTTATGTTTGTGTTTTATGTTGTGTGTATTATTTTACTTTATGTTAACTGTTTTGTTAAGCACTTTCTTACAGCTGCCGCTGTTGTGAAAGTGCTATATAAATCAGCATGTATTGTATGTATTGTAGATGGCGCAACCTGATGAACATATTAGCCGTTTTTGGCACGAAATAATTCATGTTAATCATTCACTATTCTTGCGGTGGGCCTTGTGGAAAAGCAAGCATGCTTCCTCACAACAAGCAATCCTCCATTTCATTCTGTGTGTACAGTATTGACAATTCCAACATCAGCGTCCACGCAGTTTTAAGTCGTTTAAGCAGTAACCACATTAGACGTAAATGCCTTAAAATTCTCCGCAACGACCAAACCACACATAGAAAACAGACAGTGGGAGTAATAAAGAGGATTTTCATCAGATACTACTTGTCACGTATCGCCGCTACCTTTTCCGCTTAGTTGGCCCTTTAGCTAACGCGGCTACAGTGGTGCCACTCACCCGAAAAGTGCCCCAAAAAAAGACTGTGATGACTTCAACTTCTTTTCAGCCTCGGCCATCAAAGCCGTGGCTTCCTTCTCTTTGCCGCTGTTGTCCATGCTGGCGGCGAGTCTCTCAGTTTAGAGAGAGGAGGTGACAAAAAAGGTGAGAAGTCAACAAACTTGTAGCATAAGCGACAGCCGTTGATCTGATTCGAGTCGCCAGTTCCCTGTCACGTGACATGGAAACACCGGAAACGCTCTCTCGGCGCGTTTAGTGACTGCCAGTAAAATTGATACGTCACCAAAAAATACAGTACTTTGGAACATTATTTCACATTGACAGTGCAGAAAATGCACAAAAAAATAATGATGATGATGATATAGTGCCTGTTTCGGCCCATACGTCAGAAAATAAGCAAAAATGTTCATGATTGTTTTCTAAAGTAAAACCAAATGTTTGAAAATGGTTTATTTTGATTCAACATCAGTCTGCTTTAACGGAGGACGACAGAAATATGAGAAAGAAACACATTTTCCCCCATGCCACAACTAGAAGAAATGATACAATGTTGACTAAGCCTATCAACTCCTGTAACATTTTGCTATATTTTCCAGTATTTTATCTTTTATATTTGGTGTCGACTGGTGACATTACCACTCTGGCGCATTCTGACACATTGGACATGACACAATTTACTTTGCAATGAACAGAGCGTGGCCGTTTGTCCCCCATTTATTAAATGATAACTAAACATATATTGCGTTTCTGTTGCAGAAAATATTCATACAATTACCTCTTCAAACAATCTATCCTTTTTAACACATCTGCTAGATAAACGTGTTCTCGAAGCACACAGTGGGCAGGCGGGGCTATGTATAACTACGCCGACCGCTCTGTTGTTGCAATGCATAGTTTCAGCCTTGGGGGTGACAGAAGCTACGAACCGCAACTTTATAGATCAAATGCAAATGGATTGTGCTTAAAAGTTGAATAAACGGAACTATACAACAGATGCACTACGTTGGATTTAAAAAAGCCCTTGGAAAACGATGCACAGATTGAATGTTTATTTCAGTGCTTGCTTTTTGTACCACGAGAGGACACTGCATACCACTAGTGGTACTTGTACCACGCTTTGAGTCTCGAGACTGAAAAATAAGATCCTTTGGATTTATCGGTACAATACTTAATTCGAACATGTATCTCTGTTGCGCATGATTCAAATTGTGGTACAGATGTCATTTTCTTGTGTTTTCCTCCAAAATAAACAAAAAATAAGAGTTAGTTTTATATAGTCTGATCATTTGCAACCAAAAAGCAAGCACTTTTTTTCAGTTTTTTTCCCATTTGAAGTAAATGCACGAGTCATTTACTTAAAAGTAAAAAAGTAAATACTTTGAGAAGTGCAACTCTAAAAAGTGAAAATACTGTTTTTACTGTGGACTATACACATTACAGTATTTTTTATCATTTGTTTTGGGTTAAAAAAACGCCCCGGTATACAAAAGTTTCCCTTATTTATTAAATTGCATTGTGCTCGTATTGAGATGAAAAAAATCTCTGAGCATGGCTTTAAACCCAGCTAAATATTGAAAGGGTAACCAGGACTCCACTCACTATATGTCCTGCATGACCAAAACCAAACAATATAAGGAAAAGTGCGAAATTAGCTAATGATGTATTACCTGAAAAAATATACCTGACGTTTGTTTTTGTTTTTCAGGTTGCAAAGAGAATGTTTTAATGGCAGTAGCCAGGGGTTTTAGGCTGCCACAAGACAACACATTGACTATGAATCATTCTCGGACACATAACATAACATAAAAAAATATGTCTGTGGAATACAGTATTTTGCTTCTCCAAATCCATTGCATCATCGTTGATAATGTGCCATGGTTCACATTTCTTCATGTTGCTGTTCTCCTTGTTTTTTTCCCCTACCTGGTAAGTCCCCAACACCCCAGTTGATCAAAAGTTCAGCCGCACTTAACTGTATCTGTTTCTATTTACATGTGTTTTGAGTCGTGTCATCGTCGTTGGAGGTTGAAAAAAATAATGAGCCCATTTAGACAAAGTAAGGGTTTGGAAGAACAAATATCTGTTTTCAAAAGCACAAGGTAAAAGTATGAAGTCATCAGAATAAAAACCTCAAGTCAAGTACAGAAACCTGGAAAAAACATTTAAAGTAAAGTAGCTAATTATTTATACTGTACTTTGTTAATTCACATTGCTGGGGACTTGAATCATTGCGATTTGGATAGGAGTTGACTTCTTCACAATTTAGTGTTCAATCGGCCTGCCATGCATGTTTTGGAATGTGGGAGGAAACCGGAGTACCCAGAGAAAACCCACGGAGGCCCGGGGACAACATGCAAACTCCACACAGGGAGGCCGGAGATGAAATTGAACCTCTGCACTGTGAGGTTGACGTGCTAACCACTGGACCACCGGGTCGCGCGGGCCCTTGGTTTCAGCATTTAAATCAAACTGGTTGTGGTTAGCAGTTAAGCAATTTTCAGTTTGTAAGATGTACAATCTAAGATATACAGTACATGCATCTTGTCAAAGAGTGAATACAGCCCACTTACATTCAATCCACTCCAATGGACAATTTGGATATGACAAACTTGTTTTTCCCAAAGGCCACATTGTAATTTTGGTTTTGTTTAGATGGCTGTTGCACCACATTGCGTATTATCGCCTCATCATAATATTACATATCAAGTCATGTCAAGTCAACTTTAAGTCAAGTCAACTTTATTGTTAAATGTGCTGTATGTGCAACATTCTTTCCTCTCAACCACAGGAGAGAGAGGAGCCGCTGCGGAAGAAAAGTTAACATAAAATAACAGAAAAGTTAACATAAAATGACAAAGTAATACAACACAACATATAAGACACAGGCAGTCATGCAATCTTAACCACTTTTTCTGCATACACTTTGTATAGATGAAAGAGGAGAGAATCAATGTGTCCTTTCACCAGTGGATCAAAGACGTCATATACACAACAAATTGATGGGTAACTGTTTTTTAAATCTCAAGTCACTTTCAGGAGCAAGTACTTTTAGTTTCATTTTTGTTTGGTGATGTGCAGAGATGTGTTTGTCCCCGAGCGTAAAATATGTGCATTGGCTCAAAAAAGGTTGGGAAACACTGCACTAGTCCTCCATGCTGCCGTATTGCCATTTCCTTCCCCGTTGTTTGGTGTTTGAATAAGGTCCTTTAAAAAATTACTTATTTTCATGAATAACAAAGAATTAAAAAAATGTCAACACATCCTAGAAAAAAGGGGGAAACAATAGTGCGCGGGTCGGAAATCACAACTGTACCGAGTGTTGATTTTGCATCAGGCATAGCGGTGGTCGCCTCAGTTACTTGCCCGTAGTTGGGTCCTGTGCGGCAGCCCGTGCGAGGCTGTCCTGGAGACCCCGCACTGCTTGCACCTCTATCGTCTCGGGTGAGTTTGTTACAATATAGCAATTTCTCTATTAATCGCAATAACTGCAACAAAGCTGCATTTATTCACGCACCGTGTGGGCCGCCGCTTATTGCACGGCGGGCGGCGTCGACTCGCCACACTGCCGCACGACCCGCCAAAAACGGGGGGGCTCCTTTTTCCCAGCGAATTCCCAAGCATACCCCCCTCCATCCAAGAATATTCCAACATTAACTCATTTATATACACACACGCGCATATATAGCTCGCTGGGAGACATAGGTTGTCTCTCCGCGCTTCTTGCTGTCTTTCACGTCCCAGGTACGAGTAGTGTCTCGGGCCGAGTGTGGACGTGCAAGCCCGGGCGTTTAAAGCGCCTCCGCTGGCGGTTTGTTTTGAATGTCAAAGGCTGTCGAGCTAGCGATACACGTCCGAATATTGTTGGTAGCCTAGCTTGGACTAGCAGGCTAACCAGCTAAGGCTAACCAAACGGAGCCCGGGCGATGTGACAAATTTCGGCGGTTACAGCTGGAGGCTGGTACTTTTATTCGTCACGCGAGCACCTTGTGCAGTTTTTGGGGTTGTTATCGTAAGCAGAACGTGACGGGATAAGTGTTATTACGCAGGCGTAGATGCTGAGGGTATACTAGTTAGCATGTAGCTCCCAGCGTCTCCCATTCATATCCTGCCCAGTGGCGCCGCTAAATGGCTAATATCCGCTGTCTTTGTAGAGAAGGCAAGTGGGTGATATGTTTGGATTCTGGGGGTACCGTGTGGATGGTGGATTATTGTGTGTGATTATGCCAGGGTCGTCCCGGGGCAAGACGACAAGAGACCGCAAGCAAAAGGTGCTCGAGATGCGTGGAAACCGCGCGATTTCAATTTGTTGACTTTTTACCTGGACGCTGTGCTGCTAATTTGTCGGAAGCATATTAGATTATACAAGATGTTATAAAACTACAAATAATTGTGTAATATGTTTGGAATGTGTGTAAAATGTCAAATAGTAATTGATACACGAGACGAGCATCATCACGGATCATTTACAAATAATTCCAGTGACATAAGTATCATTTAACCTGAGACTAATATAAAGAACGGTATGACATTTTAAATCCAATTTCTTGCCATTGTTTTCATGCAAAGACAAAGGGGTGGAGATTTCTGGTGTGACCTTATTTTGTTCAACTTCAGTTTTAAAGTTTGATAACTTTCTAAACTTTTACCGTGTTTTCATAAGGTTGTTATCATTGGAAACTTTGCTAAACATAGAAACGGACAACATAGAATAATGATGAATTTAATCTAATGAAGCCAATGGCCCAGGTTTGTGAAATAATGGCCAGGATTCAAATATTTGCCCCAAATGACTGGTCAGAGGAACATCAAGGCACCTGGCCATCGGTGGGTCCAATAAAAATTGTCTACAGTTCTACCAATTTACATTAAATTTGGCATAAGCATAGAAAAAAAACTAATAAAGAGGTGCCTATGGGTTTGGAAAATTGCCATATATATGTTTGAGGGGGACTTGTCAACTTTAAATTAGGGAAATCCTATCCGAATAGTTTAACATGTGTACTTGTTCTTTCAAGAAATTTGGATATCACGATTAAACCAGGGCTCATGTTCTCATCAGTACCGGTACATACTGGTAAGGTGAATGATTCAAACAACCGAGTAATCATTTTTTCCACTGACCGCTAATAACTTCCTGCTTCTCCAAATTGAGTAATCCCTCAGTTATCGTGGGGGTTACGTTCCAAAAACAACCCGTGATAAGTGAAATCCATGAAGTAGTCATCATTATTTTTTTACAATGATTACACACCATACAATAGTGTATTGAATGAAACGAAAGATTTAACGTTTTTTCAGGCCCAGCATGATGTCTTACAAACAACTGACATTTTTTTAGAGATGCTGTCCGGAACATTTCAATGATATTTGATTTTTGTCCTAGACAAAATTTGGCAAGGTGTATAGCGATGAGGCGCTGAGACTAAGGGGGTGGGGGATCACTGTTACTCCTTTGGCTCAGCACAGCCTCACTTACATCAAGCTGAAGCGTACTTTATGCGATATACAGACCAGGCTAGTGAGTCCACATTCATTCGTAGGCTGGATCATGTTACGTGCATTGTCCCTCGGGACAGCATGTACCATAATTCTTGCTTATGTTCCACTGCCGAAACGCGGTTGCGAAAGCCTCACAGATCGCCGTTGCTGTGTGTGACCTCGACAACTTTTGTGAACGCAGTTTCATCTTTTGCATGTTGTTGTCCTCGTCCACCCATCGCGCCATCTAGCTCAGCAGAGTCAGTGGACTAATGTCAGAGGTCCACATGTCCGTGTTAAAGCTGATGTCCCGGAGAAGCAACAAGTGTAGCCACAACATTGTAGAGTTCTGGCAAACACCTTTCTCCAAAGCAGTGTCAGCTGGAAATAAAATAAAAGTAAATAGTCTTGCAGCAAAGGCTTGGCGCTCAATCCTTTTAAAGTGGGAGTAACCGGGCCAATTTTGGTGTATTTGTGGCGTATCTTGTTGTCGCCTCACTTTATTATTATTTTTTTAATTGCACCAATGAATGCGACAGAATATTTCTAATAATCAAAAGAGCACACCTGTAGGATTCGGGGGGGGTAGTGTTATTTTTACAAGAAGTTGGAATATGATGAGCACAGAAAGTTCTTTATTTTATTTTTGTCTTGTAATAAAAATTTCCCCCGTTTCTGCTCATCTATGAATTCTGAGGCAGCAAGTCACAGAACAGTAGAGTGTATTTCTTTTGGTCTCTCTGTGATGACTGACACTATTTCATGTCGTCCTAAATAGTTGTCATGGATGATGAAGATGGCAGGTGCCTTCTCGATGTGATTTGGTAAGTTGTTACCAAGAGGTTGCACATCAGAAACACTTTTTAATACCCCCCCACATGATGCACTGTTGTGAATCTCACTCTTGTTTTCACCGGCAGTGACCCTGAGGCTCTCAATGACTTTCTTCATGGATCTGAGACCCATGTGAGTATGACAAGTGGCGAAGGCTTTTTTTATCTGCTGCCCCGACGATGACGGTGATGATGATGGTGCTGGTAGATAGTCGGAAACAAAAAATGGATTTACAGTGGGGGTCAAACTTCTGTGTTGAGAATTACTGACTGTTAATGTGTACTTTTAACACTTGAACTATCGATTCATTCTGTGCCAGACATTTTCAGACCCCTCTTTACCCAAGAATGTAAAAAAATCAATACAAATAAAATACATAAAGAGGATTGAATGCCTGTTTTCTTAGAAATGTATTTTGTATTCAATTTATTTTGCATTTTCTATACATGTTATGCTTGCAGTTGTTTTGTGTTGGAAATGTTTACAATATGTAAACAAGTGCATTTTCAT
Organism: Hippocampus mohnikei; assembly: GCA_026261675.1. Taxonomy (NCBI): domain Eukaryota; kingdom Metazoa; phylum Chordata; class Actinopteri; order Syngnathiformes; family Syngnathidae; genus Hippocampus; species Hippocampus mohnikei. The sequence continues at coordinate 3,657,620 of JAKGUB010000346.1, read as the reverse complement.
GAGTTTAAATGCCTTTAGCTGGAGGGGTTTCTCTATTAATGCGGCCTTTCCCTTCTTGAGGGTGGGCCTGTAACGTAACCATCGCAATGAATGGGGGTCACTACCAATTTTACAAATATAAACATTACATGCCGTGTGTGCCGGCCTTGAATGACCCCCATCGTTTTAAGTGTTGAACTCTGAATCTGCACATAATAGCTACTGTGCATAGTAGGCTGTTGGTCGATGCGTCTTGCGGTCACATCCCTTTTTGCTTACTCTTTTCCCTCCCGCTGTTTTGGCTGTTTGCTTTTTGAATGCACTGTTTATGGGTTCAGCCTGTCCTAACCCCTTTGACTCACAAAAATGAGAAACTAACGCTTCCCAAGCCTGGAAACCCCTGTCACTGTGCCTCGCTTTCCCTAAACTTTTGCCTGGTTCCTGATGATCTTGGTTCTCTTTTCTATGTTCTGTCCTCTTCCTTGCCACTGGCTTCCCCTCCTCCCCACCACCTCGTCCTCTGATGTTCTGTTTCCCTGTCCTGTTGGCTTTTGCCTGCTGGTTTTGGGTCGCCTTGGGGATTCTGTCTGTCCTATCCTGGGTGGGCCTGTGTCTGTAGTTGGACACTGACGACCTTTTGGATGGTTCGGGTGATCCCACCACCTCGTTCTTCTCTTCCACTGGGGTGAGTAAAATCCCCCAATCCCTTTCTATCTTGTTTTCTGTCTGTGTGGCATGCAAGTCCAAATCCTCAACCCCCTCACCCCTTCTGTGCCTGTCCCCCTCCACTAACACACCTTCAAGCTTTGATTTGCTCGTTTGTGCATATTCACGTCTGAGGAAATAGATGGAATTTGTTGATTTGATATGGACAACACAAAAACAGTGGACAGAATAGGTAGGTGCATTTGGAGCTTTAGCTCTAGGGCGAATTCTCAACTGTTGTCCACAGAAGGCTTATTTGAAGTTAGGAAATATACAAGAAGGTAGATGGAATACAAGAAAATAACCAAGGTACAAGTGGATAGATTAAATCCAACAAGGCACCAGTAAATTGAATTTTGACAAGTCTATTTTTAAATTTAGTGTCATGGCCGTTACTTTCAGTATCAGGCATCAAAATGACCATGAAAGATTTGTCCAGACTTAAGGCATTTCTTTCGGTCCTTGGGAAAATGTTAGGCTTGACAGAGCCTCAAGTAGCGGATCAGTGGAATTCCCTTTTATTGTCAATCATTAGCTCAAAGCAAGACTGAATGTCGAGGATTGTCAACATGTGGCCTATTAAAAACCAAGTACCGGTAATAACAAATAGCTCAATTCTGACTTTGCTCTTGATCAAACAAAATGGACCAAGCAGCAAATGTAGATCAGTATAAATCAAAAATCTGAAATGCAAATTAGAATAGGCGGTCGTCCATATTTTGTACCACGCCTACATGAAATTATCCTTTTGTTTACGCCTCGATTCCAGGGCCATGTTCCAGAGGTCCAGCCTACGGTTCAGCTCTCGGCTAATGAAGCGGCAGGCCTGCCCAGAGTCAGCGTTGACCTGGACTTCCTGGAGGATGACGACATCCTGGGCGGATCCCCAGACGGAGCAAGCGGGAGCAATGGCATTGGGACGAATCACGAGCCCTGCGACATCTTGCAGCAGAGCTTGGCCGAGGCTAACATCACGGAGCAAAGTTTACAAGAGGCCAATGCAGAGCTGGACCTGGAATCATTCGGGATTCCAGGTCTTCCTCAAGTGGTTCAGACGCTGCCTGATGCCAGCCTCTCGGGAGCAGGGGGCGCGGCCGTTGGTGTAGGCATCAGTGTCGGGGGGGCAGCGGCGGCGGCGATCTTTCCTGGGTCGGCCCAAAGTGCCACCGCGACTCCTCCGAACGCCACCGCTGAGATGCTGGGGTCTGTGCTGGCTCAGCAAGGTCTTCAGCTGCAACCGCAGGTGATGAATAAGGCCATCAGCGTTCAGCCCTTCATGCAGCCCGTGGGCCTTGGGAATGTGACGCTTCAACCAATTTCAAGTCTTCAAACTCTCCCAAACGGCAGCCAGTCTGGACATTTGGGGATCGGACAGATTCAGGTTGTGGGTCAACCCACAGTCATGACTATCAATCAGTCTGGACAGCCCATTCTGGCGAAAGCCATGGGTGGATACCAGCTGCATCAGTCTGGGCCGGAGGTTTCGGGGACGACAACTCAGACGGGGCTCGGGGCGTCAGGACCTGGACTTCTCATACAAAGCAACAAAACCACTTTGGGATCGCCAGCGTTAAATGGACCAGCTGCGGTTGTTAGCAGTGCGAACAGCACCAGTAGCGGCACCATGACCGCACCTGCTGGACTTTTAGGCTTTGGAAGTACGACCCTGAGTTCAGGAATGGCACCCCAATCTCAAACTCAAGGCCAAATCATGCACAACGTGATTATCCAGCGCACACCAACACCCATTCAGCCGAAACCTCCACAGAGTGGAGCCCTGCAAACTAAACTTTTCAAGCCGCAGCAGCAGCAGCCGCAACAACAACAACAACAACAACAGCAACAACAGCAACAGCAGCAGCAGTCGACACCCCAAAACCTGCAGAACGACACCACCAAGGCCCTCGGGTTGCAACAAATTCCCGTTTCTGCACCTCAGAATGTAACTTTTCTGTCTGGAAAACCAGGCTCAAACGTTGTACTCAGCACTCAAACCACAACGCAAGGCTCGCAGTTCCAGCAAACGTTGTTCAAGCAACAGGCGGCGCAAGCGGCAGGCAAGCCGCTCAGCGTACACTTATTAAACCAATCAGGCAGCATCGTTATTCCCTCACAGACAGTTCTGCAAGGGCAGAATCACCAGTTCCTCCTGCCACAGTTGCAAGCGGGTGGGCAGATCCTGACCCAGCACCCCGGGGGCCACATCATAACCAGTCAGGGACCTGGGGGGCAGCTCATTGCTAACCAGATTTTAACAAACCAGAACATCAACTTGGGCCAAGTGTTGACTTCCCAGGGTCATCCCGGGGCAGCCCACATTCTATCGGCACCCATTCAGCTTCAGCCTGGCCAGATGGGCACGCCCACCCTGTTTCAGATGCCGGTCTCGTTGGCCCAGACGCAGAGCCAGGTGCAGACCCACACTGTCTCAGGACATGGCCCGACGGTCATCCAGGGCATGCCCATCCAGAACTCCTTGACTATGCTAGGTCAGGTGGAGGGCTTGAGCCCCACGGTCAGCCTTCAGACAGCTTTGCAAGCCCAACCAGGTGGAGTCCCTAGCAGCAGCATCAGCAGTAGTAGTAATAGTATTAGTAGTAGTATCAATAGTAGTAATAGTAGTGGTAGTAGTAGTAAAAGTAGCAACAGCAGCAGCACCGGAGCCGCCACGATAACGCAAGTGCAGCCCGGAGAGTGCGTCACTGTGCTGGGGAACTCCACCAATCAGGTTGCCCAGCAGGCCTCTATCCTCTCCATGCAGCAAACTCCTTCCGCAATCACCACCGTATCATCCTCCGCTCCATCCGTGTCCTCGTCTTCGCCGGTGACCGCGGTTGGGCTGGTCTCCCACCCGGCTCAGCACAGCCCAGGAAGGCTCCTGTTCACCAACCAGGGCTCCAGCATGATCCTCAGCCAGGAGTCTCTGCAAATGTTCCTGCAGCAGGTCAGTGTGTTCCTCTAGGCACGCCTGGTCCTGAAACATTCATTAACATTCTCATAAAGTGGGCTGTGTTGGGAATCACTCCTATCAATTAGAAAGTGTTGTGCCCTGATTAGTGAGTTTGCTGTTTTGTAGCGCTGTTCGAATATGTTGTTAGCATAGGCACAATCCTTCATATTTTGCCCTCAATCATCTTGAAAAGTAATGAACAACAGATGGTCTCTGAAAAAGGAAGATATCCAGGATGTTTTGTGCCAATACAGTAAAATCAATTTTCGTTTCCAGATTTTTGGTATTAGAAAAAATAAATAATAATGAATGGTGGGTGGGTTCGGTGTGTGTGTGTTGAAACACAGAGTAATGCTGCATTGTAATTTTGCGACAGCATTGATATAATTACCTAACAGTGAGGCTGAGTAGTGCTTGCCAAGTGTTTTTCATTTGACTGCTGACTGAATTATATACCGAAATTTCCAGACAACAAACCGCACCTAATTAAAAGCCGCAGCAGGTAAATATAGCCATAAAAACTACTTTGTACCTACAGTACATTAGCCGGTTCGGACCAATAGCCGCGGGTCTCCACGCTGTTAAATGGGATATTATCAATATTATAAACCCACCGGTTAGATGGTCTTCCTAAAACAACAAAGCTGAACACCGTTATAGATACACAGCAGCCCAGAACCTTTCTGAGACTCTTCTTGTCACAAGAGACAAATTCGCAGATGATCTTCGACCGGGGTCTCACTGCATGGATGGCTGTGTTCATTGCACTCGTTCCCTATTTCTTATAAATTCAAATCTGCTTATTTTGACTGTCAGTTCCTCCTCCAAAAAGCCATGCGCACCGCCAAGCACAAACGCTTCTGCGTTTCTGTCGCTCTCACTCCTCCCGCAGCTGTATATTGTGTCGTTCCAACCGCAAATAGCTGATGACTATTCAGTACGCGGGCCGACTGTGACACTTTCATTGGTTCATTGTGACGTGTTTGGTAATTTCATTGGTCAGATGGGGCAAGAATGGGTACATCTATTGACGGTTTGAGCCCCGTCAGTAAAAATCCATAAATAAAATGCGTTTTATTAAAGCCGCAGGCCTCTAAGTTTGAGAAAGAAGCAGCAGTCTCAGAGTCTGGAAAATCTGGATGTCGACTACAGACGCTCCCCAGGTTACGAACGAGTTACGTTCCGGACGATTGTTCATAAGGTGAATTCGTTCGTAAGTTGCTTCAGTGCTATATTTTGTCTGGAATGTATGTTTAAGACTTATATTGACATCCATATAACGGGGAGAGAGCTTTTCGTCACATTCTTCAGGGCTCGAGGGTTAGCTGCCCGATAAACTAGCAGCGGCTTCAGCGGGGGAGAGTAGACGACCGGTCGTCAACCGGCGCGCCGGACGCCTCCCCACCCGTTCCACCGTCACACGCCCGCCCCCCACGCCTCTCCCCGCGGCCGCCTTCGAACGTCGCCTCCGCCGTCCTCCTCCGCCCCGTTTGGCACTCGGAAAAAGGCGCGCAATACAAAATCTAACTTGTTTTTTTTTTTTCGACAGACCCGTGAAAATGTTCGTATGTACCGTTTGTTTGTAACTCGGATGTTCGTAACTCGGGGAGTGTCTGTATTTCAAAATCCGTTGCTTGTGATTAGGGAGTCGGGAATAAGTACATGATTCCGAACACAGCCTTAGTCTGACCTCTCTGGCTCACCATTCTGCTTCTCATCCAACCCCCTGTCATTCCTTCTCTCTTCTCTCACCCCGGGAACGGTAAACTATTAGCCGGAGAACAGAGAGGGTGAATCGACCCCCTCTGCGGGGGTCCCTGCATCTGTAATCGTCAGCAGCGCCTGCGTCACAGCTCCGGCCCACACTGTCCATGACAGCCAATTAAGTGATTCATTGGTGGGTCAGAGTCCCCCAGTGGTAAAGCAGGTAGATGTGCCCTCTACGTTAAGCCCCCCCCCCTCCACTTGCTGCTGCCGCCACCGCCACAGCCCTTAACGTTATCTACCCCCCTGCCCCCTCCCTGATCTGCCGTGCTATTTGTAGTTTGGCTTCCATGTCGCTCCAGTGCACAAACGGCTATCACGCTTGCAGCTTGTGTGTGTTACTAAAACTGCTTTGCTGTGTGAAAGCATGAGACGTTTAAGTCAAAGGGGATGCTTATTTTTTTATACAGTGAACTATAGCCCGACCGATTCATGAATTTTATCGATTACATCTCAAGAACAAAGTTACTTATAACGGGACAAAAATATTTTTTTTGCAAAATAGCGTCGCCATGAATCCGGAACCCGTGATGATGTACTGTAATCTTCATTTCTCATTTAAAAAAGTAAATACTATCAAGTATCCCACAGAATAATGTCCTTGCGTTGTTTGTACACTAGAGGAAACTTTGACTCCATTTCATCCACTTCACATCTTTCCTGAGAAGATGAAATGGTTGTGCCTGTCTCTTACGTGACCATGGAGTGCCGTGTTAAATTCTTGCTGCCAAAGCTCCCGAGTATTAAAATTGAAATCTTGAATTAGCTGTTCCGTCCCGGGGAATCAAATAATCTCTAAATCAATTATGTCAAATGCATGGTGTTTCTTCTTTCTTTACTAACAATAATCAAATCCTACCAACTCACTCCCTGTTACTGTGGATAACTAACAGGTCAGTCAGTCAGATCTGATAATGATTTACGAAACCAAGGCGAAGTGTCCCTTGCTAGTCGCATCTTGAAGGGACCGAAAAGTGACGTTCTTCATGCCTAAAGTACCGTAGTCCGATCACTCCAGAATTCTGATCACTCAAATTATCATCATCGTAATTTGTTTGTATTTATTTATGGGGTGGGTGGGGGGGCGTATTAGTTTCCCCTATGAGATGTCATCATTATGTTTTTTAATCTTTTACATTTGTTGAGTTGTTTTTTTCATTCAATCAGTGTGTGTGTTGAAGGTCTATTATGAGCAAGAACTGTATTTTATAACATTGATGTTTTGAAGAAGACAATATTCTGGGAGCTTTTTGGAACATAAACACATATTCACCAGCCACAACTCCTTCTCCTACTCCTAATTATACACAAAATTCAGTACGCCTTTGGAAACTCTTTCCCCTCCACATGTCTACTTTTCCTGCAATTCCACATTTTCCATGAAAGGAAATCCTGTTAAAATGACTGAGACAGTTAACAAATTGAATGCACCCTTTAAAAAAATATATTTTTCAACCAATTCAAACAGTCCAGCTTTAAAATAATTATAAACTTCATTCCCACTTTCACGAATATTCCATATTGTTCAATACGACATTCTCTATTTTACATGATAAAGTTCCCTAATTAGTAGTCGCGTTAATCAAAATGAATAACTCTGTTTAACTCATTATTTTTTTCAGCCTTGTTGTCACCCCTTTCCGGCCAAATTATTCATTTTATTGTTCTCTCCACCCTTTTGTCCTTTTAGAATTTCCACCTTTGTCAACGATTCAACCCGTTGCAATGTCAAATTGTTCAACTGTTTTTCCACAATCCCCAAATTACCACACTTTTCAGGATTGCACGTTTTCCCAAATATCTTCAAACTTGAAAATGTTCAGTGCATTCACATCATCGACGCAAAAGTCACCAAATTAATTTTTACCTCGTCATTCCACATCACTTAACCACATCAAGCAATTCCAACACCAAACTGCTAAGCTCAGGCAAATACCAACATTTCCATAAATTCACAAAAAAATCCCCCAAATCCAGAGGTATTTTACAAAGTTACCTCCTCTTTCCTCAGACAGTTCCATCCGATTATCACTTTTTACATTCAACAATTCAATCAAGTCTACATTTCAGCTCAGCATCAGCTCGTCGGCTTTTGACAGAAATTGCACTTTCTAGTTTGTTTTGTGTGATCCAAATTAACACCTGCCCAATTTGTATATTCCACGGCCACAGGTACCCTCCAGTGGACACCAGCAGCCCTTGAAGATCCAGGGTTTGTCTCCCTCACCGGCCTTGACCAGTCACACTGCAGCGCCCCCTGTGGCCAACAGCCCCCAGCCCTCGCAGTCGCCGCTGACTCTGAGCCAACACATCCAGTCACCGCACCATCAGCAATCACGTCCTCCCTCGCAGCCCCAGCCGGCGTCACAAACGCCCTCCCGCTCCTGCACGCCCTCGTCCCACCCACCGCCCCTCTTCATTGTCCACAACCAAGTCACCGAGTCTCCCTCACAGCCCCAAGTGGCCCAGCCGCAACCGACCCAAATCCAAGTGCAGCTCCTGCCCCAGCCGCGGCCTGCCTCCCAGCCGGCGCCCTACCAACATCAGGAGCAGCCCCCCATGTCGCAGTCGCCCAAGCCGCTTGCCCACCCATTCACTGCCCCTCCCGCCGGTGCACCGGCCCCCGCTGTGTTAAAAACCCAAGTTCCTGTCCACAGCCTGACAGCGGATCAGCAGCAGCACCTTGCGTTGTTGGGATCGCAAATCCAGACGCTGTCGGCCATCAGCCAGCCCTCGCTGCAGCAGAAGCAGTTGCTGGAGAAGCTCCACCAGGTATGTGCTGACCTTCAAAGTTCTTACCTCCAGACAACACAGATGATACCGCTAGACATCACATATTTGATTTCATGTTTTTCTAGTCAACATTGTTGTCTAACTGTTGAAGAGCATTCACAAATTTCACCCGACGACGGCACCTTGAAGATGTTCTTCCTCAACCAATTCCAACCATTTCAGCATCAAAATGTTCAGCCCAGTCAGGACATGTACATATACAAAGTACACTAATAGTAATGGTATGTTTGAATAGCTTAAGTAATACAGTTCAGGCAGCTCTTTTATCCATGCATTGGTTGGTATCATGAGTTTATGTCACAAAAAGGTAGACACTGAGCTTTCCCGTGATTTGTGTTACTTTCTTCGGGTTTGTGGTTGGGGAAAATGGCCTTGCGGACGGGGGCCCATGTTTCACCTTTTGCTTTGAGTCTCACTGTTCTGCTGTCCTTGGCCGTGTGCTTCCAGATCCAGCAAAGCATTTTGCTGCAGGTCAAGCAGCCCACCCAGGCTCAGGCTCAAGCTCAGGCCCAGGCCCAGGCTCAGGCTCAGGCTCAGGCTCAGGCTCAGGCTCAGGCTCAGGCTCAGGCTCAGGCTCAGGCTCAGCCCAGGCTCAGGCTCAAGCCCAGGCTCAGGCTCAAGCCCAGGCTCAGGCTCAGGCTCAGGCTCAAGCTCAAGCTCAAGCTCTACCACCTCCCAATAGCCAGTTTAGCGTGCAGCAAGACGTGCCTGTCGAGAAAGTGGTGATCACCTCATCGGTCTGTGCTGCCACACCTTCCCAGCTTTCCTCGGCATTGCAGCCCACCTCCGTGCTCATTACAAGTCCTGCTACAGGTAAGCCTCCAGCACGTCCTCGCAATGCGAGGTGGCAGCGTTCTGGCTTTTCTAACAGTCTGCCTCGTCTTGATTGCAGCCTCAAGTGACTTACACATAGTCTCAGGAGTCCAGGGACCTGCTGGAGCCAAGGTGAATCAGACGATCGCTCCTGTGAGCCTTACTCAGCCTGCACAGGTGAGCGTTTTTTTAATTTCATATGAACACGGAATCTCACTTCAAGTGTGTGTGTGTGGGTGAAGGGGGTGGGGGTGGGGGTCTTTCTGGAATATATCCCCTGTGATGATGAAAGAGTGTTCACGGTATAACATCCTTTCCTTTTTTTTTTTTAAATACCACAGATTCACCCAAAGCCTGGAGTGATCAGCTCAGGCGGAGGGATGACTCTTGGTAAAGGTGGCATGCAGATCCACGTGTTAGGCACCAATGTCACCCAAATCCCTGCTCCACAGCCGCCAGCCCCTCTACAACCTCAAGTAAGTGAAGATTTAGTTGTATTTTTATGGACACCCTTTCACCATGCGCAACAGTTGGGCTCGATGCAGGCCAACATCACAGACATTACGTTTTGGCCATGTACAGCGATAGCAACAAACGTTCACCAACAAAGTGGCACAGTGGTTTAGTGTGTAGTAGATAAATTGTGGGTTCAAATCTCGTCAGACTGTATTACAGCTGCATCTATCGAATGTTTTTAAAATCAAGTGTTCTACTTATTATCTTCTGTATATCATCTCTCGTGCCTGGCAGTTTCCTGCACTTTGTGTTAAAAATGTTAAAACAGACTTGTGTTGTCTGTGATAATTAAAGAAAAAACCTCTAACATGTCAAAAGGTTGTTTTTTTTATTGCCAAAAGGCACTAAATCAAAGTTAAGTATTGGCATTTGGATTATTCAAAATTCTGACATAAATATTTGACTTATTCCTGCAAACAAATGTTTGTTCCAGATATCGGCCTCCTGACTAACACTGGTCATCAAATATGTACAGTTTCTTTTTAATCATAGGTGTATCTTTTCTCGATAATTTTTTGGGTGCTAATTCCAAATATGCCCTAAATTTTCTCTAACACCTCGGGATTTATTAAAAATATTATATAATATAATAATATATTGAATATTTATGAATTCAGACTTGTGTTCAACAACAAGTGACATTTTTTTCTGAAACTGCAAGGCTCTAAATTACAACCCATGACAAATGCTGTATTGTTCAAGCTTTTATAGGTACCTCATGTACCTATAAACTAAAGTACTTTTCGGGAAACATAAAGGCATGTCAGATTAAATTTTGCTGTTGACCTGTGTAGGAGATGTGTGTAACTGATCTCTCTATCTCTAGATGTCATTTTATTTTTCTCATGAAACAATAACCACTGTGCAGTAGGTCTGGGCAGGAAGTAAAGCACATGTATGCCTCTCATATGCCCAAGATGCATCTACTGTTCCTTTTAGATAAGATTTATATTCGTGCTTAAATTGCAAGATTAGCGTGTTGCTAACAAAATGATTACGTGGACAAACTCAATTTGGGTGTGTTGACTCTGCATGGCTGACAACATTATTCTGTTTGAATTACGGCACATTCTCATGCATCCCCTGATATGCCCATTAAGACACGATGTCTGTAAATATATGTCTATGTTGATAAGGTTTATATTCATGTTGAGTCTGCATTATTAGTGTTGAACGCTCTCTCTCTCTCTCTCTCTCTCTCTCTCTCTCTCTCTCTCTCTCTCTCTCTCTCTCTCTCTCTCTCTCTCTCTCTGCACATTATATATTTATTTTTTTCTAGCAAATATCGTTATTGACACCTTCTTCTTTTCCTTTTGGCTTTTCCCCTCAGGGGTCACCACAGCGAATCAATTGCCTCCATCTAACCCTGTTTTGTGCGTTCTCTTCTCTCACACCTGCTACCTTCATGTCCTATTTCACTACATCCATAAACCTCCTCTTTGGTCTTCTTCTCAGCCTCTTGCCTGGCAGTTCAAGACTCAGCATCCTTCCAGCATCATCTATATATTCACTCTCTCTCCTCTGGACATGTCCAGTCTGGCCTCTCTGACTTTCTCTCCAAAACCTCTAACATGAGTTGTCCCTCTGATGTACTCATTCCTGATTGAATCCAACCTGGCCACTCCCAAAAAGAACCTCAACATCTTCATCTCTGCCACCTCCAACTCTGCCTCCTGTCTTTTCTCCAGTGGCACTGTCTCCAGTCCAAACAGCATGGCTGGTCTCACCGCAGTTTTATACACCCTGCCTTTCATTTTAGCTGAAACTCTTCTATCGCGCATCACACCTGACACTTTTCTCCAGCCGTTCCTGCCTGCCTGTACATGTTTATTCACCTCTTTTCCACACTCTCCATTGCTCTGGAAAGTTGTTTAATTTCACACTTGGCTCTTCAGAGACCCAACTATTTGTGTGGAAGCAGTGAAAAAGCCAATTTTACATAATGGGTCCACTTTAAGTGCTCGTTTCAAGGTAATAATCCTCTTTCATCTCACATTGCAGACAGCAGCGAAGATGCCTTTCAGTGCGGAACCGAGCAAAGAAGCCAGGTTCGTGGCACTTGTACCGTCAATTTTCCTCTCTCAATTCCCTGCTCTATTGATCTATTTCTTTCTTTCTTTATGTATTTATTTATTTGGGATTTGGATTAACATTTGTTCCCTTCCCTTTGCAGGTTGCTGGAGCAACTGAGGAAACATCAAAGCTCGGTGCTTCACCCAAACTACAGCGCCCCTTTCTACTCGTTTGAGGACACGCTGCACCGACTGCTGCCTTACCATCTCTACCAGGGAACTGCCAACTCCTCTCAAGATTATCAGAAAGGTAACAAGAGCCTTACAGCTCATTGCCTTTAAAAAAAATGCACTTGTGCTTTGACTTCTGATGTTAATTAGTTCCATGTCCAAGTTTCGAACTCAATTTACTAGCCTATCAAATAGGGGAGGGTGCTTTGTGCGTGATTAGAAGGCAGCACTAAACCAAAACGCAACCAAATGGCAACCAAAGCAAGGAGCTGGGGCGTGAAGCCCTTCCAACTTTTAAATCTGATATTTGGGGTCATTTCACTATCTTCACACACACTTCATTTGAGCGGCGGTGTGTCTGAACCTTGCCCGTAATGTAAATTTTGGCAGAAAAGGTTAAATCAAACAAAATGACCATCCGTCATATAAAACTGATGGGTTTCATTTTGTTATGTACAGTGGACGATGAATTTGAGAGCGTCTCCTCTCAACTCCTGAAGAGAACGCAAGCCATGCTTGATAAATATCGATACCTGCTTTTTTCTGAGTCTAAGGTGAGTCCCTGAATGAGAATCAATGTTGTGTTCATGTCTCCCTTGATTCCCAAACCCACCCCCCACACCTGAAAACTGAACTGACATTTGAATTGCAGCAGAGACTTGGCCCCTCGGCAGAGATGGTGATGATTGACCGAATGTTCATTCAGGAGGAAAAACTTGCGCTAAGCCAGGACAGGATTTTGGCCAAGGAAAGACCAGGTAGGCTGTGCCCATTCGCATCCCATTTTTTTTTAACATGTGAGGGAACCCAACATGACCAGGAAAAAAATGCCATGTTGAGTTTAGGTCAGGGGCGGCCCGGTCGGTGGACGAGTGGTTAGCACGTCGGCCGCACAGCACCAGAAGTACAGGGTTCGATTCCGGCTCCGGCCTCCCTGTGCGGAGTTTGCATGTTCTTCCTGTGCCTGCGTGGGTTTTCTCCGGGTACTCCGGTCTCCTCCCACATTCCAAAAACATGCACGATAGGCAAATGAACACTCTAAATTGTCCCTAGGTGTGATTTTGAGCGCAAATGGTTGTTCGTCTATGTGTGCCCTGCGATTGACTGGCAACCAGTTCAGGGTGTCCACCGCCTACTGCCCGAAGACAGCTGGGATAGGCTCCAGTATGCCCTGCGACCCTTGTGAGGATAAGTGGATTCGAAAATGCATGATGTATGGATGGTTTAAGTCCTTCATTTATTTGTCTGGTATCACAGCAAATTTTAAATCCAAGAGTAGAGATGCTTTGTACCACATTCCAACTTTGTCGTTAATTTCTATTTGCAGTCCCTGTGGCAATTCGGAAAGAAATGTCAAAAACTCACACTGAAATGTAAACCTAACAACATTTACTATGCAATGTTCAATGTGTTTATTTATTTATGTTGATCTCTCTCTCTCTCTCTCTCTCTCTCTCTCTCTCTCTCTCTCTCTCTCTCTCTCTCTCTCTCTCTCTCTCTCTCTCTCTCTCTCTCTCTCTCTCTCTCTCTCTCTCTCTCTCTATATATATATTTAAATTTAAATTTAAATAGTGCGTGCATAGTTATATTATTAAAACACGTGACCGGCGGGTCCACTGTACTTGTACTTGTGTTGACTGAAGGTGATTGTCTGTGATTGCAGAGGAGTTTGTGGCCAACGCTCGCCTGTTGGAGAGTTTAGCTTCGTCCCAACAGAAGTCTCCTCCGGCCGAGCCTGCAACGAACACAGCCTGTGTTGCTGTGGCCCCGGCTGCCTCCGCTGTGGCCCCTCCGCCATCAGAGCCCTCACCTCTCACTCCGGCCATACCTTCGCACGTCCCACCGAAACCCCCGACTGCCCCCAGCCCATCTCCAGTGCCCCCACCCGCTCCTGCGGCCACCCCTCCTTGCGGCTCTTTCCCCCCAACAAAACTAGTCATAAAGCAGGGTGGCGGCGGGGCCTCAGTGTCGTGGTCCAGTAGCTGCCCGCCTCCTCCTGGTGGTTCCGAACCGACCGGCCAGACCCCCTCCTCATCACGCACGCCAGCATCATTGTTCTTCTCATCCTCTTCCTCCTCCAACTCTAAACTGGATGACGATGACGATGATGCGCTCCCGCAGAGGACCAGCAAGCCGCCCATCAAAACCTACGAGGCTCGGAGGAGGATCGGCTTGAAGCTGAAGATCAAGCAAGACCAAACGGGTTTCGGTAAGGTGGTCCACAACACAGCCTTAGACCCCGTGCACACCTCTCAGCCCAACACCTCCAAATCGCAACCCTCGTCCACTCCTACGTCCACCGGCGTCATCAGAACCCAGTCGCCTGTGTCGGTCACCATAACGACCACTCAATCCAACCCCTGTCAGAGTTCGTCCTCAACGCAAATAAACGGCACCCTGGAGCACCACAACACTGCCTCCGCCACCCCCGCCCCCTCGCAGACTACCTGCCGCCTCCCCCTCAGAAAGACTTACCGGGAGAATGTCAGTCCGCGGGTGCGGCCGGGCGTCCTGGGGGGCGGCGGGGACGACGACTCGGCGCCATACCCCACCCCCGCGCACGAAAGGACGGTCATAGCCAGCGTGAAAGTGGAGAAACGAGGCCGAGACCCCAGCTCTGGCTTGGAGGACGTTTTCAACCACGCCGTCAAGGGGGTGAAGGGGAGCGGGGATGATCGCTCGGAGCAGGACGCCGACTTCCCTAAATTCAAGCGGACGAGCGGGAAAATGAAACAGAGGCAAGCAGGGACTTTTAGGATGGACCAGCACGCGCCGGGGCCCCCTTCACCAGAGTTCCCTTCGTTTCCCGCCAAACGCTGCAAATCAGATTCACCTGACATGGACAACGCGAGCTTCTCCAGCGGAAGCCCTCCTGACGACTCCCTCAACGAGCATTTGCAATGCGCCATCGACAGCATCCTCAACCTACAGCAGGAGCCCACTCTACGGGGGCACCACCACCACAAGGGGGCCCATGACCGGACAAATTCACGCTCGATCCCCCCGCACAGACCCACGGGTCCCCCGTCATCTTCCTCCGCCTCGTCCACCCTGGCCCAGCACCCTCAGGTCGGTGGTCGCGGCCACAACGGCAACCTGGTGCCGCAGACTCAGAGCAGATAACGCCCCCCCCCCCGCATGGACTGACAGGGGGAGGGGGGCACCCATGAGAATAGAGAGGGAGTCCCGACAACTGCCAAGTTTGTCCATGGAATTCTCTCGTCATGTTTTTGTTGTCTTGTCCTACCCGGGCTTCTCCTTATGTTGTCACGCGATCATGGCCCCCACATACCCCCCCACCCCACCACCACCAACACCACTGCCACTACCACCACAACGGTGTTTCCAGGATAGTGTTTCCCAATATTCACTGAGCCAAGGCACATATTTTATGAGAAAAACTCTCATGGCACAAGAACAAACTGGAAATTTCACACAGAGTGTAATTTATATCTATCTCTATATGCTGTATCGATACATATATATAGATATAGATATATATAGAGAGAGAAAGAGAAGTGGAGGTAGCTAGCCAGCCCCTACTTACCGGTACAAGCAAAATTCACACCACTATTGATCCATGAAAATTCCCACAGGTCTCCATTCGTCTACCTTTCTATGACTCTTCCGGTGTCTAACCAACAGTAACGATGATTGAATTAAAACTGGTATTCAAGCGGTCCTCTTCATCATGCAGTTCCGTTTGACACCTTGCAATTGAGTAACAGTTACCTTGCCATTAAAGAGAGAGTAGCCGCTTGAGCTTGGAGTGTCAGCAGCAATTTGCAACCGAGCGACTGAAAGAGTCCCAGAAAGGCTTACAAGTGGACACCATTGGAACATTTTATCAAAGGTATTTCATCCATGAAAATGTTCATTCTGCTCCTTGTTGGCGCAAGTTGCGCTGAAACATTGAACAGTTAGTCATGTGCATTCAACGTTTACATAAAGATCAAACTAAGCGCTTTTAGCTTTATTGCGAAATTTCACCCAATGGCCCGAATGTTTTGTGAAGAGCGTAGCTTACATTTGAAAACCAGTCCGAAATAATGTGGCGCACAAATGCATCAGATTGGGTGACAAGGACATAGCACAAGCCATATGGTGACAAATTTCTATTAAAAAAAAAAAAAAAAATCAAGCATCCTTGGTTTTCAACATCGTTTGATTTCCAAGCTCACGAGACCTTGGTTTATTTCAGTCAGCAGGGGGCAGGCCAGGATCATCCCCAAACCTTCACCTCCGTCCCCTCTTTCCTTCCTGTGTCTTTTTGTTTTGATTTGTTGTTGTTTTTTAAATGTCTGCCCCATGGACAAGTCCAACTGAAACGCAGCACAAGGTTACGCAAAGAGCGGGGCGGCGGAGAGAAACAAAAAAGGAACAATAATAATGTACAAAAAAGACGGCAAGAGAATTTGAAGTATAGTATTACAGATTAATTTTGTATTGTATTTATTGTGTATAAGGATACTTTTTAAAAAGAAATGTACATTTAGTAAACTGTAAATTAAACCTTGCTTCTTTTATGAATCCCGTCTTCATTTTTGGGGATATTAAATATTTTTGAGCATCATTTGTTCTCATCAACATCATCAGATCAAGACAGTTATGAGTGTTGGAACAAATCTTTTCCCCATGGAAAATAATGGAAATCTAGATCAGGAATTTCAGGGTCAAACTAAATCCCTATTTCCTGTACATGCAATGTTATTGTATTTTAAGGAACTTTAAAACATTTGAGCATAAAAATACGTCAATTTCTAATATCCATCCATCCATTTTGTAATCCGCTTATCCTCACGAGGGTGGCGGGTGTGCCAGAGCCCATCACAAACGTACAACAGTTTGCACTCACAACTAGGGACAATTTAGAGTGTTCTCTTAACCTGCCATGCATGGTTTTGGAATGCGGGAGGAAACCGGAGTACCCGAAAAAAAAACCACGCAGGCACGGGGACAACATGCAAACTCCACACAGGGAATTGAACCCTGTATTTCTGAGGTGGATATGCTAACCTGTCGCCCACCATCCTGCCTTCTACTGCTAAGAGAAAAGCGTAAAAAACAATAAACAGTGTAGTTTTTTTGGGGGGGGGCATTTTTTTGCAAAGGAAAGCAGTACAGTTTTCCTTGGGTTTTTTCATGTGGGGAAAAAAAAGTGTTTTTAAATAAGATTTCTTTTTCAAGAATATTTTTGGGAGGAATCTTTCATTTGGAGTCTAATTGAAAAAATACATTGAAATAGAATAATAGGAATAAAGTTTGATTCTTGAGAAAATACATGTTTGGAGATTTAAAAAGTCATATGGGGTGAAAAAATCACATTTAAAGAAATTATGTTTGAATTGCATTTTAATAGAGAACCCATACAAGTGCAAAAATAAGTTAACCAATGTTAATCGGACCCAAAAAAACAATCTGCAAAGTCTAGGTTTCAAAAGTTCAAGGGTCAAGTTTTTGCCATTCTATGAATATTAAATACAAATCTCAGTCAGATTTATTTATGAAGCAATTCAGATAATGCAATGATGGAAAGTGGTGTCTACAAAGGTTGGACGACTGTATCCCAAGTAGCAGATGTCATGTGAAATCCTCGTGTGTCATTTCATAAAAGATAAAAAGACCTCCCCGCCCAAATTCACGGTCCCCTCCCTCCTTGTCCTTCCTCCACTGGAGTGTTTTGTGCTGCCCACAGCGTTGCCAGGCATCAGCGCTTACTTGCTGTAAACGAGAGGAGGAGGAGGAGGAGGAGGAGCATCCAAGTAGGAGTGAGGAAGAGGGCTGGGTCGGAAAAAAAAAAAAGCTGAGAACGACATCAAACCTTGCAGAAGAAGCAACAAAAAGATCCAACCTCTTACCTCCATCTTCAGCCTTTTTAAAAAAAAAATTCTACCACAGGTACACCCATACATGTAAGTACTTTACTCTCTTGTTGAATATTTGCACCTACTTTGATTTCCTTATTGTGTTTTTTTTCTCCTGTAAATGTGTGTTGAAAACTTCCAAAGTCAGATGACACACACAATTGTGGGGGTGAAAAGTGACTTTGTCAAACTTTCTTCGAGCCTTCGTACATGGCAGCAAAGAAAGGATTGCGTTTACCTGAAATGTAAACTGATCAGGTAACTTCAAGGGCCTTCTTGGCTGTCGTATTCAACCAAATGACGTTTCTTTGTGGATTTAGGTTTGTGATAATTTGGTGGTGGGATCCCTCTGATGGTATGCAAAAGAATTTCCCTGGGTATTTAACTTACTATCGTAACGTTTGTTTTTCTCGACTCAAGGACGGTGTTAACGTTGACAGTTGCAGCATGTTACAGTGGCTTCAACTGAATTTATTTTCGTTCAGTACAGTTTGGTTGGATTCAGCCTTTCGGTTCAATACCACGGTACAGTCCCCCCCCCCCCCCCCCATGTTTAAGTACAGAGGTCAAAATTGGATTTACCGGTAATGTTATGGTGAATTCAGCTTTTTAAAAATTCCAGTACAATATATTGGTGAAGTACAGTTCAGTTGAATCCCAAATGCATGTGTCCTTCCCTGCACTTATTTACAGAGTAAAAGCTGTCTTTTCTCCCCACCGTCCTCCTTCAATGCCACGAGTGAATTCCCCTGCCTTAAAATATTCCCACAAGTCTCCTGTTATTGCTTTCCCCATTTCAACACCAACGTTATTCTCTGCACGGATCTTGTGACATGTCCGCATTGTGCTGTTTTTTTCCTCTACCCCACAAATGACTCCAAAAATGGACAAGTCAGCCGCCACTACTCCACTTTAATGAACTGTGCCTTTCAGTCAAAATGAGGATTCCCAAATGGAAATTTTTTTTTTCCTTTTCCCCCCTCCACTACGTGAACACTGTACACGCTGTGAGGCAAAAAAAGCAGAAGGGGATGAAAAGGAATGTCTTACTCACTTTTGCACTGAAGTCATGAACTGCGGCCTGAGCATGGGCTGGGTTTGAAACTGTTCCAGCTTGGAGCACCAGCTTTTTCCAGGCATGCACTGACAATGTTAGGCAACCTCCTGGAGGGCTCCACAAAAAAAAAAAAAAAAATTCCACATCTGCACTCGAAGTGCAGCACTCCTTCATAAGCAGCTGTCTGCCTCAGGCGGAAACAAACAGGGATGGTCTTTATGGATTGCAGCTAAGTTTTATTTATTTATTTATTTTTTACATTGAGGGACACATATACTATCTAATGAACGGTAGAAAGGGTGGTGGTAGGGTGGTCAGCCGGAGGGAGTGGGGGGGGGTTAAGTGTGCGTCTCACATTGGCTTATTGAAACATGCAAAATCCAATTCAATACACTGAAAGTTTAAAGTAAAGAAAATTTCTGCTTGGTGTTACTGTGATCAGTGGCATTCAAAGGGGGGGGGGGGGGGTGGAGAGGGCTGTTATATATTGCACACTCCTGCCGTATTGGGAATGACATCTCACGATTTGCTCTTCCTCTTCCTATTGTAGATTATTCCCGAACTTCAAACGTGATCTTTTTCAGTGTGAGGTTTCAAGGACGACGGCGCAACTTTCACACACAAATAGAGGAAACATCTGAAGCTTTTTTTTTTTTTGTCCTTAAGAGGAAATACAGCCCTTGCGCATCCAAGAAGCTCCCCGTGTCACTCTGTGAGTGTGTCCACTTGTCATGCAAGTGTAAAAAGAAGTCAACTGCTGCTACAAGTAAAACAGGAATGAAAAACAACCGAGCTGCTGGGTCAATCTTGATATCCAAAAATGTTACTAACTACGGACACGTTTTAACACAGACAACTTATTAAAAAGGAATTTTGTACAGGAATAACGTGCCATTTTTTGAGAGAAAAAATGGCACTTTATTTTTAAAAATAAATTTAAAAATACTCAAATCGCCTTTTATTTTTTATTTATTTTTTTTGCTGCTCAAGATCCTGTCGAGATGTCGCGCTGGGGGCGTAAGAATGTGAAGAAGGCGCCGGAGGTGATCCGCACGGTGACCGAGGGTCTGAAGTCGCTGTACCGCAAAAAGCTGCTGCCGCTGGAGCAGTACTATGGCTTCCACGACTTCCACTCACTCAGCCTGGAGGATGCTGACTTCGACAACAAGCCCATGGTCCTGGTGGTGGGCCAGTATTCCACCGGGAAGACAACCTTCATCAAGTAAGACACTCTCGGCTCCCCCTCCCCCAACCCCCCCAACCACCACAGAAAAGGATCCAGTATCTCTTCACTGGGCAATATATCCTTATTTTTTGACTCCAAATGATGTTTCTTCCTTCATTTATCTGTGCCAGTGACATGTCGTGACAGGCAGAACAATTAAATGCTTTTGCACTCGATGGCAATTAAACCAGGAGAGACCACATTACATTTTTGAATTGCAGTGGATATTGACGGTTCGGAAGCATTTTCACCAAGATTTTGGGGGGAAATTTTATTTATTTTTTAATTTATTTATTGGAAGCTAAACCCGTTTTTTCGCCCAAAACGCTTATTGACGGTTTACCCTTGCTTACTCAAGAAAAATCAAAACATATTTTTGTTTTTTTTAAATAACTAATGATTTTTAAAATTTACTTTAAAAAAATCTAAACATAAAAATAACTTTATTGGGGTGCCTTAATGTTTACAACAATGACGATATGAATTACAGGCAGAACATCTTACAGTTTTAAAATACTTGTACGTTGATATTTTTTTCAGTGTCACAACAGAGAAAAAAAATCATACATAGATTGGCTGGCAACTGGTTCAGGGTGTCCCCCGCCTACTGCCCGAAGTCAGCTGGGATAGGCTCCAGCACCCGCTGCGACTCTTGTGAGGATTAAGCGGATCAGAAAATGGATGGATGGATGGAGATCGATAAAACAAATTAATCTGCAAAAATCACCCCCCCGCAAAAAAAACAATTAAAATGACCAAATTTCTTTTTTGCAGCTTTCTGCTTATACTAAAAGAGATAATATCTGCCAATTAAATTAAATAAGTCGTCGAATCAGTTGGGTTTTAATTTTAAATTATGTTTTGAGAATCACTTTTTCCATTTTGTCCCAAGGCATTTCTTGCATTCTGTAGTTTGGGTGATATTTTTGGATTGAATTCTTCTGAGATATTTCGACTGTAAGTTATGTGCTTTGGCTCAAAAAAGGTTTGTCAACCACTGAAGTGAGGCAGTACCTTGGAGGTGGGACATAACCCCGATGTGATTGACAGATACTTGCTGGAGCAGGAGATTCCCGGCAGCCGCGTAGGACCCGAACCCACCACCGACTGCTTCACTGCCATCATGCACGGCGAAGTGGAGAACGTCATTCCCGGGAACGCCCTCATCGTGGATCCCAACAAACCCTTCCGGAAGCTCAACCCCTTTGGGAACACCTTCCTCAACAGGTGAGCGAAAAATGAAATGTTTACGAGTGGAAATGTTGTGAAGCCTTTGGAATTTTTCAAAATGTGTCTGCCAAACTTCCACCCCCTTAAGTTATTTGCGGGAAAGAGGAGAAAGGGAACGTTATCAGGAGGGCGGGTGATGAAAGAGCGGAGGGGAAGTGTAAATGGACGGAGGCAAGTTCATTTGTATAAAACCTTTCCCCATGACCTCATACGTACTTCCGGGTGGCAAAAGATGAAGCAATTCCTGAATAAACAAACCCTTACATGTCATTTGACCAAGGCCGAGCCAATGACAACAAGGTGAATTTTTGTGAAACCTATTACTGAAAAACATGAAACTTTCATCAAACACAATAACTTTCATGAAAATTGATAACCTATCACATTAAAATATATAACTGACATGAAACGTAATCACTTTCGTGAAAGGTGATAATTTATCACTTTAAAATGTGCATCATATCATGTTAACGCCTGAAATTGATCACATTGATAATGTGATATCAAACTTTTTTTCTAGTGTGGCAGCAATACACCACCTTTTCTGTGTCTTTTTTGGACTTCAGATGAGAGACAGAGGTCAGGAGAGAAGTAGGGGTGAGGTGGGGTGTTAAGACAAACCAAGTGATGAACTTGTGAGTTTTTGAGAACCCCAGACAGAATTCCTCCTGTTTGTTTTTTTTTTCACCACTAACGTCACAGGAAGGCAGGCGAAGAAATCCTGGGACTCCCACTTTAGTGTTTGTCTTTGACTTCCTGTCTTTGGGAAGAAAGCGGCATGCTTGTTAATCTTAAACGCTCACCATGATACAAAATGAAAGTTTTTATTTAATTCATTCAAAGGCGCAGGCATTTTTTTTCAAGACTCAATTGGTATCCTTTGTATAGCGCTTGCCCTCTTTAGGGTTGACATGGAGCCAATCCCTGTTGACATTTAGGGGCGAGAGGTGGGGTTCATCCTTAGCCAGTCAGCAGCCAATCACGGCGCACATGTGAAAAACAGCATCACACTCTCATGCCGATGAAGAACGTAGAGCCGCCGTTGACAAACGTTTTGGTTCAAACAATATTGAGATAATCACACACTCAAGACAAACACGAGCCAAATAGATTTGCTTCACATTTTTCGTTTTTAACATTCTTGTTTACATTCTTACAGGTATAAAAAAAAAAGTTTAAAGTGAAGAACATTGCCGTGCAGATGAGCCTCACGCAACTAATCTTATAAAGACACTTAAACCATATTTTTACAAATGTAAAATGAAATTAGCCACTGTTAATTTCGGGAAGCCCAAAAAAAAAATCTCCCACTCGGGTCAAATGCAAACATTTCCGAGATACTCGACATCTCATTGATCTCATTATTTTAGCATTCTTACCTACATTCTTACACATGTAAAATAAGTTAGCCACCGTTAAGAATGAGTGATGAAAACAATCACACATCCGTGTCAAACACAAATGCAGACTTGGTTTGTAGATGAGCCTCACATATCTTTTTTAATTTTATTTTCTAAACTACTTCCTAACAGATATAAAATGAAGTTAACCACTATTAATATTGAGAAGCAAAACCAATCGCACACTTGGTTTAAATGCAACCAAAGATAATTCATTTCCTAGATGTCTCACACATATTTATTATCAATGTTCGCAACTACGTTCTTGACGTTCTTTACGTGGAAAAAAATGTGATGACTGTTGATATTAAGATGTCAAAACAATAACGCACTCGAGTCAAACGCAAGCAAAGACAGTTTCCTTTTTTTTTAAACATTCTTAAAGAGTGTAAATGAGCTCGCGGTGTTAACATTATTGGGTTTTCTTTCTGACTTCCGGGTTGAGTGAAGCTGGCGCGCTTGGCTGCCGCTGCTCAACCCGTATTGTTTTGTGTTTTTTTGTTATTGTAAAGTGTCCTTGGGTGTCTTGAAAGGCGCTTATAAATAAAATATATTATTATTATTATTAAACGCAAAAACAAGCAGTGACGATTCTCTCTCGGAGAAATCCCGGGACTCCTGCCTTGGTATTGCCCTTTGTTTGTCTTCTCATCCGGGCGAGGAGGGTCGGGAAACGGGGCGCTCGTTTAGCTGGCGGGCCACAGGAAGTGCCGTTGTTGTTGTTCCAGAGGCGCGACATCATTAGCAAGTCTTATTGTTTGATTCTGGCAGCTGGGACGGCGTTTTTCCATTCAGGAAGTGGGAAGCCGTGAGCGCTCCCTGACACAATGGTGCAGGCGTTTTTCCGTTCGAGTCCGAACCCGCCGTGGTTTGAGTTCAGGCGGGGTTGGCCACATCTCCATTTCCAAACGAACACATGGGTCGGCACATTCATGTAGTAAAACAAATACTATGATAATACTGTAATAAAAAAAAGTGTTTTAGGGTAGCGCAGCTCTCCAATTCGATACCCATCGCAATAGATGGGCTATTGCGATGGGTATCGAATTGGAGAGCTGCGATATGATGATTCAAGGACGGGTTGGACTTTAGAGCGGATTGACTCGACTCGGTTGCGATTCGGTGGGGTACGATTCGATTTGGTGCATTTCATATCGAGAGGGTATGGCGCAATGACTGTTGTCGTTGTCATTTTACAAACTACAATATGAATGAACTCAGTATTGTAAATGTGTCATACTTCTTGCTTGGCTCTCGACGAAGGCGGACGCTTTTGCTTTCTGCTCCTGTCCCCCACCCCCACCCCCACCCTTCCCTGCTCGCCACTTAGTCCATGTGCTGTCTTTTGTCTAACTTTCCTAGCCTCCTGTCGTATTTTCATCCTAAAAACAAACATGGAATTGGTTGGCTGGTCACTCGATGCCATCGACAAAATTTTCTCGACGAGATGAGCAGGCAGTGGGGAGCCTACTTGCCCCTCGGGGACTTTTGCTGCTGGGTACACCCTAGATCCTTGGAGGAAGCGGAGAATGGTGTGCCTGTCAACACTGTCCGTTGAGGATGTGGATGACATCTACATTATCGGCCTTCCGATAACAGGTATGCTGCTGTTTGGCGCTAGCAGTTTCCTGATCTATCGAAAAATTCAACCGACGGGAGCAGCTCGATTGGAAGTGAAGAGGCTGCCGGTCTAAGGATGGCAAAGTGCGGATGTCCAACACTCAGACTCAGACTGTGCTCAACCAAAAACTGTTGCGGTTTTGGAGCGTCTCTGCAAGATGGTCAAGAACTTGGAGAAACTGGAATCCGTGCTCAAATATTGACAGAAATCACGGATTTGGCTGATCGACGCCACTGAAGAGACACAAGCCACGGACTCAAGGCTGTCTTAAATTCTTGGGCAGCCTGCTACCAAAACAACATCTGCTATCTCGACCTTCCCCTGATGAAAATATGCACGGAAGCTAGTCCCCCACCATCACCCCCTCCTTTATACACTCCCTTGTATCACCGTCTTCATTGTTTATGTCTTGTGACCTGTTGTAACTGTCATATGCTTGTGCAGGAGTTTTTTTTTGCCTAACTCAAATTATCCTCAAAATGAGGATAGTTCGAGCGTGGTTTTTTTTTCTCCCCCTCTCCCTCCCTCGTGGTTTCTTTCTGACTTCCGGGTTGAGTGAACGCTGGCGCGTTTGGCTGCCGCTGCTCAACCCGTATTGTTTTGTATTGTTTTGTGTTTTTTGTTATTGTAAAGTGTCCTTGGGTGTCTTGAAAGGCGCTTATAAATAAAATGTATTATTATTATTATTATTCCCTGCTGACGTAACTCATAAGATGTATTTCGCCCCTCAGTTGTGTCTGATGTGCGTTCATCTTGTGTTGCAGGTTCCAGTGCGCCCAGATGTCCAATCAGGTGCTAGAGAGCATCAGCATCATTGACACGCCCGGAATCCTCTCAGGAGCCAAGCAGAGAGTGAGCCGAGGTGAGAAATATGACAATGGAAATGAAGGATCGTAATACTAATTACCCACGGATTTGTATGTTTTAAACTGGGGATAGAGTTTCAAATTAGGGTTGTTAATTCTGTTAAATTCCGCTCTATTGAAGTGGTTATGAATATTTTTTTTCAATAAAAAGTCATCAATTCCCAGAACAAATGCTGCCCCAGTGGAAAAAAGAAATCACATCTAATCTGTTGAGAAACGAGTGCAAAATATCTCATGTCTAGCGACTAAGACAGATTGCTACACAGGTAGGCATTCTTCCAAAAAAATGACATCATGTTGTTATTTCCACATAGTGTAGAGGTACTTTGTTCCAAGTAAGTGACTGTATGCCTGCACTTCCCATGATGGCAATGTTCCATCTGGCGGCATTTTAAAAATTGGTTTTAATCAACAGCATTACATAATTACTTTGGTTCTTTGGCAATCAGATTTATTATCATCATACTTCCTTCCATTTTCCGATCCGCTTATGCTCACAAAGGGCCGCGTGCTGGAGCCCATCCCAGCCATCTTCGGGCAGTAGGCGGGGGACACCCTGAACCGGTTGCCAGCCAATCACAGGGCACCCAGAGACAAACAACCATCCGCGCTCACACTCACACCTAGGGACAATTTTGAGAGTTCAATCAGCCAGCCATGCATGTTTTTGGAATGTGGGAGGAAACCAAAGTACCCGGAGAAAACCATATATATTTCATATACAGTGGATTTTTGACTTCTATAGCTGCCAATGGCAGTGAATAAGTTCAGCTGAATAAAAATGGATCTTTGGCATCTATAGCCGTCATTGGCAGTGAATGAGTTTTAATCAACACGAAAAAAGCTACAGCCGTACTCCATTGACTCAAATTGTAATCCTACCGAATCGTTCACTTGAAAATGTACAAAGTACCATTCTTGAATCTTATCGGAACCCATGTATCAAGATAAATATCCCATCGTCTTTTTACGGATAGATGCACAGCCTTAGTAAGCACGTTAATAGGGCGTCAATTTGTTGCGTTTTTTTTGTATATTTGTGGCAGGGCTCGGTCTTGTGTATTCCAGCTCTGATTGGCGAACCCATCCTTGCCCGCAGGCTACGACTTTCCGGCCGTGCTGCGCTGGTTTGCAGAGCGCGTAGACCGCATCATCTTGCTCTTTGATGCCCACAAGCTGGAGATCTCGGATGAGTTCTCAGAGGCCATCGGCGCGTTGAAAGGCAACGAGGACAAGCTGAGGGTGGTCCTCAACAAGGCCGACATGGTGGGCACCCAGCAGCTCATGAGGGTCTACGGCGCCCTTATGTGGTCCCTGGGCAAGGTGTTCGGCACACCTGAGGTTCTGAGGGTCTACATCGGCTCCTTCTGGTCCGAGCCCCTCATGGTGTCAGACAACCGCAAGCTGTTTGAGCTGGAGGAGAAGGATCTGTTTGCCGACATCCAGAACCTTCCTCGTCACGCGGCTCTACGCAAGCTCAATGACCTGGTGAAGAGGGCACGCCTGGTCCGGGTGGGTCTTTGTTTTTTGGAGGTTGACTGTATGGAAGGAATTCAGGAGAACTTGGGTCCGCCTGACTAAAAGAAAACACATCTTTTGATCCCGACAAATACGGCTTTGGTCTTGTGAAGGTTTATTTTTACTTTGGGTTTAGGTGGGATCAAACCCTGGTTTAAGAGATTCAAGACCAACTCAAAAAAGGAATTCCATGTTGCTTGGAGGGGAAATAACTTTACGCCTACCGTGTTCAGGTGCACGCTCACATCATCAGCTACCTGAAGCAAGAGATGCCGTCGGTGTTCAGGAAGGACAACAAGAAGAAGAACCTCATCTACCAGTTGCCCGTCATCTTTTCAAAGATACAACTGCAGCACAACATCTCTGCCGGAGACTTCCCCGACTGCGCCAAGATGCAGGTCAGATGAATTCATGGATGGCTAAATGGATGGATGGCTGGATGGATGGATCAATGAAGTGATAGACAGATGGAAGTTTGCGGATGCATGGAAGAATAAATGGATGGATGGATAAATGAATGGCAGATAATTGGATCAATGAAAGGATGTATGCCGAAGGGTATACAGATGGAACTAATAAATAGCCCCAACTGAGTCACAGATTCAAACAATCCCAAATTAAAATTATTTTGCTTCTTCAAGACATCCGGAAATTGCGTTGTGTAGCGATGATATGTATTTGGTCATTTCTAAATTGTGGTTGTCAGGAGCAACTGATGGTCCACGACTTCACCAAGTTCAAAACCCTGAAGCCCAACCTGATGGTGGCCCTGGACGAGCTGCTGTCGGTGGACATCGCCAAGTTGATGCCGCTTCTGCGCCAGGAGGAGCTGGAGGCCGGCGAGCAGCCCGGCGTGGAGGGAGGCGCTTTCCTGGGCACCCACGCCGGACCCTTCGGCGAAGGTGACCCGTTTACCAACGAGGACGACGAGGCTGACGATGGCTGTGAGGACGAGCCAGACAGGTGGGTGGTGACTAAAGACAAGCCCAAGTATGACGAGATCTTCTACAACCTGGCGCCCAACGAGGGCAAGCTGAGCGGCACCAAGGTCAAGCACTGGATGGTCAGCTCTCGTCTGCCCAACTCCGTGCTGGGCCGCATCTGGAATCTGTCCGACGTGGACCGCGATGGCATGCTGGATGAGGAGGAGTTCGCCTTGGCCAGCCACCTGATCGAAGTCAAGCTGGAGGGCCACGGTCTGCCCCCGGAGTTGCCGAGCCGCCTAGTGCCACCCTCCAAGCGCAGGCAGAAAGGCTCTGACGTGTGTGCCGATTGATGGGTGATCGATGCATGGATGGATGGATGGATGAATGAACGAACTTATCAATAGATAAACCAATAGATGACATCTAGACCGGTGGATGGATGGATGCAGTATTCCCCAGTTACTCATGCGGGACAGGGACAGTTCAGATATGTTTCTTCAGAATATTTCCTTTATGCCAATTACTACATGTGAGGCAATTAATGTTGGCTGAATGGATGGATGTAGAATGGATGCATTTATCAGTGGATAGGCCGATGGATGACAGCTCGACATATGGACGGATACAGTAATTTGTGTGGGATAGGGAGAGTTGAAATGTCTTTGTACTACTTTCCTCTTAGCTGGGCTATGGTGCCAACTTGTTGTGTCTTAGGCCGTTATAGATACAGAACAAAAATGGAGATATCGGGAAAAAAACGCAATGAGGTAAAATTGCAAATAGTCAGTGGGGATTACTGTAGTAGTCTATTTTAATAGTCTAATCTGTAAATATTCCACAAACTGAAAATGCAAAATCCTTTAACTCATTTACTGCCAGCGCCTTAAAAATGTATTTTTGCCGTCTATAGCAGTCAAAGAGCTAATATTCTACGCTCATTTTACAATACTGCCTATATAAGTAGATGGTTTACGGATGATTTTATTTCAAAAAGGCCGATACGCAAATATCTTGAAAACTTGTCAGTACTTCACAGTACTTCCTTGATACCAATTACAACTTCCCATTTATCTGAGCTTTGGCACCATCTTGTGGCATCTCATAAAAATGTGTCAAAGACCACAAATTAGGGAGGATTTGCGAATAACTATAGCTAGTTTAAAAACAACGTGAGTAAGGGATTTTGCAAATACTGAATCGCCATTATGCGGGTATTATTATAATGGAGGAATTGATAGAGGAAATATATGGACAGATGGGTAGGGGAATAGACAGAAGTTGATGATAGACAAGAGATTGATGAATGAACAGACTCGTTTGATGCGCTCTTGTCTCTCGGTCCTCCGTCAAATACATAATATGAATTTGAATTTTGTACAGCCAGCGCCGCGTCCCAAAACAAGATGGCGGCACTACTAGCTTGAAATAACTCACTGGTCACAACGTTAGGTACACCTGCACGCTTCCAGAACTAGAGCTGCATTCAAAGTTTTATTTTTGTAAATGTTTTGCTGCTGGGAAACCAGAAATATATGCATACTGCACTTCACTTGGAGCTGGATAACAAACCTATTGTTATACTTGCAAAGAACTCAGTTTGTTTATGTTTTGCTGCATTCAAGATCACTGGGATTTTAGAAATCCCCTCCAAGGAGCCTAACTAAAACCATAAGGACAGAAAAAAATTCGACCTTTGTCAAAGCCAAACTCTAAACACAAAATGCACAGTGTATTTGAAGGTGTGTCGCTGCATTCAATGTTGCTGGAAATTAGAAAAAAAATCCTTTGGGGCCAAACTGAACTACATTAATCGACCCATTGTTAAACTAGGAGAGTTCAATAAAGCACAGGCCTCAGCTTCAGCCATACTTCTTACAAAGTGAAAATAAATGGACGAATATTTCTCGATGTTCAGCTGCATTCAAGACCACCTTGTAAAATCAGGAACATCCCATTTGAGGCTTCTCGGGTCCAACCTCATACGTTCCAGTTAAACATAAACAAAAATCAGGGCTGATTTTTGCGATATGTTAATATTTGTTTTGTTTGTGAATAACCATTTTGAGCATTTTGCTCTGCTGCATTCAATGCTGCTGGGGAATCAGCATGAATTGAATGTCAGCATTTTTTTTTTTTAGGGTTCGACCAACAGTCTTTTTTTTTAAACCGATAACCAATTAATCGAGTGATTTTTTTTTTAATGGATATGTAATGAATATAAACTTCTCTTTTGGTCCCTTAACACTCACATCAATAAAGATATGGTTTAAAGACAGAAAATGTGACTGTCATACGTTACTTTGTGCTTTCGTATTCAACGTCATATACTTTTTTTGGAGCGGTGGGGCATTTTGACCTCATTATCTTTGTCTTATGTTGTCATGCTACATGAGTAAAAAAGAACAATCGGCAAAAATCGGACAATCCCCCCCCCCGGCCCCCAATTTTAAAAGAGTGATCCGCTGATTAATTCAGCCAGCATAGTGCATATTTTTTATTCAACATTTTACTGAATAAATTATTGCAAAAATAAAATAAAAGCCTGAAAACTAATTCTCATGCAAAACAATTTCTGTTAAATGCCAGTATCATTAATAATTAAACTTAATACAGTATATTCGACTTTTACCACGTCTGATAGCTTGACTTTGCTAGTTTCCTTGAATGCAGCATTAGTAAGTGCCTGGTTCATCCTGGAAGGATGTCATTGACACGTCAGGAGAGTTGGGGCTGCGCCATTTTGGTTTTTGGGGTGGACTGAGCCATATGACACCAAAGTGACTGAAATGGTGCAAACAGACTCCTTGATGTGATAACCACTTTTCCTTGCCGAGGGTCAGAAATGTCCATGTTTCCAGTTTTCCTGAAAGCAGCATTTGTTTGTTAGTTCTGCGTTATTTCCTGGTCTTTTATTGGTTCGGATTAGACAGTGCAGGTGTACTTAATGAAGTGGTTAAATAAAATGTATTTATCATAACTCCTAAGTGTGATGTATTATAGCCATTTGCCGTGCACGCCGCTTCCTTAGCTCACCCGTTGTGTATGTCGCCACTCTCCTTCGCATCATTAAGCATATATTTTGCCAGGAAAACACATTTGCGGCTCGATGCGCACTTTGTTTTTTTTTTTTTTTGGGTTGTTTCTTATTGCTCACATGACTGTAATAAATAGTACACAGAGACCCAAGATTACTACTACTACTACTGTGCACAGTGCCACCGCCTGGCCTCATGTCAGCAATAAAGTTACTTGACTGTGTCTCGTGTCATCTTATCTGGACGTTGACAGTCCACAAGTGTATTTTGTTGATTAGAAAGTCGGCCATTTTGGTTTGAACTAGCCATTTTGGCTAATTTTTTAGAACTCATACTTTCATGAACTCTATAAGGGAATTTGGCCAAATGAGCCCAGATTGGAAGGAGGTATTCAAGATTCATAGGCAATGCTAAATTTTGAATCAGCTATTTTGGCAAAATTTCCAGAGCTCTCTCTTTGATAAAGTCATGACCAGAGTGATCACTATTTGAAAAGAAGTCTTCAAGACTGATTGGCGACGCGAATTCTCCTTTCTTTTTACCCGACGCCAGATGTGCCCAAGTCTGGTTCTCGAGAGCCCCTATCCAGCCTGTTTTAGACGTGGCCCTCCTCCAACACACCTGATTCAAATGATCCGCTCATGAGCAAGCTCTGAAAAGCCTTAAAACGTTCCTGAGCATTTGAGTCAGGTCTGTTGGAAGAGGGAGACATCTAAAACAGGCGAGACAGGAACTCAAGAACTGGACTTGGGCACCCCTGGCCTACGCCATTTCATCTCTGCACCGTTACCGTAACATCGCCATGTTCAGTTAATGGCGGGATAATGCAATTTACTGACTTTCCAAGATTTCCAATGGGGGGCAAAAATCCACTCCTTCATGCTCTATAGGTTTGTCCTCATTAGGGTTAAGGGTGAGCTGGAGCCTCTCCCAGCTGACTTTTGGAGAGAGGCGGGATGCACCCTGACCTGGTGGCCAGCTAATCACAGAGCATATATCATAACAATCATTCATGCTCATATTCATACCTACAGACAATTTAGAGTCCCTTTAGAGAGAAACGCGTTCGTTTTTGACACAACACACAAACTCCGCACAAGAAGGCCCCAGCAGAGATCCGAACGCGGACCATCAAAGCTGTGAGGCAAACACGCTTCAAACTACTGTATTGCTCTCCTCTGGGTTTTGCTTTGGAATTTACATCAACGTGTCAGTTGCACCGTGTGTCATGTTCTCTTGCAGGCCGTCCTGATAAACAGTCGCTCTGACTCACTCGGACCCGACCGGGCCAAGTATGCATACCACTTTTTTCCAATCCCCCCCTCCCCCTTAAATCACAACATCAGCCGCACAAAGTGGAGTCTATCCACATCACTATTTGGGTACACTAAGCTCCCTTAAGGAGCCGTGTGTGCTCAAGTGTGTGTCCTCACGCGTTTTTTTTTCTTTTTTTTGCACGAAATGTTCCATTTTTCCCAGAGGAGGACATAATCATTCCGCTCCTCCTCCGTGGAAAAGGGAGGCAAATGAGAAACAGGAGCAATCCTCCCGACTCAGTGAGTCGTTGGTTCGCTGCCTCTGAAGCTGACTCACATGTGAAGAATGTGGAGGGCCGAGCCGAGAGTTATTAATATCTCTTTTCCTAGCCTCTGTTCAATTTCCCCCTCAGGATTGGTGCGCTGTACCTTTAAGAGAAAAAAAAATGACGTGCCTCGCGCCCCTCATTTGGGCCTGTGGCTTACAGTCCGGCTGATAACCTTTTGTGATTGTGTAAAACCATGTCAGAAAAATCCACTTGGAATGCATCGGTGATCAGGGCACCACAGTTATAATAGTTTGGGATTTTTCATTACAGTTTTTGACATTTTTTTTTTAATATTTTAGTTTCAATGACTTTTCGGAGCAGGCTTCTTAGTTTGTGTTTGTTTCTTTAAAAATGCATAGTTTTAGTTGATTTTTAAAATTAGTTTTAGTTAAGTACAATTCTCAAACGACTGTGTGATCTTCCTCCTTCTGGACGGATGAGGAGCAATATGAAAATAAATACATTTCAAATGAACCCCGAGAGCTCATGTAAAAGATGAATTGTCAAAAACCAAAACAAAAGTAAGTCATGGTTGCTACCATTATAGTTCATTTTCGATTGTTTTATTCACATAAGGTGTTTTTTTCAGTTTGTTCTCCTTTTTATAAAAGCATTTTCATTTTTTTTTAATTTTGTGAACAAAAATGTTTTTCAATTTTAGTTTTAGTTATTTTGTGAGCTTTTGTGAACTATAATAACCTTGGATGGGACTGATAAGTACAAATAATTTGTTACTTGAGTAGATTTTTCCAGATGGCGCCCCGCGAGAGTGGCTGCCTTTACAGCAGCTCCTATACTTTTTGTTCTTCTACTTTCTTCCTTTCATAACTTTGCTGCTGTAAATTAGGAATTTCTCCACTGAGAGATGAATAATTTTTTTCTTATTCTTATTCTTATGTGGCCCGCGAAAGCAAATCAAACATGGCAACACCCATGATGCTTGCTAAAATATGTACCAACATTTCAAATTCTCAAATGTAATAAACAAGACAGATATTGTAAACATTTCCTTGTTGCCAAACACCCCATTACAGTAACTTAAACAATAGTTGAATAAACTGTTATTCTTGACTTCTTTATATGATTTCAGGATCAATGTTGGTAACTAAAATGTGGCCCACAATGAAAATGGGTTTGACACCACTGTTCGAAGGTTTCCAAGTAGGGTTAAAACTAGGGTTATAGTTTTAAAGTAAGCTTTCACACTTTGTTTGGGGCTTCAGAATAGACTTTTAAACTTGGGTTACTGTTTACAAGTAGGGTAAGGATTTAAAAATAGGGGTTTAAATCAGGGTTGAGGTTTTAGCATCAACACTTTAAACCGCAGTTTTTCTTTCAGTAGAAGTGTTGAAGCAGTACTTGTACTTAACCTAACTTTTGTGTTTTTTTTTCTTCAACTTCTTCCGTCCGGAGTGCGATGACTTCAGCCAAGTCTGCTTGTCAGTTTGACAAGGACTCTTGCTGAAGCTTGTTACATCACTCTGCTGAGTCACCAAAACACCAAAGCGCTCTAAAACAGATGTGCACGACTGTCATCAGGGAACCCCAACAACATACACACCTCCAGCGCAAACCACAGGCGCCCCAACCAAAATAAATAATGCAAGCTCAACAAAATTCGGGGTCTCCGTCCGTGGGCGTTAACGTGGGGAATTCCTCGTTGCCTGGGAAATATTGACGAGGAACGTGGGAGAGAAGTGACCTCTGGTGGACAAAAAAAACACTACACCAAAAAACTATTGGGATGATTTCACCTCGAGAAAGTAAAGACTTTCGTCAGATCTGCCGTTCTACGTTCGAGGTGGCTCGCAAGTACCAGGATATGGTGCACCTAATAAAGTGGGCTGTGATGTATTTGTCTCAACGCGACATTGATCGAAGGCTCAGAGAACTAAAATAGGATACTCAACTTTGCCACGGACTGTGCACGTGGCATGGGAACAGCAGATCGGAACTTCAACGAAAAGAAACAAAAAGCTTTGGTTAGCTTAATTCATGGTTGACTTAATTCAAACACTAACATTTACAATGTTTCGTTTTGGGCAAAAAAAGGGGACACGCAGTCGACGATGACGTGCTTGTTTCAGTGTAGTTTTAAACTACTCGTTTCATGCATTCTGCACACAAACTCCGGTTTGGGAATGTAGAACAGTGAGGTTTTCGAACTTTTTACAATTGAGGTCAAAGTGTTGATAGGTTCAAATGGTGAACGGCACAGCTTACCTGTTTTGTAGGACAGGTCACGTGTCCGTGGGCACACGTCAATTTCCGTCGATAATGGTCACGTGACGTGTCCTTGGGGACTTTCAGTCGATAGCAGGGGGGGGGGCGGTGCTGCATGAAATGTCAACCTCAGTGGGAGGCTGAAAGCAGGTTCATTATTCTGCTTTATTCTGATTCCATGAACACAATTATTAAAAAGATGACCAAGTTCAGACTTGTCGGGGCACATACAACATATTACAGAGGAAGGTTATTAAAGTTAACGAAAACTAACAAAATATGCCGAAAAAAGAAAAGTCTACATTTTATACGTATAAAACTTCATGCATGAGCTTCCAGGATTGACATATTTATACACACACACACACGCGCGCACACACACGCACACAAGACAAACATTTTCACAAAAAAAAACAGGAAAAAAATCCCAAACTATTAATAACCTATAGAGTATCATGACTTTTGCCATTTCTGAGGGTCTCTTCAGAGAAATGACTGAGAACCATGAAACATTTTATTGAACATACAAACCAATCATTTTAAAGACTGCTCAAAAATCTTGCGGCATTACAAAAGAGGGCGCGATCAAAAGTCAAGTTGGCCACGTCTCACTTGTGGTTTAAATACAAGTCAGAGCTTCTCATGGAAATGAGGCAGGACATTTCTTTGACCCTCTTCATCATATCTACGATCTGCTGGCCTTCCTCCCGAAGCACATCTTGCACCACTTTCTTCTGCGGGCCGCTCAGTGAAATCGAGGACCGCCCGGGGGTGGCGGCAGCGCCACCGCCCAAGGGTGCGTCCTTCTCCACCTGCGTCTTCTGGTACTCCATCTTCATCTTCACCTGCTTGATGCAGATGTCCAAGTGACGGAGCTGTTCGCTCATGGCCTGCAGCTCTTTGCGCATGTCCTTCTCACTGTTGGACAGGATGGGCAGGCGGCTCTGCTGGCCGGCCAGCCCGCGCTTGACGCGCTCGGCCACGGCCTCCTGCCGGTACTTGGCGTCCTCGTACTTGTCGGCCAGCCGCTCGGCCGCCTCGCGCAGGCTCCGGCGCTCCTCCCGGTACTGCGCCATCTCCTCCAGCTGCTTGGCCCGCTGACCTCGCAGCAGCTTGATTCGCTTCTGGAGCTCCTCGCGCGCCATATCCTGCTTCAGGATGTACTCCTCGCGGAACACCTGCGTGGCTCGGCTCAGGAGCTGAAGGCGTTCCTGGGGGGACGGCTCCCCGTCGCCGGCCTGGACAAACAGAAAAGAATGAGACTTTTTCTTCTTTTTTTTTTTTTTTTAAACATCTGTTATGTGACTACAGAACACTTGCAGTGGTTTTCAAACTTTTTCTGCTAAGTAAAGCCACGAAACAACAAAAACAAAACATTCCAAATGGAATAATTATGATCAAGAAAATTGAAAATTTATGTCAAATATTTTGGAAGCTACCACCAAAGTTTTGTAGAGACTGTAAAAGATCCTTATATTGTGGACTTTGGATTTGGAACGTGACACAGTTCCCAAGATGTCCCGGATGAGATGAACAGTTCAAGGTTGGAGTTAGTTGATTAGACAAGAAATGTGGAAGCAGTTCAGCACGTAAAATGTCCCTCAATTTGAGAATGTCGGTGTGAAATTTTGGAAACACGGTATGGGGAAAGTCAGAACGGTTCCCAAAATGTCCTGAGTAAGCCGAACATTTTAAAGCTGGAGCGCTTGCAATTAGTTTAGGAATGTCATAGTAATTAACGAGGTGTTGGAATGGTTTGAATCAGAAGAACGTGGAAGGAGGAGATGAAGTTGGGTATTCCAGTGTAAATATTTCAGATTCAAAAACAGCTCCTAAGATGTCGTGAATGTGCTGAAGAGTTTGGTACGGCTGCGAAATGGTGAAAGAGGATATGGAAAATGTATTTTCAATTTGGGAGTTTTATTGTGAAAAATGTGCCACTTTGGGAGCGGAGGAACACGGAAAATGCTTTGGGTCTCATCCCCTTGAATGGGTTCATTTTGAGACGCCAAAGATCATTTCTCACGGCCGGAACTTTTGTGAATCTTTTGAAGTTTGAACCATTTAAATCAGCTGAGAAGGGGGGATGCGTCCCAAAAAGCGCGGGAAGACCTAAACGGAAGTCTTGCCTTGAGCAGAAGTGGGTTGGCGGAGCCTCTGGCCAGGATGTTGCGGACGTGCTGCTCGAAGGAACTTCCCGCCAGGCCGCGCAGAGGCGAGCTGACCGAGCCCGGGTTGGACTGCGTGCACAGCAGCGGGGGCGAGGGCGCCCGCACGGCGCTCAGCAACGGCAGCAGGATGCACTCGTAGGCGGCGCTGACGCAGATCATGGTGGCGCCCAGAGCGAGGTCCGCCACGATGAGGAAGCCCTGCACCGGCGCCGGGCGGCTGCTGGCGAGGGGCCGCGTGCATACGATGTGCTCCACGGCGCAGCGCCGCTCGGCGGCCAGCTCGGGCAGGCCGTCCTTGTTGTCGTCGCGCGCCCGCAGGAAGGTCTGCAGCTTTTCCAGCCAGATGAGGCCCACGCTGTGCACACCTGCCTCGTGGGTGCAGTGGTAGCGCCGCGGGCACAGCGGGTCCCGGTGCAGCCGGATGGGGCAGGTGAAGTCCGACTCTTCCTCCGCGTTGTCGCCCGCCGCCACCCTCAAGGTGAGCTCCAGCTCCACGCACTCAAACACGTAGAGGGCCGGCACGCCGCCCGCTATCCACCTACGCTTGCAAAATAACGACAATGATCAAAAGTTGAAAAGCTGATGGGAATTCGTGCGACAATAAAACAGGAATTTTCAGGGCAAGAAACTTTCCATGGAGAAGAACAATAACTGAAAATGGCTGGCACGAAATGAGTCAAATTACACTCAACATCCACCCCGTGCCTGACTTACCACGGAATTCTAAACAAAACTTGCTGGACATGTTTCCGGAAATGTTCCACCCCTTCACAAGCCCTCCATCCCTACCTGGGCACCGTGTCGTCGTCATCCTCAGAATCCAGCACGATGCAGTGGTACAGAGTGCCCGTTTCCGTGGCAATGACCAGGATGCTGGGCACGCAGGGCAGGCAGAGGATGGCGCAGGCGTCGTAGCCGTAGTTGTCCTCGGCCGCCGGGTACATGGGCAGGGGCCCCACGCGCTTGCTAACGCTCACCATGTTCACTTGGCTGGTGTGGCACAGGTAAGTCTCACCGTTCTCGTACAGGATGTAGAGGGGGTAGACGGGCCTCTCCCTGACGTAGGACACCGGGCCGAAGTCGAAGGCCACGGCGATTTCCCCCAGCGAGGCCGCGTAGGAACGGGCTGGCGCCCGCACGCTGCCGTCGTCATCAGACTGCGACACGGGAACCACTTTGACGGGAGCCTCGGGGGCCTTCAAGCCGTAAAAGCGGATGGTGTTGTCGGACGTGAGGAGCACCAGCAGCGGCTCCCCGGTCTCGCTCGGGTACCAGGCCGCCTGGCGGAGACTCACCGATGGCGAGCTGGTGAAGAAGCGCTCGGCCACCGGGGTTGTTTTGCAGTTGACGCGGTTGCGCCCGCCCTCGAACTCGGACCGTTTGCCCCACCGCTGCGGGAGCTCCAGCACCGAGGCACCCCGCTGGCCCACGAGCGCGACGTGGCCGTGCGTGGGGCTGAGGAGGAGTTGGCACACCGGGAAGCGAGGCGGGTTGATGCACAGCAGCGTCTGGAAGCTCCCGCCTTGCTCCTCCGCCGCGTTCAACTGGCGCAAGCTGGTCGTATAAAACACGCGGTCCACGTCATCCCAAAGGAAAAAGTCGGCGCCCAAACAAAAGGTCAGGTTCTTCGCCAGCGCTCGCTCGGAAGTCTTGGGCTCCGAGTCCAACTTGTCGCGTATTTTCTTGAAAATTTCGTGATTTGCCAAGCCGTTGAGCCAGCGGTCTGTGCCGAACGCCGCCATCTCGATCAACAAATGGGATGAGGCGGAGCATCCTAAGTGTGATGTATACATAGACCAAGACACGATCGGATTGGCCGTTGGTGCGATACGTCAGCGCGTCTGCCATATTTGATGGGTCAGAGCTAACGCAAATTATTCGTCAGAATGTAATTCAGCGACAATTTACAAAGGTGTGTCGTAACCGGGGTTGTAATTGTCTAGTTTTGTACATATGCACAAACAACAGTCAGGACTCGTCCCCCCACAGGGTTCGTACGGGTCCTTAAAGTTCATTAAAAAAAATTAAAAAAAGAAATTATGTCCTTAATTGTCCATAATTTTCAGGGAAATCTTCTAAAATCCATAAAAATTAACCTGCGGTGTTCATTTCATTTGTGTATGTAATTTTCCCCATTTGTTGTTTAATTTCAGTTAGTTTTAATGACTTTGTAGAGACGGTTTGTTAGGTTTTCTTTTCTCTCGAGGAAATGCTTAATTTTAGTTTAGTTTTTATTCGGTTCAGCAGTGTATTCAGTATTTGAGTTTTAAAATATATATATATAGTTTGTCAAGTGCAAGATAAAAAAAGTGATTAGTGGTGTCCGACACAATTTCTTCACTTTCAATACAATACTGTACTGATATTGCATCTTATAGTCCTGTCCGATAGTGATATCAATCCAATATATCAGCAGGAATTATACATACATACATACATACATACATACATACATACATACATACATACATACATACTTTTATTTAATTTTTAGTATGTAACGTTAGAAGAGACTTGATCAAGGGAGAGTGGCTGCCTTTACAGCAGCTCCTATACTTTTTGTTCTTCTAATTTCTTCCTTTCATAACTTTGCTGCTGTAAATTGGGAATTTCTCCATTGTGAGACGAATAAAGGTTTTCTTATTCTTATGCACGGTCTCCCCAGGAGAATGCAGTCACATTTCCACATCCAATATGTCGGAGAATTTGACGAACGTCTCAAAGACTAATCTGTGATTCCTTTCCTTTATTTCTTCTGGGAAGCGCTTTCCGGATTTACGACAGACGTCTGCCGCATTGCGTCGACCGGTGTCGTGCTGTAATTTGCAAAATCACCATGGCGTTGAGGGAGACAGCGGGGCTGTACGAGACGCTGAAAGCTGAGTGGAACAAGAAAAGCCCCAATCTCAGTAAATGTGGCGAACTACTCACGAAGCTCAAGGTACAGACTTATGATAGGACTGTTATTGTTGAAGTGTTGGAGTCGAACCTCTCTCTCGCGTTTTCTTTTTTACGGCTACCATTTCGCTAGCTACGTTAGGTATCAGGGGCTAAACTTGCTAATTTCCGAAAACGCTGAGAGTTTATTTGGTACTTGTTTAAGCTTGACGTTGTAATTAAAACAAGTAAAGTGGTATTTTGTATTCTATTTATCAAAAAATACGTACAAACACACCAAAAGTGTTGTAGCGAGCGTTCAAATGTTTGCACTTTGTTTATTATGTCGTTGACTTCGCAACTGTCATTCAAAAATAATCACACTGATGCCATTTTGTCACTCTCAGTGTCTTGTATCGATCGATTTATTAATTGTTTTGTCTCTACTTTCCGATATATTGTGATCGTGACATATCTTAAAATGTTTCGCGTACGTATGTATATTAGGTTAATTATATACTTATTACTTTAAACGAATTATACTCATATGGCTGTAATAATTACAGTGGGGCTAAAAAGTACATCGTACCACCAATTGTGCCAACTCTTCCACATAAAAAGATGAGAGGCCTGTAATTTTCATCAGAGGTCTCCCTCCACAATGAGAGATACTGTAAAATGAGAGAAAAAAAAATCAATGAGATTTTCTGGATTTCCCCTCCCACCCCCCATTTTATCTCTCATAGTTGTGGTATACCTACGATGAAGATGACAGACTTCTGTCTTTTTAGGGCGGAGAACTTGCACACCTGGTGGCTGACGAAATACTTTTTTGCCCCGATGTATATTTCAGGAAATATGATGCATGTCTGCCTATTTATAATGTTCCATATATTTATAATACCGTTCACCACCTCATAGGTGTCATTACTGGAGCTGAACTTTCTACCCACAAGTGGCTCCACGTTCACCAAGCAGCAACTTATTTTAGCACGTGAGTATTTTCTATGTCAGTAATCGAAATAAATTCAGATTTATGATGAACCTATCATTTTCCCCCCTCTCTCTCTCCCTACAGGCGATGTCCTTGAAATTGGAGCCCTATGGAGTATCTTGAAAAAAGACATCCCTGCCTTTGAGAGATACATGGCTCAGCTCAAGTGCTACTACTTTGACTACAAGTAGGATTTATCTCTATATATTTTTAAAAAATCATTAAAGCATTATTTGACATACTTTTTGAGCCAGATTTACTCACAAATTGTGAAATCTGAGCCTGATTAGTTGAACGCAAAGCTCTTCTGTTGTATGAATGGACCTTCAGCCATCGAGTGGAAGAGCATTGATCGTTCTGCCTTTGCTTTACAGGGAGGAGCTACCCGAGGCGGCCTACATGCACCAGATTCTGGGACTCAACCTGCTCTTCCTGCTCTCGCAGAACCGCTTGTCCGAATTCCACACGGAGCTGGAACGGCTGAGTGCGCGGGACATTCAGACCAATGTGTACATTAGGCATCCTGTGTCCTTAGAGCAGGTAAAACTCTGATTTGTTTCAGTTTTTTTCTCCCCGAACATTGTTCCATCTGCTCATGTGGCCATTGAAACACCATGCCTGGAAGTATATATTGCTAAGATTCATGTTCATGCTGAGACTGCATTTTGGTGAGTCGCCACCAAATCTAGGGTGTTTTGATGGCTGTCTGCATGGCTGACAGAAGGTTATTCTGTGTGAATTGTCTCCGTCTCATCCTCTAATACAGTGTTTTTCAAACTTTTTAGAGCCAAGGCACACTCTTTCATTGAAAAAAATCTTGCGGCACACAACTAGCTGAAAATGTGACCCCCCGGCTTATTTTAACAACGTGTTATACTGTTACTAGAGCTGTCAAACGATTAAAATATTTAATCTAATTAAAAACTCATCTGTCATAATTAACTCAAATTAACAAAAAATTAATCATGATTACTCACGCATTTTTTATCGTTTCTGAATTTCCTTTTATATTTTTTGTCCTATTTTCCCCCATTTTAATGCTCTCATCAACATGGAATCATGAATCAGTTTTCTATGTGCAAAATGCAAATATTTACTGAAATAACAATTTCGATTTTCAATTTTACATGAACATTTTTCACTTGGAGCAGTTATTCACACATTATCTCTCACACAATATTACTGTCCATCAACAACAGTGAAAAAAATATTTTGTCACACAACAGCTGCTTGAACAGCTCTTTTATGGAATCAAAACAGCGCAATATAACATTATAAAGTGCACATCTAAGGTAAACTAGTACTCGTAATGGAGGCTCTCGCTGGCAATCCGTAGTGGAGTTGTTCAGTTAATTCCGTTTTTCACGGCCCCCTGAATAAGGATTGTCGGTCAGCATGGAAGGATCTCTCCTTCTGTACTTTTTTGATCATTTATTGGAGCACTTTGCAGCAGAAGTAGTAGTAGTTGTAACAGAAGTATCAGAAGCAGGTAATAACCTAAATTACACATACATGCAGTAAAACATTAATATATCTATCTTTCTGCATCACAATGTAAATATGTATATAATTGACATTATTTAATACCTTTATTTAACAATACGTTTAATAAATAATTTAATCAACCCTGATGTCAATATGTATCAATATCGTCATCATTATTCATTGTTTTAAACGTAAGAAACCATACAACACAAACATATCAAGTCGAATCGAACAAAAGAACTACAAGTCCCAAAGGTCCAACCGGAAGTGGAGCGCGGCATTATTTACCCCAGCTGCAAAGCAATTTACTTCGTTTAAGCGTCAGATTGCAGACGGACAAACATGACAACTATGCAAAAATGAGCTAAATAAAGACAGCCCTGTTCTAGCAACATTTTAGCCACGCTGTTTAAATTGCCGATTGCGAACGGTAACTGAATGTGATTGCATAGCGATCGGCAAACAAAGCAACCGATCATGACCGAATCTAAAAGCTAACTTTACACATCTGACTTGATAAGAAGCACTCGCGTAGCTTAACATTGAGCCATGCCGGCGGCGAAGCGAGTGTATTCACTCAGGAAACAAAGCGCTATTTATACATCGCACGAACGTCACCTGTCAGTGGCAGCCCGCCCCTCTTAAAGCGCCAGGTCAATCCAACAGGAGTCGTTCAGCAAATTTGTTCTTAAATCGTGTCATCCATTTTCTTCGTTTTGAAATGATCCATAGCTGTCTGTCTGAGACAAGGGGGCGGAGTAGAACATCAGCTGTGCGCTTGGCCATTAAGTGGTATTTCAGACTCGACGTGCTATGATGATAGCTCGGTTTACGACTGCAAAACATACAGGTAACTTTGGTCTTGTCAGTGGAACAATCTGGCAACTTTTTAAAAGTAAACTTTCCATTCATGAGCTATTTAAGTATCCGTTTTCGGTGTCTCGCGCTGCCGTGGCTGGCAAAACAAACGTGCGTGGACCCGCGCAGCGCTTGATGTTTTGTTTCTGGTTTATTTATAGAGCAACTTAACATCCGCTGTGACGTCTCCGCGTTAATCTCGCGAGAAAATTTTGATCCCGATAAAATTCATTTAAATTAATGCCGATATAAACGCGCTAAACTGACAGCTCTAATTGTTACTATAACCGTTTTTAACTTTGAAGAATGACATTATAACAGCTTGAATTGGAATCAAATGAACACAAACAAAACATCTTATCATCTTTCATTTATTGTTTCACCGTCGTCCTGCATTGATGCATCGCAAATTCGATCGTCGAAACACAAGGCAATTGGCTAGCTGTTGCTGCTCCCTAGCGGTGTGGGAGGGTACTACATGATTACTTTCTGGGCGAAAGACCGCACAGGCATACAAATTGGATATTTTCCCCGGCACACCTGAAAATGTTGTGCCGCGACACACGGGTTGAAAAACACTGCTCTAATATACCCATTAAGACGTAATGTTTGTAATAGTGTGAATGTGCGCGTATACAATTCTCTCTCACGCACACACACGCGCGCATTTTTGTGCTCTTTGTATTATGAAATAAATACTAAAGGACAAAGTATTTTAAATCAGTAAATCATTTTTTTTCTTGTAAGCATTAAGGGACCAAAAGTGATGTGATTTTAGTCATTGTGTATTTTTTAAAATCAATCACTCGATTAATCGTGATCAATTAAAAAAAAAAATTAATGTATTTTTTTTATTTTTATTTTTTTAATGCCAAACCTCAACCTCGGTTCCTGTACAAATGCTGTTGGTCTCTCGTGGTCTCTTCCAGTATTTAATGGAGGGAAGCTACAACAAAGTGTTCCTGGCCAAAGGCAACATCCCGGCAGAGAGCTACACCTTTTTCATCGACATCCTGCTCGACACCATTCGGTAAGGAAGGCCTT
This sequence comes from Hippocampus mohnikei, assembly GCA_026261675.1. Classification (NCBI taxonomy): domain Eukaryota; kingdom Metazoa; phylum Chordata; class Actinopteri; order Syngnathiformes; family Syngnathidae; genus Hippocampus; species Hippocampus mohnikei. Next base: position 3,613,878 of record JAKGUB010000346.1, on the reverse strand, counting down.
GGGAACCAGCAGCCAATGGCTTCTTCTCATCTGTTTCAGTTCACCCTTGAGGAGAAAAGAAACAGAGATACCCTGACTCACAAGTGCCCATATTAGGAATTTTTCATGTCGAAAGCTGTCACATCTTTTTTTTTTTTCCTAAAGCAATTTTGAGTTCATTTCTTCAAATTGTTTTATTATGTATTTATATTTTACAATACACTCCTCATTTGAAAACGCAACAAAAACTTTCGCATGCTGATTTGACTTGTGAGCTTGGTTACGGAACAAATAACACTCTTAATGTACCATTGCACGATGAACATGATGACCAAAAAAAGCTTTTTTTTGTTTTGTTTTTTGTTCACGCAGTGACGAGATTGCCGGATGCATCGAGAAAGCCTACGAGCAGATTCAGTTCACCGAGGCCACACGTGTGCTTTTCTTCACGTCATCAAAAAAGATGACCGAGTACGCTAAGAAGGTACCCGTGCTTTTATTTATATGCAAATACAATATGACCACCCTCACCAGGAGGTGCTGTCGACCACAAGTCACACGCAAACGCTCACAGACTAACCGGCCAACCCGATTCCAGCTCCTGACATAATTTTTGTAGCAATTTATGCTCCATATATGCTAAAAAAAAGCATGCCACTTACCCAAATGTGTGCTGCCGTTGTCCTTCAGCGCGGCTGGAGCCTGAATGCGGCCGCTTGCTACTCGTTCAGCAGTCAGCAGCAGCGCACGGAAGAGGTCAGCATCCCATCCACAGAGTTGGCCCAGCAGGTCATCGAATACGCCAGGCAGCTGGAGATGATCGTCTGAACCAACCCGCGATAATGGGACACAAGCTTTCCTTTCAGATTATTATTGCCTTTTTTTTTTTTTAACCCCAACTTGACAAAGTTTACTGTCTTTCTACGATTACACGTGATGTCGTATGTCTTCGCAAAAGTCAAACAGTACTCCTAATTGTAATGAACTTGATTAAAAAGAAAAAAAACCCAACTTGTTTTTTTTTCCTTTCCATGCCGTGGCTCTTTGCAACTAAAATCCCACCATGTTTTTGTCAATTGGAGGCAAAATATGTTGTTCTCTGCCTACCAAGTTATTTTGAAGGAAGGAAAGTAGAACCTATGGGTGCATGAATAAATAGCAGCTCTAAAGAGGAAGGCAGGAAGCAACGAAGGAAAGGAGTTCAAAAAGGAAGGTAGAATTTCATCTTAAAATCAGAAAAGATATAGCCATGTATGAGTGAAAAGCAGCTATGGGGGAAGAAAAGCAATAGGTTGCGTGAATAAAAAATGAGTGAAGGAACTAAGGCTTGAAATTAATAAAAGAGGAAAAGGGATGGCAGAAAAGTGACAGGATAGAAGGATGCATTAATTCAAATGAGTGAGGGAAAGGAGGCAGGAAGAAAAGGTGGGAGGGAAGAGAAGAAGGAATCAATGACCGGGGGCATGAATAGGGAAGGAAGGCAGAAAGTTGTTTTTTTTTGCACAAAAAGGAGAGATGACAGGATGCTTAAATAGTGTGTCTGATGGAATGAAGGAAAGAAAACAAGGCAGAAAAGTAAAAGATGATTTGAAGGAAGGTGTCATGAAAGAGGGCAGGAAGTACAGATGCATGAATAAAAAAACAGGTCTGGCAGAAAGGTCGGAAGAAAAGGAATGTGAAAAGAAAGCAAAGACGCACATACTAGTGATGGGAATTCCGTCTCTTGTTAGAGAGCTCGATCACGCTACAGAGAAAAAAAACAAGGTTTCCGCTCCCAAAAGGCTCCTCAGTTTTTTTGTTGCTTAAATTAATTTACTACCAAAAATAATGGAAAATTATGTGTAAAATGAATTCCTAATGTAAAAATATACAGTATATCAAATATTTATTATTTATATGGCTTTATTTATATTCTTCTGAACATACTCAACATGGAGTACAACATGGAGTGCTACAAAAAATAAATTACAAAGTACAAAAACAAAGACCCATCTCAAAAGAAGGTCAGCAAAAAGTTCCAATCTCTGATTGTGTATATTTATGAGCTTTTAACTATTTACAGTAAAACAACATAAGTAAGCTTTGATTACCACACAACAAATTATAAAATAAAATTTGATATTGGATATTTTAACTTTGCACAGTCTATACGCTGCCTTTGAACAATCAATTAAGTTGAAATGAGTCTAAATTTCACTGCGGTTCCTATCCTTTTTCTCACCTTTCCACTTTCCACCGTGTTGTTTTTTTTCTCTGAAGCGCGATCGAGATCTCTCTCGTCTCCCTGTCTCTCCTGATCGTGTGCTGCTCAGTGTTAGTGATGTGTCGGTCGCGAACGAGCCGGTACAAAGAGCCGGCTCTTTGAAGTGAACGTTGAGAGCCGGAACCCTCCCTCGAGAGCCGTTTCTGTCATTTTCCTTCTCTCTCTCTCTCTCTCTCTCTCTCTCTCTCTCTCTCTCTCTCTCTCTCTCTCTCTCTCTCTCTCTCTCTCTCTCTCTCTCTCTCTCTCTCTCTCTCTCTCTCTCTCTCTCTCTCTCTCTCTCTCTCTCTCTCTCTCTCTCTCTCTAGAGTGATCTCACGGCACCCTAGCAGGGCTCGTTTTTTTTGGCTAAAAATGCCTTTCTATACATGGTCGTTTTTTTCGCTAAAAACGTCTTACTATACATGGTCGTTTTTTTCGTCTAAAAACGCCTTACTATACATGGTCGTTTTTTTCATCTAAAAGCGCCTTACTATACATGGTCGTTTTTAGTCTAAAACGCCTTACTATACATGGTCGTTTTTAGTCTAAAACGCCTTACTATACATGGTCGTTTTTAGTCTAAAACGCCTTACTATACATGGTCGTTTTTAGTCTAAAACGCCTTACTATACATGGTCGTTTTTAGCTAAAACGCCTTACTATACATGGTCGTTTTTAGTCTAAAAATGCCTTACTATACATGGTCGTTTTTAGCTAAAAGCGCCTTACTATACATGGTCGTTTTTAGTCTAAAAACGCCTTACTATACATGGTCGTTTTTAGCTAAAAGCGCCTTACTATACATGGTCGTTTTTGTCTAAAAGCGCCTTACTATACATGGTCGTTTTTAGCTAAAAGCGCCTTACTATACATGGTCGTTTTTAGTTAAAAGCGCCTTACTATACATGGTCGTTTTTAGCTAAAACGCCTTACTATACATGGTCGTTTTTAGTTAAAAGCGCCTTACTATACATGGTCGTTTTTAGCTAAAAGCGCCTTACTATACATGGTCGTTTTTAGTCTAAAAGCGCCTTACTATACATGGTCGTTTTTAGTCTAAAAACGCCTTACTATACATGGTCGTTTTTAGTCTAAAACGCCTTACTATACATGGTCGTTTTTAGTCTAAAAGCGCCTTACTATACATGGTCGTTTTTAGTCTAAAAGCGCCTTACTATACATGGTCGTTTTTAGTCTAAAAGCGCCTTACTATACATGGTCGTTTTTAGCTAAAAGCGCCTTACTATACATGGTCGTTTTTAGTCTAAAAGCCTTACTATACATGGTCGTTTTTAGTCTAAAAACGCCTTACTATACATGGTCGTTTTTTAGTCTAAAACGCCTTACTATACATGGTCGTTTTTAGTCTAAAACGCCTTACTATACATGGTCGTTTTTAGTCTAAAACGCCTTACTATACATGGTCGTTTTTAGTCTAAAACGCCTTACTATACATGGTCGTTTTTAGTCTAAAACGCCTTACTATACATGGTCGTTTTTAGTCTAAAACGCCTTACTATACATGGTCGTTTTTAGTCTAAAAGCGCCTTACTATACATGGTCGTTTTTAGTCTAAAACGCCTTACTATACATGGTCGTTTTTAGCTAAAAGCGCCTTACTATACATGGTCGTTTTTAGTCTAAAAGCGCCTTACTATACATGGTCGTTTTTAGTCTAAAACGCCTTACTATACATGGTCGTTTTTTCTAAAACGCCTTACTATACATGGTCGTTTTTAGTCTAAAACGCCTTACTATACATGGTCGTTTTTAGTCTAAAAGCGCCTTACTATACATGGTCGTTTTTTTCTAAAACGCCTTACTATACATGGTCGTTTTTGTCTAAAAATGCCTTACTATACATGGTCGTTTTTTCGCTAAAAGCGCCTTACTATACATGGTCGTTTTTAGTCTAAAAATGCCTTACTATACATGGTCGTTTTTAGTCTAAAAATGCCTTACTATACATGGTCGTTTTTAGTCTAAAACGCCTTACTATACATGGTCGTTTTTAGTCTAAAAATGCCTTACTATACATGGTCGTTTTTAGCTAAAACGCCTTACTATACATGGTCGTTTTTAGTCTAAAACGCCTTACTATACATGGTCGTTTTTAGTCTAAAACGCCTTACTATACATGGTCGTTTTTAGCTAAAAGCGCCTTACTATACATGGTCGTTTTTAGTCTAAAACGCCTTACTATACATGGTCGTTTTTAGCTAAAACGCCTTACTATACATGGTCGTTTTTTCTAAAACGCCTTACTATACATGGTCGTTTTTAGCTAAAACGCCTTACTATACATGGTCGTTTTTAGTCTAAAACGCCTTACTATACATGGTCGTTTTTAGTCTAAAACGCCTTACTATACATGGTCGTTTTTAGTCTAAAACGCCTTACTATACATGGTCGTTTTTAGTCTAAAAACGCCTTACTATACATGGTCGTTTTTAGTCTAAAAGCGCCTTACTATACATGGTCGTTTTTAGTCTAAAAGCGCCTTACTATACATGGTCGTTTTTAGTCTAAAACGCCTTACTATACATGGTCGTTTTTAGTCTAAAACGCCTTACTATACATGGTCGTTTTTAGTCTAAAACGCCTTACTATACATGGTCGTTTTTAGCTAAAACGCCTTACTATACATGGTCGTTTTTAGTCTAAAAACGCCTTACTATACATGGTCGTTTTTAGTCTAAAACGCCTTACTATACATGGTCGTTTTTAGTCTAAAAACGCCTTACTATACATGGTCGTTTTTAGCTAAAACGCCTTACTATACATGGTCGTTTTTTCGCTAAAAGCGCCTTACTATACATGGTCGTTTTTAGTCTAAAACGCCTTACTATACATGGTCGTTTTTTCGTCTAAAAACGCCTTACTATACATGGTCGTTTTTAGTCTAAAACGCCTTACTATACATGGTCGTTTTTAGTCTAAAACGCCTTACTATACATGGTCGTTTTTAGTCTAAAACGCCTTACTATACATGGTCGTTTTTAGTCTAAAACGCCTTACTATACATGGTCGTTTTTAGTCTAAAACGCCTTACTATACATGGTCGTTTTTAGTCTAAAACGCCTTACTATACATGGTCGTTTTTAGTCTAAAACGCCTTACTATACATGGTCGTTTTTAGTCTAAAACGCCTTACTATACATGGTCGTTTTTAGTCTAAAACGCCTTACTATACATGGTCGTTTTTAGTCTAAAACGCCTTACTATACATGGTCGTTTTTAGTCTAAAACGCCTTACTATACATGGTCGTTTTTAGTCTAAAACGCCTTACTATACATGGTCGTTTTTAGTCTAAAACGCCTTACTATACATGGTCGTTTTTAGCTAAAACGCCTTACTATACATGGTCGTTTTTAGTCTAAAACGCCTTACTATACATGGTCGTTTTTAGTCTAAAACGCCTTACTATACATGGTCGTTTTTAGTCTAAAACGCCTTACTATACATGGTCGTTTTTAGCTAAAAACGCCTTACTATACATGGTCGTTTTTAGTCTAAAACGCCTTACTATACATGGTCGTTTTTAGTCTAAAACGCCTTACTATACATGGTCGTTTTTAGTCTAAAAACGCCTTACTATACATGGTCGTTTTTAGTCTAAAACGCCTTACTATACATGGTCGTTTTTAGTCTAAAACGCCTTACTATACATGGTCGTTTTTAGTCTAAAACGCCTTACTATACATGGTCGTTTTTAGCTAAAAACGCCTTACTATACATGGTCGTTTTTAGCTAAAACGCCTTACTATACATGGTCGTTTTTAGTCTAAAACGCCTTACTATACATGGTCGTTTTTAGTCTAAAACGCCTTACTATACATGGTCGTTTTTAGTCTAAAACGCCTTACTATACATGGTCGTTTTTAGTCTAAAACGCCTTACTATACATGGTCGTTTTTAGTCTAAAACGCCTTACTATACATGGTCGTTTTTAGTCTAAAAGCGCCTTACTATACATGGTCGTTTTTAGTCTAAAACGCCTTACTATACATGGTCGTTTTTAGCTAAAACGCCTTACTATACATGGTCGTTTTTAGTCTAAAACGCCTTACTATACATGGTCGTTTTTAGTCTAAAACGCCTTACTATACATGGTCGTTTTTAGTCTAAAACGCCTTACTATACATGGTCGTTTTTAGTCTAAAACGCCTTACTATACATGGTCGTTTTTAGCTAAAAGCGCCTTACTATACATGGTCGTTTTTAGTCTAAAACGCCTTACTATACATGGTCGTTTTTAGTCTAAAACGCCTTACTATACATGGTCGTTTTTAGTCTAAAACGCCTTACTATACATGGTCGTTTTTAGTCTAAAACGCCTTACTATACATGGTCGTTTTTAGTCTAAAACGCCTTACTATACATGGTCGTTTTTAGTCTAAAACGCCTTACTATACATGGTCGTTTTTAGTCTAAAACGCCTTACTATACATGGTCGTTTTTAGTCTAAAACGCCTTACTATACATGGTCGTTTTTAGTCTAAAACGCCTTACTATACATGGTCGTTTTTAGTCTAAAACGCCTTACTATACATGGTCGTTTTTAGTCTAAAACGCCTTACTATACATGGTCGTTTTTAGTCTAAAACGCCTTACTATACATGGTCGTTTTTAGTCTAAAACGCCTTACTATACATGGTCGTTTTTAGTCTAAAACGCCTTACTATACATGGTCGTTTTTAGTCTAAAACGCCTTACTATACATGGTCGTTTTTAGTCTAAAACGCCTTACTATACATGGTCGTTTTTAGTCTAAAACGCCTTACTATACATGGTCGTTTTTAGTCTAAAACGCCTTACTATACATGGTCGTTTTTAGTCTAAAACGCCTTACTATACATGGTCGTTTTTAGTCTAAAACGCCTTACTATACATGGTCGTTTTTAGTCTAAAACGCCTTACTATACATGGTCGTTTTTAGTCTAAAACGCCTTACTATACATGGTCGTTTTTAGTCTAAAACGCCTTACTATACATGGTCGTTTTTAGTCTAAAACGCCTTACTATACATGGTCGTTTTTAGTCTAAAACGCCTTACTATACATGGTCGTTTTTAGTCTAAAACGCCTTACTATACATGGTCGTTTTTAGTCTAAAACGCCTTACTATACATGGTCGTTTTTAGTCTAAAACGCCTTACTATACATGGTCGTTTTTAGTCTAAAACGCCTTACTATACATGGTCGTTTTTAGTCTAAAACGCCTTACTATACATGGTCGTTTTTAGTCTAAAACGCCTTACTATACATGGTCGTTTTTAGTCTAAAACGCCTTACTATACATGGTCGTTTTTAGTCTAAAACGCCTTACTATACATGGTCGTTTTTAGTCTAAAACGCCTTACTATACATGGTCGTTTTTAGTCTAAAACGCCTTACTATACATGGTCGTTTTTAGTCTAAAACGCCTTACTATACATGGTCGTTTTTAGTCTAAAACGCCTTACTATACATGGTCGTTTTTAGTCTAAAAACGCCTTACTATACATGGTCGTTTTTAGTCTAAAAACGCCTTACTATACATGGTCGTTTTTAGTCTAAAACGCCTTACTATACATGGTCGTTTTTAGTCTAAAAGCGCCTTACTATACATGGTCGTTTTTAGTCTAAAACGCCTTACTATACATGGTCGTTTTTAGTCTAAAACGCCTTACTATACATGGTCGTTTTTAGTCTAAAACGCCTTACTATACATGGTCGTTTTTAGTCTAAAACGCCTTACTATACATGGTCGTTTTTAGTCTAAAAGCGCCTTACTATACATGGTCGTTTTTAGTCTAAAAGCGCCTTACTATACATGGTCGTTTTTAGTCTAAAAGCGCCTTACTATACATGGTCGTTTTTAGTCTAAAAGCGCCTTACTATACATGGTCGTTTTTAGTCTAAAACGCCTTACTATACATGGTCGTTTTTAGTCTAAAAGCGCCTTACTATACATGGTCGTTTTTAGTCTAAAAACGCCTTACTATACATGGTCGTTTTTAGTCTAAAAGCGCCTTACTATACATGGTCGTTTTTAGTCTAAAAGCGCCTTACTATACATGGTCGTTTTTAGTCTAAAAGCGCCTTACTATACATGGTCGTTTTTAGTCTAAAAGCGCCTTACTATACATGGTCGTTTTTAGTCTAAAACGCCTTACTATACATGGTCGTTTTTAGTCTAAAAGCGCCTTACTATACATGGTCGTTTTTAGTCTAAAAACGCCTTACTATACATGGTCGTTTTTAGTCTAAAAGCGCCTTACTATACATGGTCGTTTTTAGTCTAAAACGCCTTACTATACATGGTCGTTTTTAGTCTAAAACGCCTTACTATACATGGTCGTTTTTAGTCTAAAAGCGCCTTACTATACATGGTCGTTTTTAGTCTAAAAGCGCCTTACTATACATGGTCGTTTTTAGTCTAAAAGCGCCTTACTATACATGGTCGTTTTTAGTCTAAAACGCCTTACTATACATGGTCGTTTTTAGTCTAAAAGCGCCTTACTATACATGGTCGTTTTTAGTCTAAAAGCCTTACTATACATGGTCGTTTTTAGTCTAAAACGCCTTACTATACATGGTCGTTTTTAGTCTAAAACGCCTTACTATACATGGTCGTTTTTAGTCTAAAACGCCTTACTATACATGGTCGTTTTTAGTCTAAAACGCCTTACTATACATGGTCGTTTTTAGTCTAAAACGCCTTACTATACATGGTCGTTTTTAGTCTAAAACGCCTTACTATACATGGTCGTTTTTAGTCTAAAACGCCTTACTATACATGGTCGTTTTTAGTCTAAAACGCCTTACTATACATGGTCGTTTTTAGTCTAAAAGCGCCTTACTATACATGGTCGTTTTTAGTCTAAAAACGCCTTACTATACATGGTCGTTTTTAGTCTAAAAACGCCTTACTATACATGGTCGTTTTTAGTCTAAAAGCGCCTTACTATACATGGTCGTTTTTAGTCTAAAACGCCTTACTATACATGGTCGTTTTTAGTCTAAAAGCGCCTTACTATACATGGTCGTTTTTAGTCTAAAACGCCTTACTATACATGGTCGTTTTTAGTCTAAAAGCGCCTTACTATACATGGTCGTTTTTAGTCTAAAACGCCTTACTATACATGGTCGTTTTTAGTCTAAAAGCCTTACTATACATGGTCGTTTTTAGTCTAAAAGCGCCTTACTATACATGGTCGTTTTTAGTCTAAAAGCGCCTTACTATACATGGTCGTTTTTAGTCTAAAAACGCCTTACTATACATGGTCGTTTTTAGTCTAAAAGCGCCTTACTATACATGGTCGTTTTTAGTCTAAAACGCCTTACTATACATGGTCGTTTTTAGTCTAAAACGCCTTACTATACATGGTCGTTTTTAGTCTAAAACGCCTTACTATACATGGTCGTTTTTAGTCTAAAACGCCTTACTATACATGGTCGTTTTTAGTCTAAAAGCCTTACTATACATGGTCGTTTTTAGTCTAAAAGCGCCTTACTATACATGGTCGTTTTTAGTCTAAAACGCCTTACTATACATGGTCGTTTTTAGTCTAAAACGCCTTACTATACATGGTCGTTTTTAGTCTAAAACGCCTTACTATACATGGTCGTTTTTAGTCTAAAAGCGCCTTACTATACATGGTCGTTTTTAGTCTAAAACGCCTTACTATACATGGTCGTTTTTAGTCTAAAAGCGCCTTACTATACATGGTCGTTTTTAGTCTAAAAAGCCTTACTATACATGGTCGTTTTTAGTCTAAAAGCGCCTTACTATACATGGTCGTTTTTAGTCTAAAACGCCTTACTATACATGGTCGTTTTTAGTCTAAAACGCCTTACTATACATGGTCGTTTTTAGTCTAAAAACGCCTTACTATACATGGTCGTTTTTAGTCTAAAACGCCTTACTATACATGGTCGTTTTTAGTCTAAAACGCCTTACTATACATGGTCGTTTTTAGTCTAAAAGCGCCTTACTATACATGGTCGTTTTTAGTCTAAAACGCCTTACTATACATGGTCGTTTTTAGTCTAAAAGCGCCTTACTATACATGGTCGTTTTTAGTCTAAAACGCCTTACTATACATGGTCGTTTTTAGTCTAAAACGCCTTACTATACATGGTCGTTTTTAGTCTAAAACGCCTTACTATACATGGTCGTTTTTAGTCTAAAACGCCTTACTATACATGGTCGTTTTTAGTCTAAAACGCCTTACTATACATGGTCGTTTTTAGTCTAAAACGCCTTACTATACATGGTCGTTTTTAGTCTAAAAACGCCTTACTATACATGGTCGTTTTTAGTCTAAAAACGCCTTACTATACATGGTCGTTTTTAGTCTAAAAGCGCCTTACTATACATGGTCGTTTTTAGTCTAAAAGCGCCTTACTATACATGGTCGTTTTTAGTCTAAAAACGCCTTACTATACATGGTCGTTTTTAGTCTAAAACGCCTTACTATACATGGTCGTTTTTAGTCTAAAACGCCTTACTATACATGGTCGTTTTTAGTCTAAAAGCGCCTTACTATACATGGTCGTTTTTAGTCTAAAAACGCCTTACTATACATGGTCGTTTTTAGTCTAAAAGCGCCTTACTATACATGGTCGTTTTTAGTCTAAAACGCCTTACTATACATGGTCGTTTTTAGTCTAAAAGCGCCTTACTATACATGGTCGTTTTTAGTCTAAAAGCGCCTTACTATACATGGTCGTTTTTAGTCTAAAACGCCTTACTATACATGGTCGTTTTTAGTCTAAAAACGCCTTACTATACATGGTCGTTTTTAGTCTAAAACGCCTTACTATACATGGTCGTTTTTAGTCTAAAAGCGCCTTACTATACATGGTCGTTTTTAGTCTAAAAAGCGCCTTACTATACATGGTCGTTTTTAGTCTAAAAGCGCCTTACTATACATGGTCGTTTTTAGTCTAAAACGCCTTACTATACATGGTCGTTTTTAGTCTAAAAGCGCCTTACTATACATGGTCGTTTTTAGTCTAAAAGCCTTACTATACATGGTCGTTTTTAGTCTAAAAACGCCTTACTATACATGGTCGTTTTTAGTCTAAAAGCGCCTTACTATACATGGTCGTTTTTAGTCTAAAACGCCTTACTATACATGGTCGTTTTTAGTCTAAAACGCCTTACTATACATGGTCGTTTTTAGTCTAAAAGCGCCTTACTATACATGGTCGTTTTTAGTCTAAAACGCCTTACTATACATGGTCGTTTTTAGTCTAAAAGCGCCTTACTATACATGGTCGTTTTTAGTCTAAAACGCCTTACTATACATGGTCGTTTTTAGTCTAAAAGCGCCTTACTATACATGGTCGTTTTTAGTCTAAAAGCGCCTTACTATACATGGTCGTTTTTAGTCTAAAAGCGCCTTACTATACATGGTCGTTTTTAGTCTAAAACGCCTTACTATACATGGTCGTTTTTAGTCTAAAAGCGCCTTACTATACATGGTCGTTTTTAGTCTAAAAGCCTTACTATACATGGTCGTTTTTAGTCTAAAACGCCTTACTATACATGGTCGTTTTTAGTCTAAAACGCCTTACTATACATGGTCGTTTTTAGTCTAAAACGCCTTACTATACATGGTCGTTTTTAGTCTAAAAGCGCCTTACTATACATGGTCGTTTTTAGTCTAAAACGCCTTACTATACATGGTCGTTTTTAGTCTAAAAGCGCCTTACTATACATGGTCGTTTTTAGTCTAAAAGCGCCTTACTATACATGGTCGTTTTTAGTCTAAAAGCGCCTTACTATACATGGTCGTTTTTAGTCTAAAAGCGCCTTACTATACATGGTCGTTTTTAGTCTAAAACGCCTTACTATACATGGTCGTTTTTAGTCTAAAAGCGCCTTACTATACATGGTCGTTTTTAGTCTAAAAGCGCCTTACTATACATGGTCGTTTTTAGTCTAAAAAGCCTTACTATACATGGTCGTTTTTAGTCTAAAAGCGCCTTACTATACATGGTCGTTTTTAGTCTAAAACGCCTTACTATACATGGTCGTTTTTAGTCTAAAAGCGCCTTACTATACATGGTCGTTTTTAGTCTAAAAGCCTTACTATACATGGTCGTTTTTAGTCTAAAAGCGCCTTACTATACATGGTCGTTTTTAGTCTAAAACGCCTTACTATACATGGTCGTTTTTAGTCTAAAAGCGCCTTACTATACATGGTCGTTTTTAGTCTAAAACGCCTTACTATACATGGTCGTTTTTAGTCTAAAAGCGCCTTACTATACATGGTCGTTTTTAGTCTAAAAGCGCCTTACTATACATGGTCGTTTTTAGTCTAAAACGCCTTACTATACATGGTCGTTTTTAGTCTAAAACGCCTTACTATACATGGTCGTTTTTAGTCTAAAAGCCTTACTATACATGGTCGTTTTTAGTCTAAAACGCCTTACTATACATGGTCGTTTTTAGTCTAAAACGCCTTACTATACATGGTCGTTTTTAGTCTAAAACGCCTTACTATACATGGTCGTTTTTAGTCTAAAAACGCCTTACTATACATGGTCGTTTTTAGTCTAAAACGCCTTACTATACATGGTCGTTTTTAGTCTAAAACGCCTTACTATACATGGTCGTTTTTAGTCTAAAAACGCCTTACTATACATGGTCGTTTTTAGTCTAAAACGCCTTACTATACATGGTCGTTTTTAGTCTAAAACGCCTTACTATACATGGTCGTTTTTAGTCTAAAACGCCTTACTATACATGGTCGTTTTTAGTCTAAAACGCCTTACTATACATGGTCGTTTTTAGTCTAAAAGCGCCTTACTATACATGGTCGTTTTTAGTCTAAAAGCGCCTTACTATACATGGTCGTTTTTAGTCTAAAAACGCCTTACTATACATGGTCGTTTTTAGTCTAAAACGCCTTACTATACATGGTCGTTTTTAGTCTAAAACGCCTTACTATACATGGTCGTTTTTAGTCTAAAAGCGCCTTACTATACATGGTCGTTTTTAGTCTAAAACGCCTTACTATACATGGTCGTTTTTAGTCTAAAAGCGCCTTACTATACATGGTCGTTTTTAGTCTAAAACGCCTTACTATACATGGTCGTTTTTAGTCTAAAACGCCTTACTATACATGGTCGTTTTTAGTCTAAAACGCCTTACTATACATGGTCGTTTTTAGTCTAAAACGCCTTACTATACATGGTCGTTTTTAGTCTAAAAGCGCCTTACTATACATGGTCGTTTTTAGTCTAAAAAAAGCGCCTTACTATACATGGTCGTTTTTAGTCTAAAAGCCTTACTATACATGGTCGTTTTTAGTCTAAAAGCGCCTTACTATACATGGTCGTTTTTAGTCTAAAACGCCTTACTATACATGGTCGTTTTTAGTCTAAAAGCGCCTTACTATACATGGTCGTTTTTAGTCTAAAAGCGCCTTACTATACATGGTCGTTTTTAGTCTAAAAGCGCCTTACTATACATGGTCGTTTTTAGTCTAAAACGCCTTACTATACATGGTCGTTTTTAGTCTAAAAACGCCTTACTATACATGGTCGTTTTTAGTCTAAAACGCCTTACTATACATGGTCGTTTTTAGTCTAAAAACGCCTTACTATACATGGTCGTTTTTAGTCTAAAACGCCTTACTATACATGGTCGTTTTTAGTCTAAAAGCGCCTTACTATACATGGTCGTTTTTAGTCTAAAACGCCTTACTATACATGGTCGTTTTTAGTCTAAAAGCGCCTTACTATACATGGTCGTTTTTAGTCTAAAACGCCTTACTATACATGGTCGTTTTTAGTCTAAAACGCCTTACTATACATGGTCGTTTTTAGTCTAAAAGCGCCTTACTATACATGGTCGTTTTTAGTCTAAAACGCCTTACTATACATGGTCGTTTTTAGTCTAAAAGCGCCTTACTATACATGGTCGTTTTTAGTCTAAAAGCGCCTTACTATACATGGTCGTTTTTAGTCTAAAACGCCTTACTATACATGGTCGTTTTTAGTCTAAAACGCCTTACTATACATGGTCGTTTTTAGTCTAAAAACGCCTTACTATACATGGTCGTTTTTAGTCTAAAAGCGCCTTACTATACATGGTCGTTTTTAGTCTAAAACGCCTTACTATACATGGTCGTTTTTAGTCTAAAAGCCTTACTATACATGGTCGTTTTTAGTCTAAAACGCCTTACTATACATGGTCGTTTTTAGTCTAAAAGCGCCTTACTATACATGGTCGTTTTTAGTCTAAAACGCCTTACTATACATGGTCGTTTTTAGTCTAAAAGCGCCTTACTATACATGGTCGTTTTTAGTCTAAAAGCGCCTTACTATACATGGTCGTTTTTAGTCTAAAACGCCTTACTATACATGGTCGTTTTTAGTCTAAAAGCCTTACTATACATGGTCGTTTTTAGTCTAAAAGCGCCTTACTATACATGGTCGTTTTTAGTCTAAAAGCGCCTTACTATACATGGTCGTTTTTAGTCTAAAAGCGCCTTACTATACATGGTCGTTTTTAGTCTAAAAGCGCCTTACTATACATGGTCGTTTTTAGTCTAAAAGCGCCTTACTATACATGGTCGTTTTTAGTCTAAAAGCCTTACTATACATGGTCGTTTTTAGTCTAAAAGCGCCTTACTATACATGGTCGTTTTTAGTCTAAAAGCGCCTTACTATACATGGTCGTTTTTAGTCTAAAAACGCCTTACTATACATGGTCGTTTTTAGTCTAAAAGCGCCTTACTATACATGGTCGTTTTTAGTCTAAAAGCGCCTTACTATACATGGTCGTTTTTAGTCTAAAAGCGCCTTACTATACATGGTCGTTTTTAGTCTAAAAGCGCCTTACTATACATGGTCGTTTTTAGTCTAAAAGCGCCTTACTATACATGGTCGTTTTTAGTCTAAAAACGCCTTACTATACATGGTCGTTTTTAGTCTAAAAGCCCTTACTATACATGGTCGTTTTTAGTCTAAAAGCGCCTTACTATACATGGTCGTTTTTAGTCTAAAAGCGCCTTACTATACATGGTCGTTTTTAGTCTAAAACGCCTTACTATACATGGTCGTTTTTAGTCTAAAACGCCTTACTATACATGGTCGTTTTTAGTCTAAAACGCCTTACTATACATGGTCGTTTTTAGTCTAAAACGCCTTACTATACATGGTCGTTTTTAGTCTAAAAGCGCCTTACTATACATGGTCGTTTTTAGTCTAAAAGCGCCTTACTATACATGGTCGTTTTTAGTCTAAAAGCGCCTTACTATACATGGTCGTTTTTAGTCTAAAAGCGCCTTACTATACATGGTCGTTTTTAGTCTAAAACGCCTTACTATACATGGTCGTTTTTAGTAAAACTTACTATACATGGTCGTTTTTTAAAAAGCGCCTTACTATACATGGTCGTTTTTAGTCTAAAAGCGCCTTACTATACATGGTCGTTTTTAGTCTAAAACGCCTTACTATACATGGTCGTTTTTAGTCTAAAAGCGCCTTACTATACATGGTCGTTTTTAGTCTAAAACGCCTTACTATACATGGTCGTTTTTAGTCTAAAAGCGCCTTACTATACATGGTCGTTTTTAGTCTAAAAACGCCTTACTATACATGGTCGTTTTTAGTCTAAAAGCGCCTTACTATACATGGTCGTTTTTAGTCTAAAAGCGCCTTACTATACATGGTCGTTTTTAGTCTAAAAGCGCCTTACTATACATGGTCGTTTTTAGTCTAAAAGCCTTACTATACATGGTCGTTTTTAGTCTAAAAGCGCCTTACTATACATGGTCGTTTTTAGTCTAAAATGCGCCTTACTATACATGGTCGTTTTTAGTCTAAAAGCGCCTTACTATACATGGTCGTTTTTAGTCTAAAACGCCTTACTATACATGGTCGTTTTTAGTCTAAAAGCGCCTTACTATACATGGTCGTTTTTAGTCTAAAAGCGCCTTACTATACATGGTCGTTTTTAGTCTAAAAGCGCCTTACTATACATGGTCGTTTTTAGTCTAAAACGCCTTACTATACATGGTCGTTTTTAGTCTAAAACGCCTTACTATACATGGTCGTTTTTAGTCTAAAAGCGCCTTACTATACATGGTCGTTTTTAGTCTAAAAGCGCCTTACTATACATGGTCGTTTTTAGTCTAAAACGCCTTACTATACATGGTCGTTTTTAGTCTAAAACGCCTTACTATACATGGTCGTTTTTAGTCTAAAAGCGCCTTACTATACATGGTCGTTTTTAGTCTAAAACGCCTTACTATACATGGTCGTTTTTAGTCTAAAAGCGCCTTACTATACATGGTCGTTTTTAGTCTAAAACGCCTTACTATACATGGTCGTTTTTAGTCTAAAAGCGCCTTACTATACATGGTCGTTTTTAGTCTAAAAGCGCCTTACTATACATGGTCGTTTTTAGTCTAAAAGCGCCTTACTATACATGGTCGTTTTTAGTCTAAAACGCCTTACTATACATGGTCGTTTTTAGTCTAAAACGCCTTACTATACATGGTCGTTTTTAGTCTAAAAGCGCCTTACTATACATGGTCGTTTTTAGTCTAAAAGCGCCTTACTATACATGGTCGTTTTTAGTCTAAAACGCCTTACTATACATGGTCGTTTTTAGTCTAAAACGCCTTACTATACATGGTCGTTTTTAGTCTAAAAGCGCCTTACTATACATGGTCGTTTTTAGTCTAAAAGCGCCTTACTATACATGGTCGTTTTTAAAAGTCTATACATGGTCGTTTTTAGTCTAAAAGCTTACTATACATGGTCGTTTTTAGTCTAAAAGCGCCTTACTATACATGGTCGTTTTTAGTCTAAAAGCGCCTTACTATACATGGTCGTTTTTAGTCTAAAACGCCTTACTATACATGGTCGTTTTTAGTCTAAAACGCCTTACTATACATGGTCGTTTTTAGTCTAAAAGCGCCTTACTATACATGGTCGTTTTTAGTCTAAAAGCGCCTTACTATACATGGTCGTTTTTAGTCTAAAAGCGCCTTACTATACATGGTCGTTTTTAGTCTAAAAGCCTTACTATACATGGTCGTTTTTAGTCTAAAAGCGCCTTACTATACATGGTCGTTTTTAGTCTAAAACGCCTTACTATACATGGTCGTTTTTAGTCTAAAAGCGCCTTACTATACATGGTCGTTTTTAGTCTAAAAGCGCCTTACTATACATGGTCGTTTTTAGTCTAAAACGCCTTACTATACATGGTCGTTTTTAGTCTAAAAGCGCCTTACTATACATGGTCGTTTTTAGTCTAAAAGCGCCTTACTATACATGGTCGTTTTTAGTCTAAAACGCCTTACTATACATGGTCGTTTTTAGTCTAAAAGCGCCTTACTATACATGGTCGTTTTTAGTCTAAAACGCCTTACTATACATGGTCGTTTTTAGTCTAAAAACGCCTTACTATACATGGTCGTTTTTAGTCTAAAAGCGCCTTACTATACATGGTCGTTTTTAGTCTAAAACGCCTTACTATACATGGTCGTTTTTAGTCTAAAAGCGCCTTACTATACATGGTCGTTTTTAGTCTAAAAGCGCCTTACTATACATGGTCGTTTTTAGTCTAAAAGCGCCTTACTATACATGGTCGTTTTTAGTCTAAAAGCGCCTTACTATACATGGTCGTTTTTAGTCTAAAACGCCTTACTATACATGGTCGTTTTTAGTCTAAAAGCGCCTTACTATACATGGTCGTTTTTAGTCTAAAAGCGCCTTACTATACATGGTCGTTTTTAGTCTAAAAGCGCCTTACTATACATGGTCGTTTTTAGTCTAAAAGCCTTACTATACATGGTCGTTTTTAGTCTAAAAGCGCCTTACTATACATGGTCGTTTTTAGTCTAAAAGCGCCTTACTATACATGGTCGTTTTTAGTCTAAAAGCGCCTTACTATACATGGTCGTTTTTAGTCTAAAACGCCTTACTATACATGGTCGTTTTTAGTCTAAAAGCGCCTTACTATACATGGTCGTTTTTAGTCTAAAAGCGCCTTACTATACATGGTCGTTTTTAGTCTAAAAGCGCCTTACTATACATGGTCGTTTTTAGTCTAAAACGCCTTACTATACATGGTCGTTTTTAGTCTAAAACGCCTTACTATACATGGTCGTTTTTAGTCTAAAAGCGCCTTACTATACATGGTCGTTTTTAGTCTAAAACGCCTTACTATACATGGTCGTTTTTAGTCTAAAAGCGCCTTACTATACATGGTCGTTTTTAGTCTAAAAGCGCCTTACTATACATGGTCGTTTTTAGTCTAAAAGCGCCTTACTATACATGGTCGTTTTTAGTCTAAAAGCGCCTTACTATACATGGTCGTTTTTAGTCTAAAACGCCTTACTATACATGGTCGTTTTTAGTCTAAAAGCGCCTTACTATACATGGTCGTTTTTAGTCTAAAAGCGCCTTACTATACATGGTCGTTTTTAGTCTAAAAGCGCCTTACTATACATGGTCGTTTTTAGTCTAAAAGCGCCTTACTATACATGGTCGTTTTTAGTCTAAAACGCCTTACTATACATGGTCGTTTTTAGTCTAAAAGCGCCTTACTATACATGGTCGTTTTTAGTCTAAAACGCCTTACTATACATGGTCGTTTTTAGTCTAAAAGCGCCTTACTATACATGGTCGTTTTTAGTCTAAAAGTCGCCTTACTATACATGGTCGTTTTTAGTCTAAAAGCGCCTTACTATACATGGTCGTTTTTAGTCTAAAAGCGCCTTACTATACATGGTCGTTTTTAGTCTAAAACGCCTTACTATACATTACTATACATGGTCGTTTTTAGTCTAAAACGCCTTACTATACATGGTCGTTTTTAGTCTAAAAACGCCTTACTATACATGGTCGTTTTTAGTCTAAAAGCGCCTTACTATACATGGTCGTTTTTAGTCTAAAAGCGCCTTACTATACATGGTCGTTTTTAGTCTAAAAACGCCTTACTATACATGGTCGTTTTTAGTCTAAAAGCGCCTTACTATACATGGTCGTTTTTAGTCTAAAAGCGCCTTACTATACATGGTCGTTTTTAGTCTAAAAGCCTTACTATACATGGTCGTTTTTAGTCTAAAAGCGCCTTACTATACATGGTCGTTTTTAGTCTAAAAGCGCCTTACTATACATGGTCGTTTTTAGTCTAAAAGCGCCTTACTATACATGGTCGTTTTTAGTCTAAAACGCCTTACTATACATGGTCGTTTTTAGTCTAAAAGCGCCTTACTATACATGGTCGTTTTTAGTCTAAAAGCGCTTACTATACATGGTCGTTTTTAGTCTAAAAGCGCCTTACTATACATGGTCGTTTTTAGTCTAAAAGCGCCTTACTATACATGGTCGTTTTTAGTCTAAAAGCGCCTTACTATACATGGTCGTTTTTAGTCTAAAACGCCTTACTATACATGGTCGTTTTTAGTCTAAAAGCGCCTTACTATACATGGTCGTTTTTAGTCTAAAAGCGCCTTACTATACATGGTCGTTTTTAGTCTAAAAGCGCCTTACTATACATGGTCGTTTTTAGTCTAAAAGCGCCTTACTATACATGGTCGTTTTTAGTCTAAAACGCCTTACTATACATGGTCGTTTTTAGTCTAAAAGCGCCTTACTATACATGGTCGTTTTTAGTCTAAAAGCGCCTTACTATACATGGTCGTTTTTAGTCTAAAAGCGCCTTACTATACATGGTCGTTTTTAGTCTAAAAGCGCCTTACTATACATGGTCGTTTTTAGTCTAAAACTATACATGGTCGCCTTACTATACATGGTCGTTTTTAGTCTAAAAGCGCCTTACTATACATGGTCGTTTTTAGTCTAAAAGCGCCTTACTATACATGGTCGTTTTTAGTCTAAAAGCGCCTTACTATACATGGTCGTTTTTAGTCTAAAAGCGCCTTACTATACATGGTCGTTTTTAGTCTAAAAGCGCCTTACTATACATGGTCGTTTTTAGTCTAAAAGCGCCTTACTATACATGGTCGTTTTTAGTCTAAAAGCGCCTTACTATACATGGTCGTTTTTAGTCTAAAAGCGCCTTACTATACATGGTCGTTTTTAGTCTAAAAGCCTTACTATACATGGTCGTTTTTAGTCTAAAAGCGCCTTACTATACATGGTCGTTTTTAGTCTAAAAGCCTTACTATACATGGTCGTTTTTAGTCTAAAAGCGCCTTACTATACATGGTCGTTTTTAGTCTAAAAGCGCCTTACTATACATGGTCGTTTTTAGTCTAAAAGCGCCTTACTATACATGGTCGTTTTTAGTCTAAAAGCGCCTTACTATACATGGTCGTTTTTAGTCTAAAAGCGCCTTACTATACATGGTCGTTTTTAGTCTAAAAGCGCCTTACTATACATGGTCGTTTTTAGTCTAAAAAGCCTTACTATACATGGTCGTTTTTAGTCTAAAAGCGCCTTACTATACATGGTCGTTTTTAGTCTAAAAGCGCCTTACTATACATGGTCGTTTTTAGTCTAAAAGCGCCTTACTATACATGGTCGTTTTTAGTCTAAAAACGCCTTACTATACATGGTCGTTTTTAGTCTAAAAGCGCCTTACTATACATGGTCGTTTTTAGTCTAAAAGCGCCTTACTATACATGGTCGTTTTTAGTCTAAAAGCGCCTTACTATACATGGTCGTTTTTAGTCTAAAACGCCTTACTATACATGGTCGTTTTTAGTCTAAAAGCGCCTTACTATACATGGTCGTTTTTAGTCTAAAAGCGCCTTACTATACATGGTCGTTTTTAGTCTAAAAGCGCCTTACTATACATGGTCGTTTTTAGTCTAAAAGCGCCTTACTATACATGGTCGTTTTTAGTCTAAAACGCCTTACTATACATGGTCGTTTTTAGTCTAAAAAGCCTTACTATACATGGTCGTTTTTAGTCTAAAAGCGCCTTACTATACATGGTCGTTTTTAGTCTAAAACGCCTTACTATACATGGTCGTTTTTAGTCTAAAAGCGCCTTACTATACATGGTCGTTTTTAGTCTAAAAGCGCCTTACTATACATGGTCGTTTTTAGTCTAAAAGCGCCTTACTATACATGGTCGTTTTTAGTCTAAAAGCGCCTTACTATACATGGTCGTTTTTAGTCTAAAAGCGCCTTACTATACATGGTCGTTTTTAGTCTAAAAGCGCCTTACTATACATGGTCGTTTTTAGTCTAAAAGCGCCTTACTATACATGGTCGTTTTTAGTCTAAAAGCGCCTTACTATACATGGTCGTTTTTAGTCTAAAAAGCCTTACTATACATGGTCGTTTTTAGTCTAAAAGCGCCTTACTATACATGGTCGTTTTTAGTCTAAAAGCGCCTTACTATACATGGTCGTTTTTAGTCTAAAAGCGCCTTACTATACATGGTCGTTTTTAGTCTAAAAGCGCCTTACTATACATGGTCGTTTTTAGTCTAAAAGCGCCTTACTATACATGGTCGTTTTTAGTCTAAAAGCGCCTTACTATACATGGTCGTTTTTAGTCTAAAACTATACATGGTCGTTTTTAGTCTAAAACGCCTTACTATACATGGTCGTTTTTAGTCTAAAAGCGCCTTACTATACATGGTCGTTTTTAGTCTAAAACGCCTTACTATACATGGTCGTTTTTAGTCTAAAAGCGCCTTACTATACATGGTCGTTTTTAGTCTAAAAGCGCCTTACTATACATGGTCGTTTTTAGTCTAAAAGCGCCTTACTATACATGGTCGTTTTTAGTCTAAAAGCCTTACTATACATGGTCGTTTTTAGTCTAAAAGCGCCTTACTATACATGGTCGTTTTTAGTCTAAAAGCGCCTTACTATACATGGTCGTTTTTAGTCTAAAAGCGCCTTACTATACATGGTCGTTTTTAGTCTAAAAGCGCCTTACTATACATGGTCGTTTTTAGTCTAAAAGCGCCTTACTATACATGGTCGTTTTTAGTCTAAAAGCGCCTTACTATACATGGTCGTTTTTAGTCTAAAAGCGCCTTACTATACATGGTCGTTTTTAGTCTAAAAGCGCCTTACTATACATGGTCGTTTTTAGTCTAAAAGCGCCTTACTATACATGGTCGTTTTTAGTCTAAAAGCGCCTTACTATACATGGTCGTTTTTAGTCTAAAAGCGCCTTACTATACATGGTCGTTTTTAGTCTAAAAGCGCCTTACTATACATGGTCGTTTTTAGTCTAAAAGCGCCTTACTATACATGGTCGTTTTTAGTCTAAAAGCGCCTTACTATACATGGTCGTTTTTAGTCTAAAAAGCCTTACTATACATGGTCGTTTTTAGTCTAAAAGCGCCTTACTATACATGGTCGTTTTTAGTCTAAAACGCCTTACTATACATGGTCGTTTTTAGTCTAAAAGCGCCTTACTATACATGGTCGTTTTTAGTCTAAAAGCGCCTTACTATACATGGTCGTTTTTAGTCTAAAAGCGCCTTACTATACATGGTCGTTTTTAGTCTAAAACGCCTTACTATACATGGTCGTTTTTAGTCTAAAAGCGCCTTACTATACATGGTCGTTTTTAGTCTAAAAGCGCCTTACTATACATGGTCGTTTTTAGTCTAAAAGCGCCTTACTATACATGGTCGTTTTTAGTCTAAAATGCGCCTTACTATACATGGTCGTTTTTAGTCTAAAAACGCCTTACTATACATGGTCGTTTTTAGTCTAAAAGCGCCTTACTATACATGGTCGTTTTTAGTCTAAAAACGCCTTACTATACATGGTCGTTTTTAGTCTAAAAGCGCCTTACTATACATGGTCGTTTTTAGTCTAAAAGCGCCTTACTATACATGGTCGTTTTTAGTCTAAAAGCGCCTTACTATACATGGTCGTTTTTAGTCTAAAACGCCTTACTATACATGGTCGTTTTTAGTCTAAAAACGCCTTACTATACATGGTCGTTTTTAGTCTAAAAGCGCCTTACTATACATGGTCGTTTTTAGTCTAAAAGCGCCTTACTATACATGGTCGTTTTTAGTCTAAAAGCGCCTTACTATACATGGTCGTTTTTAGTCTAAAAGCGCCTTACTATACATGGTCGTTTTTAGTCTAAAAGCGCCTTACTATACATGGTCGTTTTTAGTCTAAAAGCGCCTTACTATACATGGTCGTTTTTAGTCTAAAAGCGCCTTACTATACATGGTCGTTTTTAGTCTAAAAGCGCCTTACTATACATGGTCGTTTTTAGTCTAAAAGCGCCTTACTATACATGGTCGTTTTTAGTCTAAAAGCGCCTTACTATACATGGTCGTTTTTAGTCTAAAAGCGCCTTACTATACATGGTCGTTTTTAGTCTAAAAGCGCCTTACTATACATGGTCGTTTTTAGTCTAAAACGCCTTACTATACATGGTCGTTTTTAGTCTAAAAGCGCCTTACTATACATGGTCGTTTTTAGTCTAAAAGCGCCTTACTATACATGGTCGTTTTTAGTCTAAAAGCGCCTTACTATACATGGTCGTTTTTAGTCTAAAAGCGCCTTACTATACATGGTCGTTTTTAGTCTAAAAGCGCCTTACTATACATGGTCGTTTTTAGTCTAAAATACATGCGCCTTACTATACATGGTCGTTTTTAGTCTAAAAGCGCCTTACTATACATGGTCGTTTTTAGTCTAAAAGCGCCTTACTATACATGGTCGTTTTTAGTCTAAAAGCGCCTTACTATACATGGTCGTTTTTAGTCTAAAAGCGCCTTACTATACATGGTCGTTTTTAGTCTAAAAGCGCCTTACTATACATGGTCGTTTTTAGTCTAAAAGCCTTACTATACATGGTCGTTTTTAGTCTAAAAGCGCCTTACTATACATGGTCGTTTTTAGTCTAAAAGCGCCTTACTATACATGGTCGTTTTTAGTCTAAAAGCCTTACTATACATGGTCGTTTTTAGTCTAAAAGCGCCTTACTATACATGGTCGTTTTTAGTCTAAAAGCGCCTTACTATACATGGTCGTTTTTAGTCTAAAACGCCTTACTATACATGGTCGTTTTTAGTCTAAAAGCGCCTTACTATACATGGTCGTTTTTAGTCTAAAACGCCTTACTATACATGGTCGTTTTTAGTCTAAAAGCGCCTTACTATACATGGTCGTTTTTAGTCTAAAAGCGCCTTACTATACATGGTCGTTTTTAGTCTAAAAGCGCCTTACTATACATGGTCGTTTTTAGTCTAAAAGCGCCTTACTATACATGGTCGTTTTTAGTCTAAAAGCGCCTTACTATACATGGTCGTTTTTAGTCTAAAAGCGCCTTACTATACATGGTCGTTTTTAGTCTAAAACGCCTTACTATACATGGTCGTTTTTAGTCTAAAACGCCTTACTATACATGGTCGTTTTTAGTCTAAAAGCGCCTTACTATACATGGTCGTTTTTAGTCTAAAAGCGCCTTACTATACATGGTCGTTTTTAGTCTAAAACGCCTTACTATACATGGTCGTTTTTAGTCTAAAAACGCCTTACTATACATGGTCGTTTTTAGTCTAAAAGCGCCTTACTATACATGGTCGTTTTTAGTCTAAAAGCGCCTTACTATACATGGTCGTTTTTAGTCTAAAAGCGCCTTACTATACATGGTCGTTTTTAGTCTAAAAGCGCCTTACTATACATGGTCGTTTTTAGTCTAAAAGCGCCTTACTATACATGGTCGTTTTTAGTCTAAAAGCCTTACTATACATGGTCGTTTTTAGTCTAAAAACGCCTTACTATACATGGTCGTTTTTAGTCTAAAAGCGCCTTACTATACATGGTCGTTTTTAGTCTAAAAGCGCCTTACTATACATGGTCGTTTTTAGTCTAAAAGCGCCTTACTATACATGGTCGTTTTTAGTCTAAAAGCGCCTTACTATACATGGTCGTTTTTAGTCTAAAACGCCTTACTATACATGGTCGTTTTTAGTCTAAAAGCGCCTTACTATACATGGTCGTTTTTAGTCTAAAAGCGCCTTACTATACATGGTCGTTTTTAGTCTAAAAGCGCCTTACTATACATGGTCGTTTTTAGTCTAAAAGCCTTACTATACATGGTCGTTTTTAGTCTAAAAGCGCCTTACTATACATGGTCGTTTTTAGTCTAAAAGCGCCTTACTATACATGGTCGTTTTTAGTCTAAAAGCGCCTTACTATACATGGTCGTTTTTAGTCTAAAAGCGCCTTACTATACATGGTCGTTTTTAGTCTAAAAGCGCCTTACTATACATGGTCGTTTTTAGTCTAAAACGCCTTACTATACATGGTCGTTTTTAGTCTAAAAGCGCCTTACTATACATGGTCGTTTTTAGTCTAAAAGCGCCTTACTATACATGGTCGTTTTTAGTCTAAAAGCGCCTTACTATACATGGTCGTTTTTAGTCTAAAAGCGCCTTACTATACATGGTCGTTTTTAGTCTAAAAGCGCCTTACTATACATGGTCGTTTTTAGTCTAAAAGCGCCTTACTATACATGGTCGTTTTTAGTCTAAAAGCGCCTTACTATACATGGTCGTTTTTAGTCTAAAAGCCTTACTATACATGGTCGTTTTTAGTCTAAAAGCGCCTTACTATACATGGTCGTTTTTAGTCTAAAACTATACATGGCGCCTTACTATACATGGTCGTTTTTAGTCTAAAAGCGCCTTACTATACATGGTCGTTTTTAGTCTAAAAGCGCCTTACTATACATGGTCGTTTTTAGTCTAAAAGCCTTACTATACATGGTCGTTTTTAGTCTAAAAGCGCCTTACTATACATGGTCGTTTTTAGTCTAAAAGCGCCTTACTATACATGGTCGTTTTTAGTCTAAAAGCGCCTTACTATACATGGTCGTTTTTAGTCTAAAAGCGCCTTACTATACATGGTCGTTTTTAGTCTAAAAGCGCCTTACTATACATGGTCGTTTTTAGTCTAAAAACGCCTTACTATACATGGTCGTTTTTAGTCTAAAAGCGCCTTACTATACATGGTCGTTTTTAGTCTAAAAGCGCCTTACTATACATGGTCGTTTTTAGTCTAAAAGCGCCTTACTATACATGGTCGTTTTTAGTCTAAAAGCGCCTTACTATACATGGTCGTTTTTAGTCTAAAATGGTCGCCTTACTATACATGGTCGTTTTTAGTCTAAAACGCCTTACTATACATGGTCGTTTTTAGTCTAAAAGCGCCTTACTATACATGGTCGTTTTTAGTCTAAAAGCCTTACTATACATGGTCGTTTTTAGTCTAAAACGCCTTACTATACATGGTCGTTTTTAGTCTAAAAGCGCCTTACTATACATGGTCGTTTTTAGTCTAAAAGCGCCTTACTATACATGGTCGTTTTTAGTCTAAAAACGCCTTACTATACATGGTCGTTTTTAGTCTAAAAGCGCCTTACTATACATGGTCGTTTTTAGTCTAAAAGCGCCTTACTATACATGGTCGTTTTTAGTCTAAAAGCGCCTTACTATACATGGTCGTTTTTAGTCTAAAACGCCTTACTATACATGGTCGTTTTTAGTCTAAAAGCGCCTTACTATACATGGTCGTTTTTAGTCTAAAAGCGCCTTACTATACATGGTCGTTTTTAGTCTAAAACGCCTTACTATACATGGTCGTTTTTAGTCTAAAAGCGCCTTACTATACATGGTCGTTTTTAGTCTAAAAGCGCCTTACTATACATGGTCGTTTTTAGTCTAAAAGCGCCTTACTATACATGGTCGTTTTTAGTCTAAAAGCGCCTTACTATACATGGTCGTTTTTAGTCTAAAAACGCCTTACTATACATGGTCGTTTTTAGTCTAAAAGCGCCTTACTATACATGGTCGTTTTTAGTCTAAAAGCGCCTTACTATACATGGTCGTTTTTAGTCTAAAAGCGCCTTACTATACATGGTCGTTTTTAGTCTAAAAGCGCCTTACTATACATGGTCGTTTTTAGTCTAAAAGCGCCTTACTATACATGGTCGTTTTTAGTCTAAAACGCCTTACTATACATGGTCGTTTTTAGTCTAAAAGCGCCTTACTATACATGGTCGTTTTTAGTCTAAAAGCGCCTTACTATACATGGTCGTTTTTAGTCTAAAAGCGCCTTACTATACATGGTCGTTTTTAGTCTAAAAGCGCCTTACTATACATGGTCGTTTTTAGTCTAAAAGCGCCTTACTATACATGGTCGTTTTTAGTCTAAAAGCCTTACTATACATGGTCGTTTTTAGTCTAAAAGCGCCTTACTATACATGGTCGTTTTTAGTCTAAAAACGCCTTACTATACATGGTCGTTTTTAGTCTAAAAACGCCTTACTATACATGGTCGTTTTTAGTCTAAAAGCGCCTTACTATACATGGTCGTTTTTAGTCTAGTCTAAAATGGTCGCCTTACTATACATGGTCGTTTTTAGTCTAAAAGCGCCTTACTATACATGGTCGTTTTTAGTCTAAAAGCGCCTTACTATACATGGTCGTTTTTAGTCTAAAACGCCTTACTATACATGGTCGTTTTTAGTCTAAAAGCGCCTTACTATACATGGTCGTTTTTAGTCTAAAAGCGCCTTACTATACATGGTCGTTTTTAGTCTAAAAGCGCCTTACTATACATGGTCGTTTTTAGTCTAAAAGCGCCTTACTATACATGGTCGTTTTTAGTCTAAAAGCGCCTTACTATACATGGTCGTTTTTAGTCTAAAAGCGCCTTACTATACATGGTCGTTTTTAGTCTAAAAGCGCCTTACTATACATGGTCGTTTTTAGTCTAAAAGCGCCTTACTATACATGGTCGTTTTTAGTCTAAAAGCGCCTTACTATACATGGTCGTTTTTAGTCTAAAAGCGCCTTACTATACATGGTCGTTTTTAGTCTAAAAGCGCCTTACTATACATGGTCGTTTTTAGTCTAAAAGCGCCTTACTATACATGGTCGTTTTTAGTCTAAAAGCGCCTTACTATACATGGTCGTTTTTAGTCTAAAAGCGCCTTACTATACATGGTCGTTTTTAGTCTAAAACGCCTTACTATACATGGTCGTTTTTAGTCTAAAAAGCCTTACTATACATGGTCGTTTTTAGTCTAAAAACGCCTTACTATACATGGTCGTTTTTAGTCTAAAAGCGCCTTACTATACATGGTCGTTTTTAGTCTAAAAGCGCCTTACTATACATGGTCGTTTTTAGTCTAAAAGCGCCTTACTATACATGGTCGTTTTTAGTCTAAAAGCGCCTTACTATACATGGTCGTTTTTAGTCTAAAAGCCTTACTATACATGGTCGTTTTTAGTCTAAAAGCCTTACTATACATGGTCGTTTTTAGTCTAAAAGCGCCTTACTATACATGGTCGTTTTTAGTCTAAAAGCCTTACTATACATGGTCGTTTTTAGTCTAAAAGCGCCTTACTATACATGGTCGTTTTTAGTCTAAAAGCGCCTTACTATACATGGTCGTTTTTAGTCTAAAAGCGCCTTACTATACATGGTCGTTTTTAGTCTAAAAGCGCCTTACTATACATGGTCGTTTTTAGTCTAAAAGCGCCTTACTATACATGGTCGTTTTTAGTCTAAAAAAAGCGCCTTACTATACATGGTCGTTTTTAGTCTAAAAGCGCCTTACTATACATGGTCGTTTTTAGCGCCTTACTATACATGGTCGTTTTTAGTCTAAAAGCGCCTTACTATACATGGTCGTTTTTAGTCTAAAAAGCGCCTTACTATACATGGTCGTTTTTAGTCTAAAAGCGCCTTACTATACATGGTCGTTTTTAGTCTAAAAGCGCCTTACTATACATGGTCGTTTTTAGTCTAAAACGCCTTACTATACATGGTCGTTTTTAGTCTAAAAGCGCCTTACTATACATGGTCGTTTTTAGTCTAAAAGCGCTTACTATACATGGTCGTTTTTAGTCTAAAAGCGCCTTACTATACATGGTCGTTTTTAGTCTAAAAGCGCCTTACTATACATGGTCGTTTTTAGTCTAAAAGCGCCTTACTATACATGGTCGTTTTTAGTCTAAAACGCCTTACTATACATGGTCGTTTTTAGTCTAAAAGCGCCTTACTATACATGGTCGTTTTTAGTCTAAAAGCGCCTTACTATACATGGTCGTTTTTAGTCTAAAAACGCCTTACTATACATGGTCGTTTTTAGTCTAAAAAAGCGCCTTACTATACATGGTCGTTTTTAGTCTAAAACGCCTTACTATACATGGTCGTTTTTAGTCTAAAAGCGCCTTACTATACATGGTCGTTTTTAGTCTAAAAAGCCTTACTATACATGGTCGTTTTTAGTCTAAAAGCGCCTTACTATACATGGTCGTTTTTAGTCTAAAACATGCGCCTTACTATACATGGTCGTTTTTAGTCTAAAAGCGCCTTACTATACATGGTCGTTTTTAGTCTAAAAACGCCTTACTATACATGGTCGTTTTTAGTCTAAAAGCGCCTTACTATACATGGTCGTTTTTAGTCTAAAAGCGCCTTACTATACATGGTCGTTTTTAGTCTAAAAGCGCCTTACTATACATGGTCGTTTTTAGTCTAAAAGCGCCTTACTATACATGGTCGTTTTTAGTCTAAAAGCGCCTTACTATACATGGTCGTTTTTAGTCTAAAAGCCTTACTATACATGGTCGTTTTTAGTCTAAAAGCGCCTTACTATACATGGTCGTTTTTAGTCTAAAAGCGCCTTACTATACATGGTCGTTTTTAGTCTAAAAGCGCCTTACTATACATGGTCGTTTTTAGTCTAAAAGCGCCTTACTATACATGGTCGTTTTTAGTCTAAAAGCGCCTTACTATACATGGTCGTTTTTAGTCTAAAAGCGCCTTACTATACATGGTCGTTTTTAGTCTAAAATGCGTTTTTAGTCTAAAAGCTTACTATACATGGTCGTTTTTAGTCTAAAAGCGCCTTACTATACATGGTCGTTTTTAGTCTAAAAGCGCCTTACTATACATGGTCGTTTTTAGTCTAAAAGCGCCTTACTATACATGGTCGTTTTTAGTCTAAAAAGCCTTACTATACATGGTCGTTTTTAGTCTAAAAGCGCCTTACTATACATGGTCGTTTTTAGTCTAAAAAGCGCCTTACTATACATGGTCGTTTTTAGTCTAAAAGCGCCTTACTATACATGGTCGTTTTTAGTCTAAAAGCGCCTTACTATACATGGTCGTTTTTAGTCTAAAAGCGCCTTACTATACATGGTCGTTTTTAGTCTAAAAGCCTTACTATACATGGTCGTTTTTAGTCTAAAAGCGCCTTACTATACATGGTCGTTTTTAGTCTAAAACGCCTTACTATACATGGTCGTTTTTAGTCTAAAAGCGCCTTACTATACATGGTCGTTTTTAGTCTAAAAGCGCCTTACTATACATGGTCGTTTTTAGTCTAAAAGCGCCTTACTATACATGGTCGTTTTTAGTCTAAAACTATACATGGTCGCCTTACTATACATGGTCGTTTTTAGTCTAAAAACGCCTTACTATACATGGTCGTTTTTAGTCTAAAAGCGCCTTACTATACATGGTCGTTTTTAGTCTAAAAGCGCCTTACTATACATGGTCGTTTTTAGTCTAAAAGCGCCTTACTATACATGGTCGTTTTTAGTCTAAAAGCGCCTTACTATACATGGTCGTTTTTAGTCTAAAACGCCTTACTATACATGGTCGTTTTTAGTCTAAAAGCGCCTTACTATACATGGTCGTTTTTAGTCTAAAAGCGCCTTACTATACATGGTCGTTTTTAGTCTAAAAGCGCCTTACTATACATGGTCGTTTTTAGTCTAAAACGCCTTACTATACATGGTCGTTTTTAGTCTAAAAGCGCCTTACTATACATGGTCGTTTTTAGTCTAAAAGCGCCTTACTATACATGGTCGTTTTTAGTCTAAAAGCGCCTTACTATACATGGTCGTTTTTAGTCTAAAAGCGCCTTACTATACATGGTCGTTTTTAGTCTAAAAGCCTTACTATACATGGTCGTTTTTAGTCTAAAAGCGCCTTACTATACATGGTCGTTTTTAGTCTAAAAGTCTAAAAGCGCCTTACTATACATGGTCGTTTTTAGTCTAAAAGCGCCTTACTATACATGGTCGTTTTTAGTCTAAAAGCGCCTTACTATACATGGTCGTTTTTAGTCTAAAAGCGCCTTACTATACATGGTCGTTTTTAGTCTAAAAGCCTTACTATACATGGTCGTTTTTAGTCTAAAAGCGCCTTACTATACATGGTCGTTTTTAGTCTAAAACGCCTTACTATACATGGTCGTTTTTAGTCTAAAACGCCTTACTATACATGGTCGTTTTTAGTCTAAAAGCGCCTTACTATACATGGTCGTTTTTAGTCTAAAAGCGCCTTACTATACATGGTCGTTTTTAGTCTAAAAGCGCCTTACTATACATGGTCGTTTTTAGTCTAAAAGCGCCTTACTATACATGGTCGTTTTTAGTCTAAAAGCGCCTTACTATACATGGTCGTTTTTAGTCTAAAAGCGCCTTACTATACATGGTCGTTTTTAGTCTAAAAGCGCCTTACTATACATGGTCGTTTTTAGTCTAAAAGCGCCTTACTATACATGGTCGTTTTTAGTCTAAAAGCGCCTTACTATACATGGTCGTTTTTAGTCTAAAAGCGCCTTACTATACATGGTCGTTTTTAGTCTAAAATGGTCGTTTTTAGTCTAAAAACGCCTTACTATACATGGTCGTTTTTAGTCTAAAAGCGCCTTACTATACATGGTCGTTTTTAGTCTAAAAGCGCCTTACTATACATGGTCGTTTTTAGTCTAAAAGCGCCTTACTATACATGGTCGTTTTTAGTCTAAAACGCCTTACTATACATGGTCGTTTTTAGTCTAAAAGCGCCTTACTATACATGGTCGTTTTTAGTCTAAAAGCGCCTTACTATACATGGTCGTTTTTAGTCTAAAACGCCTTACTATACATGGTCGTTTTTAGTCTAAAAGCGCCTTACTATACATGGTCGTTTTTAGTCTAAAAGCGCCTTACTATACATGGTCGTTTTTAGTCTAAAAGCGCCTTACTATACATGGTCGTTTTTAGTCTAAAAGCGCCTTACTATACATGGTCGTTTTTAGTCTAAAAGCGCCTTACTATACATGGTCGTTTTTAGTCTAAAACGCCTTACTATACATGGTCGTTTTTAGTCTAAAAGCGCCTTACTATACATGGTCGTTTTTAGTCTAAAAGCGCCTTACTATACATGGTCGTTTTTAGTCTAAAAGCGCCTTACTATACATGGTCGTTTTTAGTCTAAAAGCGCCTTACTATACATGGTCGTTTTTAGTCTAAAACGCCTTACTATACATGGTCGTTTTTAGTCTAAAAGCGCCTTACTATACATGGTCGTTTTTAGTCTAAAACGCCTTACTATACATGGTCGTTTTTAGTCTAAAAGCGCCTTACTATACATGGTCGTTTTTAGTCTAAAACGCCTTACTATACATGGTCGTTTTTAGTCTAAAACGCCTTACTATACATGGTCGTTTTTAGTCTAAAAGCGCCTTACTATACATGGTCGTTTTTAGTCTAAAAGCGCCTTACTATACATGGTCGTTTTTAGTCTAAAAGCGCCTTACTATACATGGTCGTTTTTAGTCTAAAAGCGCCTTACTATACATGGTCGTTTTTAGTCTAAAACGCCTTACTATACATGGTCGTTTTTAGTCTAAAAGCGCCTTACTATACATGGTCGTTTTTAGTCTAAAAGCGCCTTACTATACATGGTCGTTTTTAGTCTAAAACGCCTTACTATACATGGTCGTTTTTAGTCTAAAAACGCCTTACTATACATGGTCGTTTTTAGTCTAAAAGCGCCTTACTATACATGGTCGTTTTTAGTCTAAAACGCCTTACTATACATGGTCGTTTTTAGTCTAAAAGCGCCTTACTATACATGGTCGTTTTTAGTCTAAAACGCCTTACTATACATGGTCGTTTTTAGTCTAAAAGCCTTACTATACATGGTCGTTTTTAGTCTAAAAACGCCTTACTATACATGGTCGTTTTTAGTCTAAAAGCGCCTTACTATACATGGTCGTTTTTAGTCTAAAACGCCTTACTATACATGGTCGTTTTTAGTCTAAAAGCGCCTTACTATACATGGTCGTTTTTAGTCTAAAAGCGCCTTACTATACATGGTCGTTTTTAGTCTAAAAGCGCCTTACTATACATGGTCGTTTTTAGTCTAAAAGCGCCTTACTATACATGGTCGTTTTTAGTCTAAAACGCCTTACTATACATGGTCGTTTTTAGTCTAAAAGCGCCTTACTATACATGGTCGTTTTTAGTCTAAAAGCGCCTTACTATACATGGTCGTTTTTAGTCTAAAACGCCTTACTATACATGGTCGTTTTTAGTCTAAAAGCGCCTTACTATACATGGTCGTTTTTAGTCTAAAAGCGCCTTACTATACATGGTCGTTTTTAGTCTAAAACGCCTTACTATACATGGTCGTTTTTAGTCTAAAAGCGCCTTACTATACATGGTCGTTTTTAGTCTAAAAGCGCCTTACTATACATGGTCGTTTTTAGTCTAAAACGCCTTACTATACATGGTCGTTTTTAGTCTAAAAGCGCCTTACTATACATGGTCGTTTTTAGTCTAAAAGCGCCTTACTATACATGGTCGTTTTTAGTCTAAAAGCGCCTTACTATACATGGTCGTTTTTAGTCTAAAAGCGCCTTACTATACATGGTCGTTTTTAGTCTAAAACGCCTTACTATACATGGTCGTTTTTAGTCTAAAAGCCTTACTATACATGGTCGTTTTTAGTCTAAAACGCCTTACTATACATGGTCGTTTTTAGTCTAAAAGCGCCTTACTATACATGGTCGTTTTTAGTCTAAAAGCGCCTTACTATACATGGTCGTTTTTAGTCTAAAAGCGCCTTACTATACATGGTCGTTTTTAGTCTAAAAGCGCCTTACTATACATGGTCGTTTTTAGTCTAAAAGCCTTACTATACATGGTCGTTTTTAGTCTAAAAGCCTTACTATACATGGTCGTTTTTAGTCTAAAAGCGCCTTACTATACATGGTCGTTTTTAGTCTAAAAGCGCCTTACTATACATGGTCGTTTTTAGTCTAAAAGCGCCTTACTATACATGGTCGTTTTTAGTCTAAAACGCCTTACTATACATGGTCGTTTTTAGTCTAAAAGCGCCTTACTATACATGGTCGTTTTTAGTCTAAAACGCCTTACTATACATGGTCGTTTTTAGTCTAAAAGCGCCTTACTATACATGGTCGTTTTTAGTCTAAAAGCGCCTTACTATACATGGTCGTTTTTAGTCTAAAAGCGCCTTACTATACATGGTCGTTTTTAGTCTAAAAGCCTTACTATACATGGTCGTTTTTAGTCTAAAAGCGCCTTACTATACATGGTCGTTTTTAGTCTAAAACGCCTTACTATACATGGTCGTTTTTAGTCTAAAAGCGCCTTACTATACATGGTCGTTTTTAGTCTAAAACGCCTTACTATACATGGTCGTTTTTAGTCTAAAAGCGCCTTACTATACATGGTCGTTTTTAGTCTAAAAGCGCCTTACTATACATGGTCGTTTTTAGTCTAAAACGCCTTACTATACATGGTCGTTTTTAGTCTAAAAGCGCCTTACTATACATGGTCGTTTTTAGTCTAAAAGCGCCTTACTATACATGGTCGTTTTTAGTCTAAAAGCGCCTTACTATACATGGTCGTTTTTAGTCTAAAAGCGCCTTACTATACATGGTCGTTTTTAGTCTAAAAGCGCCTTACTATACATGGTCGTTTTTAGTCTAAAAGCGCCTTACTATACATGGTCGTTTTTAGTCTAAAACGCCTTACTATACATGGTCGTTTTTAGTCTAAAAGCGCCTTACTATACATGGTCGTTTTTAGTCTAAAAACGCCTTACTATACATGGTCGTTTTTAGTCTAAAAGCGCCTTACTATACATGGTCGTTTTTAGTCTAAAACGCCTTACTATACATGGTCGTTTTTAGTCTAAAAGCGCCTTACTATACATGGTCGTTTTTAGTCTAAAACGCCTTACTATACATGGTCGTTTTTAGTCTAAAAGCGCCTTACTATACATGGTCGTTTTTAGTCTAAAACGCCTTACTATACATGGTCGTTTTTAGTCTAAAAGCGCCTTACTATACATGGTCGTTTTTAGTCTAAAAGCGCCTTACTATACATGGTCGTTTTTAGTCTAAAAGCGCCTTACTATACATGGTCGTTTTTAGTCTAAAACGCCTTACTATACATGGTCGTTTTTAGTCTAAAAGCCTTACTATACATGGTCGTTTTTAGTCTAAAAGCGCCTTACTATACATGGTCGTTTTTACTAGTCTAAAAGCGCCTTACTATACATGGTCGTTTTTAGTCTAAAACGCCTTACTATACATGGTCGTTTTTAGTCTAAAAGCGCCTTACTATACATGGTCGTTTTTAGTCTAAAAACGCCTTACTATACATGGTCGTTTTTAGTCTAAAAGCGCCTTACTATACATGGTCGTTTTTAGTCTAAAAGCGCCTTACTATACATGGTCGTTTTTAGTCTAAAAGCGCCTTACTATACATGGTCGTTTTTAGTCTAAAAGCGCCTTACTATACATGGTCGTTTTTAGTCTAAAACGCCTTACTATACATGGTCGTTTTTAGTCTAAAAGCGCCTTACTATACATGGTCGTTTTTAGTCTAAAAGTCGCCTTACTATACATGGTCGTTTTTAGTCTAAAAGCGCCTTACTATACATGGTCGTTTTTAGTCTAAAACGCCTTACTATACATGGTCGTTTTTAGTCTAAAAGCGCCTTACTATACATGGTCGTTTTTAGTCTAAAACGCCTTACTATACATGGTCGTTTTTAGTCTAAAAGCCTTACTATACATGGTCGTTTTTAGTCTAAAACGCCTTACTATACATGGTCGTTTTTAGTCTAAAAGCGCCTTACTATACATGGTCGTTTTTAGTCTAAAACGCCTTACTATACATGGTCGTTTTTAGTCTAAAACGCCTTACTATACATGGTCGTTTTTAGTCTAAAACGCCTTACTATACATGGTCGTTTTTAGTCTAAAAGCGCCTTACTATACATGGTCGTTTTTAGTCTAAAACGCCTTACTATACATGGTCGTTTTTAGTCTAAAACGCCTTACTATACATGGTCGTTTTTAGTCTAAAAGCGCCTTACTATACATGGTCGTTTTTAGTCTAAAAACGCCTTACTATACATGGTCGTTTTTAGTCTAAAAGCGCCTTACTATACATGGTCGTTTTTAGTCTAAAACGCCTTACTATACATGGTCGTTTTTAGTCTAAAAGCGCCTTACTATACATGGTCGTTTTTAGTCTAAAACGCCTTACTATACATGGTCGTTTTTAGTCTAAAAACGCCTTACTATACATGGTCGTTTTTAGTCTAAAACGCCTTACTATACATGGTCGTTTTTAGTCTAAAACGCCTTACTATACATGGTCGTTTTTAGTCTAAAAGCGCCTTACTATACATGGTCGTTTTTAGTCTAAAAGCGCCTTACTATACATGGTCGTTTTTAGTCTAAAAGCGCCTTACTATACATGGTCGTTTTTAGTCTAAAAACGCCTTACTATACATGGTCGTTTTTAGTCTAAAAGCGCCTTACTATACATGGTCGTTTTTAGTCTAAAAGCGCCTTACTATACATGGTCGTTTTTAGTCTAAAAGCGCCTTACTATACATGGTCGTTTTTAGTCTAAAAGCGCCTTACTATACATGGTCGTTTTTAGTCTAAAACGCCTTACTATACATGGTCGTTTTTAGTCTAAAAGCGCCTTACTATACATGGTCGTTTTTAGTCTAAAACGCCTTACTATACATGGTCGTTTTTAGTCTAAAAGCGCCTTACTATACATGGTCGTTTTTAGTCTAAAAGCGCCTTACTATACATGGTCGTTTTTAGTCTAAAAGCGCCTTACTATACATGGTCGTTTTTAGTCTAAAAGCGCCTTACTATACATGGTCGTTTTTAGTCTAAAAGCGCCTTACTATACATGGTCGTTTTTAGTCTAAAACGCCTTACTATACATGGTCGTTTTTAGTCTAAAACGCCTTACTATACATGGTCGTTTTTAGTCTAAAACGCCTTACTATACATGGTCGTTTTTAGTCTAAAACGCCTTACTATACATGGTCGTTTTTAGTCTAAAACGCCTTACTATACATGGTCGTTTTTAGTCTAAAAGCGCCTTACTATACATGGTCGTTTTTAGTCTAAAACGCCTTACTATACATGGTCGTTTTTAGTCTAAAAGCGCCTTACTATACATGGTCGTTTTTAGTCTAAAACGCCTTACTATACATGGTCGTTTTTAGTCTAAAAGCGCCTTACTATACATGGTCGTTTTTAGTCTAAAACGCCTTACTATACATGGTCGTTTTTAGTCTAAAAGCGCCTTACTATACATGGTCGTTTTTAGTCTAAAACGCCTTACTATACATGGTCGTTTTTAGTCTAAAAGCGCCTTACTATACATGGTCGTTTTTAGTCTAAAAGCGCCTTACTATACATGGTCGTTTTTAGTCTAAAACGCCTTACTATACATGGTCGTTTTTAGTCTAAAAGCGCCTTACTATACATGGTCGTTTTTAGTCTAAAAGCGCCTTACTATACATGGTCGTTTTTAGTCTAAAAGCGCCTTACTATACATGGTCGTTTTTAGTCTAAAACGCCTTACTATACATGGTCGTTTTTAGTCTAAAAGCGCCTTACTATACATGGTCGTTTTTAGTCTAAAAGCGCCTTACTATACATGGTCGTTTTTAGTCTAAAAACGCCTTACTATACATGGTCGTTTTTAGTCTAAAACGCCTTACTATACATGGTCGTTTTTAGTCTAAAACGCCTTACTATACATGGTCGTTTTTAGTCTAAAAGCGCCTTACTATACATGGTCGTTTTTAGTCTAAAACGCCTTACTATACATGGTCGTTTTTAGTCTAAAAGCGCCTTACTATACATGGTCGTTTTTAGTCTAAAACGCCTTACTATACATGGTCGTTTTTAGTCTAAAAGCGCCTTACTATACATGGTCGTTTTTAGTCTAAAACGCCTTACTATACATGGTCGTTTTTAGTCTAAAACGCCTTACTATACATGGTCGTTTTTAGTCTAAAACGCCTTACTATACATGGTCGTTTTTAGTCTAAAAGCGCCTTACTATACATGGTCGTTTTTAGTCTAAAAGCGCCTTACTATACATGGTCGTTTTTAGTCTAAAACGCCTTACTATACATGGTCGTTTTTAGTCTAAAAGCGCCTTACTATACATGGTCGTTTTTAGTCTAAAACGCCTTACTATACATGGTCGTTTTTAGTCTAAAAGCGCCTTACTATACATGGTCGTTTTTAGTCTAAAAGCGCCTTACTATACATGGTCGTTTTTAGTCTAAAACGCCTTACTATACATGGTCGTTTTTAGTCTAAAAGCGCCTTACTATACATGGTCGTTTTTAGTCTAAAAGCCTTACTATACATGGTCGTTTTTAGTCTAAAAGCGCCTTACTATACATGGTCGTTTTTAGTCTAAAAGCGCCTTACTATACATGGTCGTTTTTAGTCTAAAACGCCTTACTATACATGGTCGTTTTTAGTCTAAAACGCCTTACTATACATGGTCGTTTTTAGTCTAAAAACGCCTTACTATACATGGTCGTTTTTAGTCTAAAAACGCCTTACTATACATGGTCGTTTTTAGTCTAAAACGCCTTACTATACATGGTCGTTTTTAGTCTAAAACGCCTTACTATACATGGTCGTTTTTAGTCTAAAAGCGCCTTACTATACATGGTCGTTTTTAGTCTAAAACGCCTTACTATACATGGTCGTTTTTAGTCTAAAAC
This sequence comes from Hippocampus mohnikei, assembly GCA_026261675.1. Taxonomy (NCBI): domain Eukaryota; kingdom Metazoa; phylum Chordata; class Actinopteri; order Syngnathiformes; family Syngnathidae; genus Hippocampus; species Hippocampus mohnikei. Next base: position 3,574,839 of record JAKGUB010000346.1, on the reverse strand, counting down.
GCCTTACTATACATGGTCGTTTTTAGTCTAAAAGCGCCTTACTATACATGGTCGTTTTTAGTCTAAAACGCCTTACTATACATGGTCGTTTTTAGTCTAAAACGCCTTACTATACATGGTCGTTTTTAGTCTAAAACGCCTTACTATACATGGTCGTTTTTAGTCTAAAAGCCTTACTATACATGGTCGTTTTTAGTCTAAAAGCGCCTTACTATACATGGTCGTTTTTAGTCTAAAACGCCTTACTATACATGGTCGTTTTTAGTCTAAAACGCCTTACTATACATGGTCGTTTTTAGTCTAAAACGCCTTACTATACATGGTCGTTTTTAGTCTAAAAGCGCCTTACTATACATGGTCGTTTTTAGTCTAAAACGCCTTACTATACATGGTCGTTTTTAGTCTAAAAGCGCCTTACTATACATGGTCGTTTTTAGTCTAAAAGCGCCTTACTATACATGGTCGTTTTTAGTCTAAAAGCGCCTTACTATACATGGTCGTTTTTAGTCTAAAACGCCTTACTATACATGGTCGTTTTTAGTCTAAAACGCCTTACTATACATGGTCGTTTTTAGTCTAAAACGCCTTACTATACATGGTCGTTTTTAGTCTAAAAGCGCCTTACTATACATGGTCGTTTTTAGTCTAAAACGCCTTACTATACATGGTCGTTTTTAGTCTAAAAACGCCTTACTATACATGGTCGTTTTTAGTCTAAAAGCGCCTTACTATACATGGTCGTTTTTAGTCTAAAACGCCTTACTATACATGGTCGTTTTTAGTCTAAAAGCGCCTTACTATACATGGTCGTTTTTAGTCTAAAACGCCTTACTATACATGGTCGTTTTTAGTCTAAAACGCCTTACTATACATGGTCGTTTTTAGTCTAAAACGCCTTACTATACATGGTCGTTTTTAGTCTAAAACGCCTTACTATACATGGTCGTTTTTAGTCTAAAACGCCTTACTATACATGGTCGTTTTTAGTCTAAAACGCCTTACTATACATGGTCGTTTTTAGTCTAAAAGCCTTACTATACATGGTCGTTTTTAGTCTAAAACGCCTTACTATACATGGTCGTTTTTAGTCTAAAACGCCTTACTATACATGGTCGTTTTTAGTCTAAAAGCGCCTTACTATACATGGTCGTTTTTAGTCTAAAACGCCTTACTATACATGGTCGTTTTTAGTCTAAAACGCCTTACTATACATGGTCGTTTTTTAGTCTAAAACGCCTTACTATACATGGTCGTTTTTAGTCTAAAAGCGCCTTACTATACATGGTCGTTTTTAGTCTAAAACGCCTTACTATACATGGTCGTTTTTAGTCTAAAAGCGCCTTACTATACATGGTCGTTTTTAGTCTAAAACGCCTTACTATACATGGTCGTTTTTAGTCTAAAACGCCTTACTATACATGGTCGTTTTTAGTCTAAAACGCCTTACTATACATGGTCGTTTTTAGTCTAAAAGCGCCTTACTATACATGGTCGTTTTTAGTCTAAAAGCGCCTTACTATACATGGTCGTTTTTAGTCTAAAACGCCTTACTATACATGGTCGTTTTTAGTCTAAAACGCCTTACTATACATGGTCGTTTTTAGTCTAAAAGCGCCTTACTATACATGGTCGTTTTTAGTCTAAAAGCGCCTTACTATACATGGTCGTTTTTAGTCTAAAAGCCTTACTATACATGGTCGTTTTTAGTCTAAAACGCCTTACTATACATGGTCGTTTTTAGTCTAAAACGCCTTACTATACATGGTCGTTTTTAGTCTAAAAGCCTTACTATACATGGTCGTTTTTAGTCTAAAAACGCCTTACTATACATGGTCGTTTTTAGTCTAAAACGCCTTACTATACATGGTCGTTTTTAGTCTAAAACGCCTTACTATACATGGTCGTTTTTAGTCTAAAACGCCTTACTATACATGGTCGTTTTTAGTCTAAAACGCCTTACTATACATGGTCGTTTTTAGTCTAAAACGCCTTACTATACATGGTCGTTTTTAGTCTAAAACGCCTTACTATACATGGTCGTTTTTAGTCTAAAAGCGCCTTACTATACATGGTCGTTTTTAGTCTAAAACGCCTTACTATACATGGTCGTTTTTAGTCTAAAACGCCTTACTATACATGGTCGTTTTTAGTCTAAAAGCGCCTTACTATACATGGTCGTTTTTAGTCTAAAAAAAAGCGCCTTACTATACATGGTCGTTTTTAGTCTAAAACGCCTTACTATACATGGTCGTTTTTAGTCTAAAAGCCTTACTATACATGGTCGTTTTTAGTCTAAAACGCCTTACTATACATGGTCGTTTTTAGTCTAAAACGCCTTACTATACATGGTCGTTTTTAGTCTAAAACGCCTTACTATACATGGTCGTTTTTAGTCTAAAACGCCTTACTATACATGGTCGTTTTTAGTCTAAAAGCGCCTTACTATACATGGTCGTTTTTAGTCTAAAACGCCTTACTATACATGGTCGTTTTTAGTCTAAAACGCCTTACTATACATGGTCGTTTTTAGTCTAAAACGCCTTACTATACATGGTCGTTTTTAGTCTAAAACGCCTTACTATACATGGTCGTTTTTAGTCTAAAACGCCTTACTATACATGGTCGTTTTTAGTCTAAAACGCCTTACTATACATGGTCGTTTTTAGTCTAAAAGCGCCTTACTATACATGGTCGTTTTTTAGTCTAAAACGCCTTACTATACATGGTCGTTTTTAGTCTAAAAACGCCTTACTATACATGGTCGTTTTTTCGTCTAAAAAAGCCTTACTATACATGGTCGTTTTTAGTCTAAAACGCCTTACTATACATGGTCGTTTTTAGTCTAAAAGCGCCTTACTATACATGGTCGTTTTTAGTCTAAAACGCCTTACTATACATGGTCGTTTTTAGTCTAAAACGCCTTACTATACATGGTCGTTTTTAGTCTAAAAGCGCCTTACTATACATGGTCGTTTTTAGTCTAAAACGCCTTACTATACATGGTCGTTTTTAGTCTAAAACGCCTTACTATACATGGTCGTTTTTAGTCTAAAACGCCTTACTATACATGGTCGTTTTTAGTCTAAAACGCCTTACTATACATGGTCGTTTTTAGTCTAAAACGCCTTACTATACATGGTCGTTTTTAGTCTAAAACGCCTTACTATACATGGTCGTTTTTAGTCTAAAACGCCTTACTATACATGGTCGTTTTTAGTCTAAAACGCCTTACTATACATGGTCGTTTTTAGTCTAAAACGCCTTACTATACATGGTCGTTTTTAGTCTAAAACGCCTTACTATACATGGTCGTTTTTAGTCTAAAAACGCCTTACTATACATGGTCGTTTTTTTAGTCTAAAAGCGCCTTACTATACATGGTCGTTTTTAGTCTAAAACGCCTTACTATACATGGTCGTTTTTAGTCTAAAAGCGCCTTACTATACATGGTCGTTTTTAGTCTAAAACGCCTTACTATACATGGTCGTTTTTAGTCTAAAACGCCTTACTATACATGGTCGTTTTTAGTCTAAAACGCCTTACTATACATGGTCGTTTTTAGTCTAAAACGCCTTACTATACATGGTCGTTTTTAGTCTAAAAACGCCTTACTATACATGGTCGTTTTTAGTCTAAAACGCCTTACTATACATGGTCGTTTTTAGTCTAAAAGCGCCTTACTATACATGGTCGTTTTTAGTCTAAAACGCCTTACTATACATGGTCGTTTTTAGTCTAAAAGCGCCTTACTATACATGGTCGTTTTTAGTCTAAAAGCGCCTTACTATACATGGTCGTTTTTAGTCTAAAAGCGCCTTACTATACATGGTCGTTTTTAGTCTAAAACGCCTTACTATACATGGTCGTTTTTAGTCTAAAAACGCCTTACTATACATGGTCGTTTTTAGTCTAAAAACGCCTTACTATACATGGTCGTTTTTAGTCTAAAACGCCTTACTATACATGGTCGTTTTTAGTCTAAAACGCCTTACTATACATGGTCGTTTTTAGTCTAAAACGCCTTACTATACATGGTCGTTTTTAGTCTAAAAGCGCCTTACTATACATGGTCGTTTTTAGTCTAAAACGCCTTACTATACATGGTCGTTTTTAGTCTAAAACGCCTTACTATACATGGTCGTTTTTAGTCTAAAACGCCTTACTATACATGGTCGTTTTTAGTCTAAAACGCCTTACTATACATGGTCGTTTTTAGTCTAAAACGCCTTACTATACATGGTCGTTTTTAGTCTAAAACGCCTTACTATACATGGTCGTTTTTAGTCTAAAAGCGCCTTACTATACATGGTCGTTTTTTCGTCTAAAAGCGCCTTACTATACATGGTCGTTTTTAGTCTAAAACGCCTTACTATACATGGTCGTTTTTAGTCTAAAACGCCTTACTATACATGGTCGTTTTTAGTCTAAAAGCGCCTTACTATACATGGTCGTTTTTAGTCTAAAAGCGCCTTACTATACATGGTCGTTTTTAGTCTAAAACGCCTTACTATACATGGTCGTTTTTAGTCTAAAAACGCCTTACTATACATGGTCGTTTTTAGTCTAAAACGCCTTACTATACATGGTCGTTTTTAGTCTAAAACGCCTTACTATACATGGTCGTTTTTAGTCTAAAAGCGCCTTACTATACATGGTCGTTTTTAGTCTAAAACGCCTTACTATACATGGTCGTTTTTAGTCTAAAAACGCCTTACTATACATGGTCGTTTTTAGTCTAAAACGCCTTACTATACATGGTCGTTTTTAGTCTAAAAGCGCCTTACTATACATGGTCGTTTTTAGTCTAAAACGCCTTACTATACATGGTCGTTTTTTAGTCTAAAAACGCCTTACTATACATGGTCGTTTTTAGTCTAAAACGCCTTACTATACATGGTCGTTTTTAGTCTAAAACGCCTTACTATACATGGTCGTTTTTAGTCTAAAACGCCTTACTATACATGGTCGTTTTTTTAGTCTAAAACGCCTTACTATACATGGTCGTTTTTAGTCTAAAAACGCCTTACTATACATGGTCGTTTTTAGTCTAAAAGCGCCTTACTATACATGGTCGTTTTTAGTCTAAAACGCCTTACTATACATGGTCGTTTTTAGTCTAAAACGCCTTACTATACATGGTCGTTTTTAGTCTAAAACGCCTTACTATACATGGTCGTTTTTAGTCTAAAACGCCTTACTATACATGGTCGTTTTTAGTCTAAAACGCCTTACTATACATGGTCGTTTTTAGTCTAAAACGCCTTACTATACATGGTCGTTTTTAGTCTAAAAGCGCCTTACTATACATGGTCGTTTTTAGTCTAAAAACGCCTTACTATACATGGTCGTTTTTAGTCTAAAACGCCTTACTATACATGGTCGTTTTTAGTCTAAAAGCGCCTTACTATACATGGTCGTTTTTAGTCTAAAACGCCTTACTATACATGGTCGTTTTTAGTCTAAAACGCCTTACTATACATGGTCGTTTTTAGTCTAAAACGCCTTACTATACATGGTCGTTTTTAGTCTAAAACGCCTTACTATACATGGTCGTTTTTAGTCTAAAACGCCTTACTATACATGGTCGTTTTTAGTCTAAAACGCCTTACTATACATGGTCGTTTTTAGTCTAAAAACGCCTTACTATACATGGTCGTTTTTAGTCTAAAAACGCCTTACTATACATGGTCGTTTTTAGTCTAAAACGCCTTACTATACATGGTCGTTTTTAGTCTAAAAACGCCTTACTATACATGGTCGTTTTTAGTCTAAAACGCCTTACTATACATGGTCGTTTTTAGTCTAAAACGCCTTACTATACATGGTCGTTTTTAGTCTAAAACGCCTTACTATACATGGTCGTTTTTAGTCTAAAAACGCCTTACTATACATGGTCGTTTTTAGTCTAAAACGCCTTACTATACATGGTCGTTTTTAGTCTAAAACGCCTTACTATACATGGTCGTTTTTAGTCTAAAACGCCTTACTATACATGGTCGTTTTTAGTCTAAAACGCCTTACTATACATGGTCGTTTTTAGTCTAAAACGCCTTACTATACATGGTCGTTTTTAGTCTAAAACGCCTTACTATACATGGTCGTTTTTAGTCTAAAACGCCTTACTATACATGGTCGTTTTTAGTCTAAAAGCGCCTTACTATACATGGTCGTTTTTAGTCTAAAACGCCTTACTATACATGGTCGTTTTTAGTCTAAAACGCCTTACTATACATGGTCGTTTTTAGTCTAAAACGCCTTACTATACATGGTCGTTTTTAGTCTAAAACGCCTTACTATACATGGTCGTTTTTAGTCTAAAACGCCTTACTATACATGGTCGTTTTTAGTCTAAAACGCCTTACTATACATGGTCGTTTTTAGTCTAAAACGCCTTACTATACATGGTCGTTTTTAGTCTAAAACGCCTTACTATACATGGTCGTTTTTAGTCTAAAACGCCTTACTATACATGGTCGTTTTTAGTCTAAAACGCCTTACTATACATGGTCGTTTTTAGTCTAAAAGCGCCTTACTATACATGGTCGTTTTTAGTCTAAAACGCCTTACTATACATGGTCGTTTTTAGTCTAAAAAACGCCTTACTATACATGGTCGTTTTTAGTCTAAAACGCCTTACTATACATGGTCGTTTTTAGTCTAAAACGCCTTACTATACATGGTCGTTTTTAGTCTAAAACGCCTTACTATACATGGTCGTTTTTAGTCTAAAACGCCTTACTATACATGGTCGTTTTTAGTCTAAAACGCCTTACTATACATGGTCGTTTTTAGTCTAAAACGCCTTACTATACATGGTCGTTTTTAGTCTAAAACGCCTTACTATACATGGTCGTTTTTAGTCTAAAACGCCTTACTATACATGGTCGTTTTTAGTCTAAAACGCCTTACTATACATGGTCGTTTTTAGTCTAAAAACGCCTTACTATACATGGTCGTTTTTAGTCTAAAAACGCCTTACTATACATGGTCGTTTTTAGTCTAAAAACGCCTTACTATACATGGTCGTTTTTAGTCTAAAAACGCCTTACTATACATGGTCGTTTTTAGTCTAAAAACGCCTTACTATACATGGTCGTTTTTAGTCTAAAACGCCTTACTATACATGGTCGTTTTTAGTCTAAAACGCCTTACTATACATGGTCGTTTTTAGTCTAAAACGCCTTACTATACATGGTCGTTTTTAGTCTAAAACGCCTTACTATACATGGTCGTTTTTAGTCTAAAAACGCCTTACTATACATGGTCGTTTTTAGTCTAAAACGCCTTACTATACATGGTCGTTTTTAGTCTAAAACGCCTTACTATACATGGTCGTTTTTAGTCTAAAAGCGCCTTACTATACATGGTCGTTTTTAGTCTAAAACGCCTTACTATACATGGTCGTTTTTAGTCTAAAACGCCTTACTATACATGGTCGTTTTTAGTCTAAAACGCCTTACTATACATGGTCGTTTTTAGTCTAAAACGCCTTACTATACATGGTCGTTTTTAGTCTAAAACGCCTTACTATACATGGTCGTTTTTAGTCTAAAAACGCCTTACTATACATGGTCGTTTTTAGTCTAAAACGCCTTACTATACATGGTCGTTTTTAGTCTAAAACGCCTTACTATACATGGTCGTTTTTAGTCTAAAACGCCTTACTATACATGGTCGTTTTTAGTCTAAAAACGCCTTACTATACATGGTCGTTTTTAGTCTAAAACGCCTTACTATACATGGTCGTTTTTAGTCTAAAACGCCTTACTATACATGGTCGTTTTTAGTCTAAAACGCCTTACTATACATGGTCGTTTTTTCGTCTAAAACGCCTTACTATACATGGTCGTTTTTAGTCTAAAAACGCCTTACTATACATGGTCGTTTTTAGTCTAAAACGCCTTACTATACATGGTCGTTTTTAGTCTAAAACGCCTTACTATACATGGTCGTTTTTTCGTCTAAAACGCCTTACTATACATGGTCGTTTTTAGTCTAAAACGCCTTACTATACATGGTCGTTTTTTAGTCTAAAACGCCTTACTATACATGGTCGTTTTTAGTCTAAAACGCCTTACTATACATGGTCGTTTTTAGTCTAAAACGCCTTACTATACATGGTCGTTTTTTCGTCTAAAACGCCTTACTATACATGGTCGTTTTTAGTCTAAAAACGCCTTACTATACATGGTCGTTTTTAGTCTAAAACGCCTTACTATACATGGTCGTTTTTAGTCTAAAACGCCTTACTATACATGGTCGTTTTTAGTCTAAAACGCCTTACTATACATGGTCGTTTTTTTAGTCTAAAACGCCTTACTATACATGGTCGTTTTTAGTCTAAAAACGCCTTACTATACATGGTCGTTTTTAGTCTAAAAACGCCTTACTATACATGGTCGTTTTTAGTCTAAAACGCCTTACTATACATGGTCGTTTTTAGTCTAAAAACGCCTTACTATACATGGTCGTTTTTAGTCTAAAACGCCTTACTATACATGGTCGTTTTTAGTCTAAAACGCCTTACTATACATGGTCGTTTTTAGTCTAAAACGCCTTACTATACATGGTCGTTTTTAGTCTAAAAACGCCTTACTATACATGGTCGTTTTTTCGTCTAAAACGCCTTACTATACATGGTCGTTTTTAGTCTAAAACGCCTTACTATACATGGTCGTTTTTAGTCTAAAACGCCTTACTATACATGGTCGTTTTTAGTCTAAAACGCCTTACTATACATGGTCGTTTTTCGTCTAAAACGCCTTACTATACATGGTCGTTTTTCGTCTAAAAACGCCTTACTATACATGGTCGTTTTTAGTCTAAAACGCCTTACTATACATGGTCGTTTTTTAGTCTAAAACGCCTTACTATACATGGTCGTTTTTAGTCTAAAACGCCTTACTATACATGGTCGTTTTTTCGTCTAAAACGCCTTACTATACATGGTCGTTTTTAGTCTAAAAACGCCTTACTATACATGGTCGTTTTTAGTCTAAAACGCCTTACTATACATGGTCGTTTTTAGTCTAAAACGCCTTACTATACATGGTCGTTTTTTCGTCTAAAACGCCTTACTATACATGGTCGTTTTTAGTCTAAAACGCCTTACTATACATGGTCGTTTTTAGTCTAAAACGCCTTACTATACATGGTCGTTTTTAGTCTAAAACGCCTTACTATACATGGTCGTTTTTAGTCTAAAACGCCTTACTATACATGGTCGTTTTTAGTCTAAAACGCCTTACTATACATGGTCGTTTTTAGTCTAAAAGCGCCTTACTATACATGGTCGTTTTTAGTCTAAAACGCCTTACTATACATGGTCGTTTTTAGTCTAAAACGCCTTACTATACATGGTCGTTTTTCGTCTAAAAACGCCTTACTATACATGGTCGTTTTTTTGTCTAAAACGCCTTACTATACATGGTCGTTTTTCGTCTAAAAACGCCTTACTATACATGGTCGTTTTTAGTCTAAAACGCCTTACTATACATGGTCGTTTTTCGTCTAAAACGCCTTACTATACATGGTCGTTTTTTCGTCTAAAAGCGCCTTACTATACATGGTCGTTTTTCGTCTAAAACGCCTTACTATACATGGTCGTTTTTTCGTCTAAAAACGCCTTACTATACATGGTCGTTTTTTAGTCTAAAAACGCCTTACTATACATGGTCGTTTTTAGTCTAAAACGCCTTACTATACATGGTCGTTTTTAGTCTAAAACGCCTTACTATACATGGTCGTTTTTCGTCTAAAAACGCCTTACTATACATGGTCGTTTTTAGTCTAAAAACGCCTTACTATACATGGTCGTTTTTAGTCTAAAAGCGCCTTACTATACATGGTCGTTTTTATCGTCTAAAAACGCCTTACTATACATGGTCGTTTTTAGTCTAAAAGCGCCTTACTATACATGGTCGTTTTTTGTCTAAAACGCCTTACTATACATGGTCGTTTTTTCGTCTAAAACGCCTTACTATACATGGTCGTTTTTAGTCTAAAACGCCTTACTATACATGGTCGTTTTTAGTCTAAAAACGCCTTACTATACATGGTCGTTTTTTTAGTCTAAAAGCCTTACTATACATGGTCGTTTTTAGTCTAAAACGCCTTACTATACATGGTCGTTTTTTCGTCTAAAAACGCCTTACTATACATGGTCGTTTTTTAGTCTAAAAGCGCCTTACTATACATGGTCGTTTTTTCGTCTAAAAGCGCCTTACTATACATGGTCGTTTTTAGTCTAAAACGCCTTACTATACATGGTCGTTTTTTCGTCTAAAACGCCTTACTATACATGGTCGTTTTTAGTCTAAAACGCCTTACTATACATGGTCGTTTTTAGTCTAAAAGCGCCTTACTATACATGGTCGTTTTTAGTCTAAAACGCCTTACTATACATGGTCGTTTTTTAGTCTAAAAACGCCTTACTATACATGGTCGTTTTTTCGTCTAAAACGCCTTACTATACATGGTCGTTTTTAGTCTAAAAGCGCCTTACTATACATGGTCGTTTTTAGTCTAAAACGCCTTACTATACATGGTCGTTTTTTCGTCTAAAACGCCTTACTATACATGGTCGTTTTTAGATGTCTAAAACGCCTTACTATACATGGTCGTTTTTCGTCTAAAAGCGCCTTACTATACATGGTCGTTTTTTCGTCTAAAAACGCCTTACTATACATGGTCGTTTTTAGTCTAAAACGCCTTACTATACATGGTCGTTTTTAGCTCTAAAACGCCTTACTATACATGGTCGTTTTTTTAGTCTAAAACGCCTTACTATACATGGTCGTTTTTCGTCTAAAAGCGCCTTACTATACATGGTCGTTTTTAGTCTAAAACGCCTTACTATACATGGTCGTTTTTAGTCTAAAAGCGCCTTACTATACATGGTCGTTTTTTTAGTCTAAAAGCGCCTTACTATACATGGTCGTTTTTTCTAGTCTAAAAACGCCTTACTATACATGGTCGTTTTTAGTCTAAAAGCGCCTTACTATACATGGTCGTTTTTTCGTCTAAAAGCGCCTTACTATACATGGTCGTTTTTTCGTCTAAAACGCCTTACTATACATGGTCGTTTTTAGTCTAAAACGCCTTACTATACATGGTCGTTTTTAGTCTAAAACGCCTTACTATACATGGTCGTTTTTTCGTCTAAAAACGCCTTACTATACATGTCTAAAACGCCTTACTATACATGGTCGTTTTTAGTCTAAAAGCGCCTTACTATACATGGTCGTTTTTTAGTCTAAAACGCCTTACTATACATGGTCGTTTTTTTGTCTAAAACGCCTTACTATACATGGTCGTTTTTAGTCTAAAAACGCCTTACTATACATGGTCGTTTTTAGTCTAAAAACGCTTACTATACATGGTCGTTTTTTAGTCTAAAACGCCTTACTATACATGGTCGTTTTTAGTCTAAAACGCCTTACTATACATGGTCGTTTTTAGTCTAAAACGCCTTACTATACATGGTCGTTTTTAGTCTAAAGCGCCTTACTATACATGGTCGTTTTTAGTCTAAAAACGCCTTACTATACATGGTCGTTTTTTCGTCTAAAAAACGCCTTACTATACATGGTCGTTTTTAGTCTAAAAGCGCCTTACTATACATGGTCGTTTTTCGTCTAAACGCCTTACTATACATGGTCGTTTTTTTAGTCTAAAACGCCTTACTATACATGGTCGTTTTTTCGTCTAAAAACGCCTTACTATACATGGTCGTTTTTTTCGTCTTAAAAACGCCTTACTATACATGGTCGTTTTTTCGTCTAAAACGCCTTACTATACATGGTCGTTTTTTCGTCTAAAAACGCCTTACTATACATGGTCGTTTTTTAGTCTAAAAACGCCTTACTATACATGGTCGTTTTTAGTCTAAAAACGCCTTACTATACATGGTCGTTTTTATTCTAAAAACGCCTTACTATACATGGTCGTTTTTAGTCTAAAACGCCTTACTATACATGGTCGTTTTTAGTCTAAAAACGCCTTACTATACATGGTCGTTTTTTAGTCTAAAACGCCTTACTATACATGGTCGTTTTTAGTCTAAAACGCCTTACTATACATGGTCGTTTTTAGTCTAAAAGCGCCTTACTATATATGGTCGTTTTTAGTCTAAAACGCCTTACTATACATGGTCGTTTTTAGTCTAAAACGCCTTACTATACATGGTCGTTTTTAGTCTAAAAACGCCTTACTATACATGGTCGTTTTTTAGTCTAAAGCCTTACTATACATGGTCGTTTTTAGTCTAAAAGCGCCCTTACTATACATGGTCGTTTTTCGTCTAAAACGCCTTACTATACATGGTCGTTTTTTTAGTCTAAAACGCCTTACTATACATGGTCGTTTTTAGTCTAAAACGCCTTACTATACATGGTCGTTTTTTCGTCTAAAAACGCCTTACTATACATGGTCGTTTTTTCGTCTAAAAACGCCTTACTATACATGGTCGTTTTTAGTCTAAAACGCCTTACTATACATGGTCGTTTTTAGTCTAAAACGCCTTACTATACATGGTCGTTTTTCGTCTAAAACGCCTTACTATACATGGTCGTTTTTAGTCTAAAAGCGCCTTACTATACATGGTCGTTTTTTAGTCTTAAAACGCGTTTTTTACTATACGCCTTACTATACATGTTTTTTTTCGTCTAAAACGCCTTACTATACATGGTCGTTTTTTCGTCTAAAACGCCTTACTATACATGGTCGTTTTTAGTCTAAAAGCGCCTTACTATACATGGTCGTTTTTAGTCTAAAACGCCTTACTATACATGGTCGTTTTTAGTCTAAAACGCCTTACTATACATGGTCGTTTTTTTCGTCTAAAACGCCTTACTATACATGGTCGTTTTTAGTCTAAAAACGCCTTACTATACATGGTCGTTTTTTCGTCTAAAAAACGCCTTACTATACATGGTCGTTTTTTAGTCTAAAAAACGCCTTACTATACATGGTCGTTTTTAGTCTAAAAACGCCTTACTATACATGGTCGTTTTTCGTCTAAAAACGCCTTACTATACATGGTCGTTTTTAGTCTAAAAACGCCTTACTATACATGGTCGTTTTTCGTCTAAAAACGCCTTACTATACATGGTCGTTTTTTCGTCTAAAACGCCTTACTATACATGGTCGTTTTTAGTCTAAAAGCGCCTTACTATACATGGTCGTTTTTTCGTCTAAAACGCCTTACTATACATGGTCGTTTTTAGTCTAAAAGCGCCTTACTATACATGGTCGTTTTTTAGTCTAAAACGCCTTACTATACATGGTCGTTTTTTCGTCTAAAACGCCTTACTATACATGGTCGTTTTTAGTCTAAAAAACGCCTTACTATACATGGTCGTTTTTAGGTCTAAAACGCCTTACTATACATGGTCGTTTTTTCGTCTAAAAACGCCTTACTATACATGGTCGTTTTTAGGTCTAAAAACGCCTTACTATACATGGTCGTTTTTCGTCTAAAAAGCCTTACTATACATGGTCGTTTTTAGTCTAAAACGCCTTACTATACATGGTCGTTTTTTTTCGTCTAAAAACGCCTTACTATACATGGTCGTTTTTAGTCTAAAAGCGCCTTACTTTACATGGTCGTTTTTCAGCTAAAAAACGCCTTACTATACATGGTCGTTTTTTTCGTCTAAAAAGCCTTACTATACATGGTCGTTTTTAGTTTAAAACGCCTTACTATACATGGTCGTTTTTAGTCTAAAACGCCTTACTATACATGGTCGTTTTTTAGTCTAAAACGCCTTACTATACATGGTCGTTTTTTCGTCTAAAAACGCCTTACTATACATGGTCGTTTTTTTCGTCTAAAAACGCCTTACTATACATGGTCGTTTTTAGTCTAAAAACGCCTTACTATACATGGTCGTTTTTTCGTCTAAAAACGCCTTACTATACATGGTCGTTTTTTCGTCTAAAAACGCCTTACTATACATGGTCGATTTTTTCGTCTAAAAACGCCTTACTATACATGGTCGTTTTTAGTCTAAAAACGCCTTACTATACATGGTCGTTTTTAGTCTAAAACGCCTTACTATACATGGTCGTTTTTTCGTCTAAAAGCGCCTTACTATACATGGTCGTTTTTTCGTCTAAAACGCCTTACTATACATGGTCGTTTTTAGTCTAAAACGCCTTTACTATACATGGTCGTTTTTTTCGTCTAAAAGCGCCTTACTATACATGGTCGTTTTTTCGTCTAAAAACGCCTTACTATACATGGTCGTTTTTAGTCTAAAACGCCTTACTATACATGGTCGTTTTTTCAGTCTAAAACGCCTTACTATACACATGGTCGTTTTTAGTCTAAAAACGCCTTACTATACATGGTCGTTTTTTCGTCTAAAAAACGCCTTACTATACATGGTCGTTTTTTCATCTAAAACGCCTTACTATACATGGTCGTTTTTCGTCTAAAAACGCTTTACTATACATGGTCGTTTTTTCGTCTAAAAACGCCTTACTATACATGGTCGTTTTTTTCGTCTAAAAACGCCTTACTATACATGGTCGTTTTTTCGTCTAAAAACGCCTTACTATACATGGTCGTTTTTTTCGTCTAAAAACGCCTTACTATACATGGTCGTTTTTTTCGTCTAAAACGCCTTACTATACATGGTCGTTTTTTTCGTCTAAAAACGCCTTACTATACATGGTCGTTTTTTGTCTAAAAAAACGCCTTACTATACATGGTCGTTTTTTGTCTAAAACGCCTTACTATACATGGTCGTTTTTTCGTCTAAAAACGCCTTACTATACATGGTCGTTTTTTCGTCTAAAAACGCCTTACTATACATGGTCGTTTTTCGTCTAAAACGCCTTACTATACATGGTCGTTTTTTTCGTCTAAAACGCCTTACTATACATGGTCGTTTTTCGTTCTAAAAACGCCTTACTTATACATGGTCGTTTTTAGTCTAAAAACGCCTTACACTATACATGGTCGTTTTTTTCGTCTAAAACGCCTTACTATACATGGTCGTTTTTTTCGTCTAAAAGCCTTACTATACATGGTCGTTTTTTCGTCTAAAACGCCTTACTATACATGGTCGTTTTTTCTAAAAATTACTATACATGGTCGTTTTTTTCGTAAAACGCCTTACTATACATGGTCGTTTTTTTTAAAAAACGCCTTACTATACATGGTCGTTTATTTCGTCTAAAAGCGCCTTACTATACATGGTCGTTTTTTTCGTCTAAAAACGCCTTACTATACATGGTAGTTTTTTCGTCTAAAACGCCTTACTAGAGATGGTCGTTTTTTGCGTCTAAAACGCCTTACTATACATGGTCGTTTTTTCGTCTAAAACGCCTTACTATACATGGTCGTTTTTCGTCTAAAACGCCTTACTATACATGGTCGTTTTTTCGTCTAAAAACGCCTTACTATACATGGTCGTTTTTTCGCTAAAACGCCTTACTATACATGGTCGTTTTTTCGTCTAAAACGCCTTACTATACATGGTCGTTTTTCGTCTAAAAACGCCTTACTATACATGGTCGTTTTTTCGTCTAAAAACGCCTTACTATACATGGTCGTTTTTTCGTCTAAAAACGCCTTACTATACATGGTCGTTTTTTCGTCTAAAAACGCCTTACTATACATGGTCGTTTTTTTCGTCTAAAAACGCCTTACTATACATGGTCGTTTTTTCGTCTAAAACGCCTTACTACTATACATGGTCGTTTTTTCGCTCTAAAACGCCTTACTATACATGGTCGTTTTTCGTCTAAAACGCCTTACTATACATGGTCGTTTTTTCGTCTAAAACGCCTTACTATACATGGTCGTTTTTTTTCTAAAAACGCCTTACTATACATGGTCGTTTTTTTAGTCTAAAACGCCTTACTATACATGGTCGTTTTTCGTCTAAAACGCCTTACTATACATGGTCGTTTTTTCGGCTAAAAACGCCTTACTATACATGGTCGTTTTTTCGTCTAAAACGCCTTACTATACATGGTCGTTTTTTTCGTCTAAAACGCCTTACTATACATGGTCGTTTTTTTCGTCTAAAACGCCTTACTATACATGGTCGTTTTTTTCGTCTAAAAACGCCTTACTATACATGGTCGTTTTTTCGTCTAAAAACGCCTTACTATACATGGTCGTTTTTTTAGCTAAAACGCCTTACTATACATGGTCGTTTTTTCGTCTAAAAACGCCTTACTATACATGGTCGTTTTTTTGTCTAAAAACGCCTTACTATACATGGTCGTTTTTTTCGTCTAAAACGCCTTACTATACATGGTCGTTTTTTCGTCTAAAAACGCCTTACTATACATGGTCGTTTTTCGCCTAAAACGCCTTACTATACATGGTCGTTTTTTTCGTCTAAAAACGCCTTACTATACATGGTCGTTTTTTTCGTCTAAAAACGCCTTACTATATACATGGTCGTTTTTTTCGTCTAAAACATCTTACTATACATAGTCGTTTTTTTCAGGTTAAAACGCCTTACTATACATGGTCGTTTTTTTCGTCTAAAAACGCCTTACTATACATGGTCGTTTTTTTCGCCTAAAAACGCCTTACTATACATGGTCGTTTTTTCGTCTAAAAACGCCTTACTATACATGGTCGTTTTTCGTCTAAAACGCCTTACTATACATGGTCGTTTTTCGTCTAAAAACGCCTTACTATACATGGTCGTTTTTTTCGTCTAAAACGCCTTACTATACATGGTCGTTTTTAGCTCTAAAACGCCTTACTATACATGGTCGTTTTTCGCCTAAAAGCGCCTTACTATACATGGTCGTTTTTTTCGCCTAAAAACGCCTTACTATACATGGTCGTTTTTCGCCTAAAACGCCTTACTATACATGGTCGTTTTTTAGTCTAAAAACGCCTTACTATACATGGTCGTTTTTTCGCCTAAAACGCCTTACTATACATGGTCGTTTTTTAGTCTAAAACGCCTTACTATACATGGTCGTTTTTTTTCGCCTAAAAACGCCTTACTACACATGGTCGTTTTTCGTCTAAAAAAACGCCTTACTATACATGGTCGTTTTTTCGTCTAAAACGCCTTACTATACATGGTCGTTTTTTCGCGCAAAAACGCCTTACTATACATGGTCGTTTTTCGTCTAAAACGCCTTACTATACATGGTCGTTTTTTAAACTAAAACGCCTTACTATACATGGTCGTTTTTAGTCTAAAAACGCCTTACTATACATGGTCGTTTTTTCGTCTAAAAACGCCTTACTATACATGGTCGTTTTTTCGCTAAAACGCCTTACTATAATGGTCGTTTTTTCGTCTAAAAAACGCCTTACTATACATGGTCGTTTTTTCGTCTAAAACGCCTTACTATACATGGTCGTTTTTTTCTCTAAAAACGCCTTACTATACATGGTCGCTTTTTTCGTCTAAAACGCCTTACTATACATGGTCGCTTTTTTCGTCCTAAAACGCCTTACTATACATGGTCGCTTTTTTTTCTAAAACGCCTTACTATACATGGTCGTTTTTTCGTCTAAAACGCCTTACTATACATGGTCGCTTTTTTCGTCTAACGCTAAAAACGCCTTACTATACATGGTCGCTTTTTCGTCTAAAACGCCTTACTATACATGGTCGTTTTTTCGCTAAAACGCCTTACTATACATGGTCGTTTTTTCGCTAAAAACGCCTTACTATACATGGTCGTTTTTTCGCTAAAAACGCCTTACTATACATGGTCGTTTTTTCGCTAAAAACGCCTTACTATACATGGTCGTTTTTCGCTAAAACGCCTTACTATACATGGTCGTTTTTTCGCTAAAACGCCTTACTATACATGGTCGTTTTTTCGCCTAAAAACGCCTTACTATACATGGTCGTTTTTTCGCTAAAACGCCTTACTATACATGGTCGTTTTTCGTCTAAAACGCCTTACTATACATGGTCGTTTTTCGCTAAAAACGCCTTACTATACATGGTCGTTTTTTCGCTAAAAACGCCTTACTATACATGGTCGTTTTTTCGCTAAAACGCCTTACTATACATGGTCGTTTTTTCGCTAAAAACGCCTTACTATACATGGTCGTTTTTTCGCCTAAAACGCCTTACTATACATGGTCGTTTTTTCGCTAAAAACGCCTTACTATACATGGTCGCTTTTTTCGCTAAAACGCCTTACTATACATGGTCGTTTTTTCGCCTAAAAACGCCTTACTATACATGGTCGTTTTTTCGCTAAAACGCCTTACTATACATGGTCGTTTTTTCGCTAAAACGCCTTACTATACATGGTCGTTTTTTCGCTAAAAACGCCTTACTATACATGGTCGTTTTTTCGCTAAAAACGCCTTACTATACATGGTCGTTTTTTCGCTAAAAACGCCTTACTATACATGGTCGTTTTTTCGCTAAAAACGCCTTACTATACATGGTCGTTTTTTCGCTAAAAACGCCTTACTATACATGGTCGTTTTTTCGCTAAAACGCCTTACTATACATGGTCGTTTTTTTCGCTAAAAACGCCTTACTATACATGGTCGTTTTTTCGCTAAAAACGCCTTACTATACATGGTCGTTTTTTCGCTAAAACGCCTTACTATACATGGTCGTTTTTCGCTAAAACGCCTTACTATACATGGTCGTTTTTTCGCTAAAAACGCCTTACTATACATGGTCGTTTTTTCGCTAAAACGCCTTACTATACATGGTCGTTTTTTCGCTAAAACGCCTTACTATACATGGTCGTTTTTCGCTAAAACGCCTTACTATACATGGTCGTTTTTTCGCTAAAAACGCCTTACTATACATGGTCGTTTTTTCGCTAAAACGCCTTACTATACATGGTCGTTTTTTCGCTAAAAACGCCTTACTATACATGGTCGTTTTTTCGCTAAAAACGCCTTACTATACATGGTCGTTTTTCGCTAAAAACGCCTTACTATACATGGTCGTTTTTTCGCTAAAAACGCCTTACTATACATGGTCGTTTTTCGCTAAAAACGCCTTACTATACATGGTCGTTTTTTCGCTAAAACGCCTTACTATACATGGTCGTTTTTCGTCTAAAAACGCCTTACTATACATGGTCGTTTTTTCGCTAAAAACGCCTTACTATACATGGTCGTTTTTTCGTCTAAAACGCCTTACTATACATGGTCGTTTTTTCGTCTAAAACGCCTTACTATACATGGTCGTTTTTTCGCTAAAACGCCTTACTATACATGGTCGTTTTTTCGTCTAAAAACGCCTTACTATACATGGTCGTTTTTTCGTCTAAAACGCCTTACTATACATGGTCGTTTTTTCGTCTAAAAACGCCTTACTATACATGGTCGTTTTTTCGTCTAAAAACGCCTTACTATACATGGTCGTTTTTTCGCTAAAAACGCCTTACTATACATGGTCGTTTTTTCGTCTAAAACGCCTTACTATACATGGTCGTTTTTTCGCTAAAAACGCCTTACTATACATGGTCGTTTTTTCGCTAAAAACGCCTTACTATACATGGTCGTTTTTTCGCTAAAAACGCCTTACTATACATGGTCGTTTTTTCGTCTAAAACGCCTTACTATACATGGTCGTTTTTTCGCTAAAAACGCCTTACTATACATGGTCGTTTTTTCGCTAAAAACGCCTTACTATACATGGTCGTTTTTTCGTCTAAAACGCCTTACTATACATGGTCGTTTTTTCGCTAAAACGCCTTACTATACATGGTCGTTTTTTCGCTAAAACGCCTTACTATACATGGTCGTTTTTTCGCTAAAACGCCTTACTATACATGGTCGTTTTTTCGCTAAAACGCCTTACTATACATGGTCGTTTTTCGCTAAAACGCCTTACTATACATGGTCGTTTTTTCGCTAAAACGCCTTACTATACATGGTCGTTTTTTCGCTAAAACGCCTTACTATACATGGTCGTTTTTTCGCTAAAACGCCTTACTATACATGGTCGTTTTTTCGCTAAAAACGCCTTACTATACATGGTCGTTTTTTCGCTAAAAACGCCTTACTATACATGGTCGTTTTTTCGCTAAAACGCCTTACTATACATGGTCGTTTTTTCGCTAAAACGCCTTACTATACATGGTCGTTTTTTCGCTAAAACGCCTTACTATACATGGTCGTTTTTCGCTAAAACGCCTTACTATACATGGTCGTTTTTTCGCCTAAAAACGCCTTACTATACATGGTCGTTTTTTCGCTAAAACGCCTTACTATACATGGTCGTTTTTTCGCTAAAACGCCTTACTATACATGGTCGTTTTTTCGCTAAAACGCCTTACTATACATGGTCGTTTTTTCGTCTAAAACGCCTTACTATACATGGTCGTTTTTTCGCTAAAACGCCTTACTATACATGGTCGTTTTTCGCTAAAACGCCTTACTATACATGGTCGTTTTTTCGCTAAAACGCCTTACTATACATGGTCGTTTTTTCGCTAAAACGCCTTACTATACATGGTCGTTTTTCGCTAAAACGCCTTACTATACATGGTCGTTTTTTCGCTAAAACGCCTTACTATACATGGTCGTTTTTTCGCTAAAACGCCTTACTATACATGGTCGTTTTTTCGCTAAAACGCCTTACTATACATGGTCGTTTTTCGCTAAAAACGCCTTACTATACATGGTCGTTTTTCGCTAAAACGCCTTACTATACATGGTCGTTTTTTCGCTAAAACGCCTTACTATACATGGTCGTTTTTCGCTAAAACGCCTTACTATACATGGTCGTTTTTCGCTAAAAACGCCTTACTATACATGGTCGTTTTTCGCTAAAACGCCTTACTATACATGGTCGTTTTTCGCTAAAACGCCTTACTATACATGGTCGTTTTTTCGCTAAAACGCCTTACTATACATGGTCGTTTTTTCGCTAAAACGCCTTACTATACATGGTCGTTTTTCGCTAAAACGCCTTACTATACATGGTCGTTTTTTCGCTAAAACGCCTTACTATACATGGTCGTTTTTTCGCCTAAAACGCCTTACTATACATGGTCGTTTTTCGCTAAAAACGCCTTACTATACATGGTCGTTTTTTCGCCTAAAACGCCTTACTATACATGGTCGTTTTTCATCTAAAACGCCTTACTATACATGGTCGTTTTTTCGCCTAAAACGCCTTACTATACATGGTCGTTTTTCGCTAAAAACGCCTTACTATACATGGTCGTTTTTTCGCCAAAACGCCTTACTATACATGGTCGTTTTTCGCCTAAAACGCCTTACTATACATGGTCGTTTTTTCATCTAAAACGCCTTACTATACATGGTCGTTTTTTCGCTAAAACGCCTTACTATACATGGTCGTTTTTTCGCTAAAACGCCTTACTATACATGGTCGTTTTTTCGCCTAAAACGCCTTACTATACATGGTCGTTTTTTCGCTAAAACGCCTTACTATACATGGTCGTTTTTTCGCTAAAACGCCTTACTATACATGGTCGTTTTTTCGCTAAAACGCCTTACTATACATGGTCGTTTTTTCGCTAAAACGCCTTACTATACATGGTCGTTTTTTCGCTAAAAACGCCTTACTATACATGGTCGTTTTTCGCTAAAAACGCCTTACTATACATGGTCGTTTTTTCGCTAAAACGCCTTACTATACATGGTCGTTTTTTCGCTAAAACGCCTTACTATACATGGTCGCTTTTTCGCTAAAACGCCTTACTATACATGGTCGTTTTTTCGCTAAAAACGCCTTACTATACATGGTCGTTTTTCGCCTAAAACGCCTTACTATACATGGTCGTTTTTCGCTAAAACGCCTTACTATACATGGTCGTTTTTTCGCTAAAACGCCTTACTATACATGGTCGTTTTTCGCTAAAACGCCTTACTATACATGGTCGTTTTTCGCTAAAACGCCTTACTATACATGGTCGTTTTTTCGCTAAAACGCCTTACTATACATGGTCGTTTTTTTCGCTAAAACGCCTTACTATACATGGTCGTTTTTCGCTAAAACGCCTTACTATACATGGTCGTTTTTTCGCTAAAACGCCTTACTATACATGGTCGTTTTTTCGCTAAAAACGCCTTACTATACATGGTCGTTTTTTCGCCTAAAACGCCTTACTATACATGGTCGTTTTTTCGCCTAAAAACGCCTTACTATACATGGTCGTTTTTTCGCCTAAAAACGCCTTACTATACATGGTCGTTTTTTCGCTAAAACGCCTTACTATACATGGTCGTTTTTTCGCTAAAACGCCTTACTATACATGGTCGTTTTTCGCTAAAAACGCCTTACTATACATGGTCGTTTTTCGCTAAAAACGCCTTACTATACATGGTCGTTTTTTCGCTAAAAACGCCTTACTATACATGGTCGTTTTTCGCTAAAAACGCCTTACTATACATGGTCGTTTTTTCGCTAAAAACGCCTTACTATACATGGTCGTTTTTTCGCTAAAAACGCCTTACTATACATGGTCGTTTTTTCGCTAAAAACGCCTTACTATACATGGTCGTTTTTCGCTAAAAACGCCTTACTATACATGGTCGTTTTTTCGCTAAAAACGCCTTACTATACATGGTCGCTTTTTCGCCTAAAACGCCTTACTATACATGGTCGTTTTTTCGCCTAAAACGCCTTACTATACATGGTCGTTTTTCGCCTAAAAACGCCTTACTATACATGGTCGTTTTTTCGCCTAAAACGCCTTACTATACATGGTCGTTTTTTCGCTAAAAACGCCTTACTATACATGGTCGTTTTTTCGCTAAAACGCCTTACTATACATGGTCGTTTTTTCGCTAAAACGCCTTACTATACATGGTCGTTTTTCGCTAAAACGCCTTACTATACATGGTCGTTTTTTCGCTAAAACGCCTTACTATACATGGTCGTTTTTTCGCTAAAAACGCCTTACTATACATGGTCGTTTTTCGCTAAAACGCCTTACTATACATGGTCGTTTTTCGCTAAAAACGCCTTACTATACATGGTCGTTTTTTCGCTAAAACGCCTTACTATACATGGTCGTTTTTCGCTAAAACGCCTTACTATACATGGTCGTTTTTTCGCTAAAACGCCTTACTATACATGGTCGTTTTTTCGCCTAAAACGCCTTACTATACATGGTCGTTTTTTCGCTAAAACGCCTTACTATACATGGTCGTTTTTTTTCGCTAAAACGCCTTACTATACATGGTCGTTTTTTCGCCTAAAATGCCTTACTATACATGGTCGCTTTTTTCGCCTAAAATGCCTTACTATACATGGTCGTTTTTTCATCTAAAACGCCTTACTATACATGGTCGTTTTTCGCTAAAACGCCTTACTATACATGGTCGTTTTTCGCTAAAATCGCCTTACTATACATGGTCGTTTTTCGCTAAAACGCCTTACTATACATGGTCGTTTTTCGCTAAAACGCCTTACTATACATGGTCGTTTTTCGCCTAAAACGCCTTACTATACATGGTCGTTTTTCGCTAAAAACGCCTTACTATACATGGTCGTTTTTTCGCTAAAAACGCCTTACTATACATGGTCGTTTTTCGCCTAAAACGCCTTACTATACATGGTCGTTTTTTGCTAAAAACGCCTTACTATACATGGTCGTTTTTCGCCTAAAACGCCTTACTATACATGGTCGCTTTTTTCGCCAAAAATGCCTTACTATACATGGTCGTTTTTCGCCTAAAAATGCCTTACTATACATGGTCGTTTTTTCATCTAAAAACGCCTTACTATACATGGTCGTTTTTTCGTCTAAAACGCCTTACTATACATGGTCGTTTTTTCGCTAAAACGCCTTACTATACATGGTCGTTTTTCGCTAAAACGCCTTACTATACATGGTCGTTTTTCTCGGCTAAAAACGCCTTACTATACATGGTCGTTTTTTTCGCTGAAAACGCCTTACTATACATGGTCGTTTTTTTCGGCCAAAAACGCCTTACTATACATGGTCGTTTTTTTCGTCTAAAAACGCCTTACTATACATGGTTGTTTTTTTTCATCTAAAAACGCCTTACTATACATGGTCGTTTTTTTTCTTCTAAAAACGCCTTACTATACATGGTCTTTTTTTTCGCTAAAAACGCCTTACTATACATGGTCGTTTTTTTCGTCTAAAAACGCCTTACTATACATGGTCGTTTTTTCGTCTAAAAACGCCTTACTATACATGGTGGTTTTTTCCGGGTTAAAACGCCTTACTATACATGGTCGTTTTTCGCCGTAAAACGCCTTACTATACATGGTCGTTTTTCGCTAAAAACGCCTTACTATACATGGTCGTTTTTCGCTAAAAACGCCTTACTATACATGGTCGTTTTTCGCTAAAACGCCTTACTATACATGGTCGTTTTTTCCTAAAAACGCCTTACTATACATGGTCGCTTTTTCGCTAAAACGCCTTACTATACATGGTCGTTTTTTCGCTAAAACGCCTTACTATACATGGTCGTTTTTTCGCTAAAACGCCTTACTAAACATGGTCGTTTTTCGCCTAAAACGCCATACTAAACATGGTCGCTTTTTTCGCCTAAAAACGCCTTACTATACATGGTCGGTTTTTTCGCTAAAACGCCTTACTATACATGGTCGTTTTTCGCTAAAACGCCTTACTATACATGGTCTTTTTTCGCTAAAAACGCCTTACTATACATGGTCATTTTTTCGCCTAAAAACGCCATACTAAACATGGTCGTTTTTTCGCTAAAACGCCTTACTATACATGGTCGCTTTTTTCGCCAAAACGCTTTACTATACATGGTCATTTTTTCGCCTAAAAACGCCATACTAAACATGGTCGTTTTTCGCCTAAAAACGCCTTACTATACATGGTCGGTTTTTTCGCTAAAACGCCTTACTATACATGGTCGTTTTTTCGCTAAAACGCCTTACTATACATGGTCTTTTTTTCGCCAAAACGCCTTACTATACATGGTCGTTTTTTCGCTAAAACGCCTTACTATACATGGTCTTTTTTTCGCCTAAAACGCCTTACTATACATGGTCGTTTTTTCGCTAAAAACGCCTTACTATACATGGTCGTTTTTCGCCAAAAACGCCTTACTATACATGGTCATTTTTTCGCCTAAAACGCCATACTAAACATGGTCGTTTTTCGCCTAAAACGCCTTACTATACATGGTCGTTTTTTCGCTAAAAACGCCTTACTATACATGGTCGTTTTTTCGCTAAAACGCCTTACTATACATGGTCTTTTTTTCGCTAAAACGCCTTACTATACATGGTCTTTTTTTCGCTAAAACGCCTTACTATACATGGTCGTTTTTTCGCTAAAACGCCTTACTATACATGGTCGTTTTTTCGCTAAAACGCCTTACTATACATGGTCGTTTTTCGCCTAAAACGCTTACTATACATGGTCGTTTTTTTCGTCGAAAAACGCCTTACTATACATGGTCGTTTTTTTCGCTAAAAACGCCTTACTATGGTCGTTTTTTCAGCTAAAAATGCCTTACTATACATGGTCGTTTTCTTCGTCTAAAAACGCCTGACTATACATCAGGGGTGTATAACATACGGCCGGAACCGGCCCGCAAGGAGGTTTGATCAGGCCCTCAGGATAATTTAAAAGAGAAAAAATACACAAAAGACACGGCATGAATACTTTTAATAAGGTGCAATTCATGGAAAAGACAACATTGTTTTCATCAGAGAAGACGACAGCAGCCTCAGTCTGTCACTGAGACAGACCCAACACAGCAGACGCCTAGGGAAATGCTGGCGTGGTATATGGGTTATGGGTGAGGTGGGAGTGCCGTCACATCGCCCACGAGAGACGCCAACCGTCTCACCAATTATGTTCTTTTTTTAACCTTCAAAACCTCGTGTTGTCGGCTGCCTTTGACTACATATAAAAATTTTGACATTTCCGCAGCAGAATGGCCGAATGGTAAAAGACCTCGCGTGGTGATCCGGCGAACCGAGCTGGTAAGAAGTCTTATTTCAACAAGCCTCATTTTATTATTCAGAGTTGAAGGAAGATTGTTCTTGGGTCCACCATGCCACAAGAGTTGACCTGCAGGCAACACTTTTTGCTCTTCTTCCTGTTATTCGCAAGGTTCTGAAGTCAAACTTTGGGCCAGCCTGAAAAGTAGGAGACATTTACACTCGTTCAATGCACCATCATGATGACTTTTTAAACTTTTTTTTTCTCCCCCAGGCAGCAGTAAACATGATCGGCTTCCTGCTCTCGAAAGACCCAACACAGAGTTTATCTCCCTGGTAGGTTTCATGCCCAACACATTTTTGTCTGCACAAGAAATTGACTTGCGTGTAACTCACGGATGCCTTTCCACTCAGGTCAACACACCTGTCCCACGTTCTTCTCAAGAGCTGACCACTTCGCCGCCCAGCAACAAGCAAGACTGCCATCCAACTTGCAACTTTTTCCTCTGCTTTTGTGATTGTCTACTCTGCAAAAGAAATAAAGCTTGATTACAAAGAACACTTCAACTCAACTTCATTTTTAAACACATCACCACAATCTAACTTAAAAAAAAAAAAAAATTTTTTTAATTATTTCTTGTTTTTTTTCTAAACTTTTTTCTGATTTTTTTCAAAAATATTTTTCCCAAAAAAATGTTTCCTGGATTTTTTTTTCCAGGCAGAAAAATCCAGGACTGTGGTTGTGGCCTGGCTGGAATGATGGCTGATGATTCGCTGATAGCTTTGAAAGTGGGTGGAGCATGACGATAACATGCTGTGATTGGTGGAAAGGGGGGTGGTTACGCAAATTGGTGTTATGCAACTGAGGGGCATCGCCGCGATTGGTGGAGTCAAATTGGGTGTGGTTTGGGGCGGACATCCCAGCACTTGAATTCCACAAGTCCCACTTGAGTCTTGAGCCCAGACTTGCACTTGGGTCACATCAGACAGTCTTTTCACTATTCCCGTCGGTTTCACATGACCCAAAAGCTCGATTCCTGGAGTTTCGAGTCATGTGGAGACCAACGGGAACAGTGAAAAGATTGTCTGATGTGACTGAAGCGCAAGTCTGAGCTCAAGACTTCAGTCTTTGAAAAGGCTTCGAGTGAGTTGAGGATGGATTTGGTCATGATAGGCAAAGACTCGAATTCAAGTTGAAGAATTTATTGGACAGAAAAGCGAACATGACAATGGAAAAGCATTTGACCAGTCAATCTTTGTGTGGGCCAGTTCAAGTTGCACACACACAAACACTGACGACAGGCCTGAGATGGGAGCATGTGCTTGACCAGCTCATGCGTGATGTCACTGACATCTCATGACACACCAAGGGGGACATGAGCACGTTCGACTTCTCTCACTGAGACAAAAACTAACTGCCGTGTACTCCACAACAACATGATCACACTCTTCTGGTCAAGTTTTTAACAAGTTAGTCATATGTATGTGTATATATATATATATATATGTATGCATATATATACATGCATACATAGACACATTTTTAAACAAACTTGGTCCACTTCAAGGTGTAAAAACATATTCCAGAAGCGCTTGATGATGCTCGGGTTGTCTATGTGGAGTTGACACCGTTGTGCAGTACACGAAGCAGAAGTTTAAGTTGAGTGAGAGACAGACAGGCGGGCACACTCACCTCCACCTTGTGGTGCAATGTGACATCAGACATCAGCTCTTCAAGCACACCACACAGCTCAGTACTCACGCGTGTCCAAATGCAGGTTGGCGTCCCTTCCGCATGTCCTCCGAGTCTGGCGGCTGCGTCTTTGGCCCATTAATCTGACTGATCTGGTCAGGCAGAAAAACAAAACAAAAGTGGAAAGTCACACACTGTAGTCCATCAAAAAGTTGTTTCTTTTTTTTCTTTTTAATTTGAGTCATTATTCGTAAAGTGGCAGACTTTTATTTTCAACCCGTCCATTTCCAAACGTGCCCGCACTCGCAATGCATCTGTTTGAGCGATCCACTCGCGGCTCTCTCCCCACACCTAAAGTGCAATGAGCAACCTCCTTTCGAAAAACAAATGAAAGTCACGGGTGCATTTGTGGGAATAGTTTTGAAACAAATCTGCCCCCCCCCCATGTGAAGCCATCACACTTCCACTGCTGATAGCAGCTTTGGTGTGGAAAACACGTTTGATTTGAATAGTATTCAAGTCAAACGCTGTTCGCGATTGCTTTTTGATTGACAGCTGAGGTCGGCGGCGTGCTCGCTCACTGCCCCCCTTTGCTGACGTTGTTTTTTACGTTGAGTCACAACTACAAAATTAAAGGAGCAACGTGTTGTAATAACTCTCCCCAATTGTCTACATCTATACACTCAGAGATAAACTGCGAAGTCAGTTTTAAATGTGAAAATTACTCAATGAGAACAGGGCTTGTGGACAGCGGAAACACTTGCTCATTGAACCGGATGTGGTACCGTTCTTGTGCTTGTACTTATTCTTCTTTTTGGTGAATTGGATGTCTTTAGTTCATATCGCCCCCTACTGTCCGGGAAACCACAAAGGCATTTGGCAAGCAATCTGAATCTAATTTACAGTATTAGCCAAGCGTGCAAAAACACAAAACACTTAATTAGGGCATATCTCGAAGAACCACAGATATCAAGGGCAGCTGATCCAGTGAGCTGGTGGAAATACCGAGCTTCCGTCTACCCCCGTTTGATCAAAATAATGGAGAGTAGATTGTGCATTGTAGCAACATCTGTCCCGTCAGAGAGGGTGTTCTCAAAGACTGGACAAATTGAAGTATTCCAAGTTGAAGTATTTAGTTTTGTTGACTGCTAATTTAAAATAAAGCAAGGAGTAGTTTGTTTGTTAAAACAAAGCAAGGAGTAGCTTATGTTTGTTTTGTTTACTGCTGCTGTTGCAGTTAATACTCACTATTTTTGTTATGATGCAGCATGTTTGATTGTTGTTGGTTGAAGTTTAATTTTGTTGCCTGTTTATTGTTTGGAACCTTTTTAATGTTCAATAAAATAAGTTAAAAGCCAATGAAACAAGGAAGGGCAAAGCGCCTTTGAGGGTAGGAAAGATTTCACAGCGTACCATCTTGCTACTTTTGTCCAATTTGCCATCTTCATCCTGTTGTGTGGCTGACCGGCGCTGTCCATGGTCCTGCTACATCATCGATCCGGTCGCGCGCGCAGGCCCGCTCCACGCGTTGCCATCCCACCCGTGCACGAGCCTGTCAATGATTAGTGCGGGATGTGCAGCAGGTAGCGCGGGAGAGAGAGAGGGCGAGAGAGAGAGAGGAGAGGGAGGGAGGGAGGAAAGGACCGAGGGAGGGAGGGAGGATGCTGCCAGCGGAAAATGGCTGCTGCAACCTCCAGCCTGTCCTGATCGGCCGAGACAACGCCGAGGAGGCCCCGGCGGAGAGGCCGACTGCGGGGAGGCAAGCGAGCGGATGCGGGGACGATGTGAGCCCCATCGGCGTGTGTTTGCTCCGAGGAGGCTGAGCACAGTGAGAGGAGAGCCCGAGGTGGGCTCCGGGGAGCGGGCAACGGCAAGCCATGGAGGGCGAGTAAGTCCCCCGGAATGAATCACGCTGTGTGATATTTAAAAAAAATCTTATCGTCATGACTAAAAAGCAAACAAACGTGCGTCCATGTGTGCGAGTGCTTTCTCCCTATTATTTGGTTTATCCCAAAAGACGGCTCCATGCCCATTAACACGTCATCTATACATGAATGAAAGGAGACTTCCATGAAGGCGAGCAGGCATTAAGAAATAAGTCATAACGATCAAGGCGTTCTGTGTGAACTAGACAGCTTGACATGATGGAAAGGGAGGCCAAAAGAATGGCGGTAAAACGGGGGGGGGGGGGGCAAAATATGGCGAGTTTGTCTTTCCAGGAGAGGAGGTGAGGAGGAGGAGGGAGGGAGGGATCGTCGCGCCATTCAAGGCGAGAGGCGTCGTGATTTTTTTTTTATATCAACGTGTCTCGGCCTTTCATTATGATTTTTAAAGCCAAACTTTATGAATGAAATGTGATTCCCCTCCCCTTTCTTCCCTCTCCCCCCTCCTCTCACACCGCACATCCTCCCTATCATCACCCCCCCCTTAATCGCTCCTTTTCATAAAAAAAAAAAAACCAGCAGCAACCTCGCCTTGTTTTTCGCTCCATTCATAAAAAAACCCAACATGTGTGTCTTAATGGCTGGCAGGAGCAGGGCGGGATGGAAGTGAGGAAGGGGAAAGGATGGGGGGGAGGGAAGGGAGAAATAAAAGCGTCGTCTGATGGAATTATCGCGATGTTTCCTGACGCCCCCCCCAAAAAAAAACGTCGTTGATTGATGTTTTTAGGTAGGAAAACACGAATTCTTCCTTTTGTTGCCATTTTATCACCTTGCATTTAAACGTCACATATGCACACGCATGCACGGGTTGTGTTCGGAATCATTCATTCATACCCCCGAATTAAGTCCGATATGGAGATTTGGATACAGTGCATGTTATATGTATAGTGTAACAGGGCTGAATGATTTTGAAAACTAATCTAATTGCGAGCCCCCCACCCCCATTATAGAATTGCGATTTAACATGATTTTTTTTTTCCAAGGTCCTCTTCTCATATATGTTTTTTAGCAAACACAAACAGCAAACTAATCTGTATTACAAATTGACAAGAAACAATATCACATTTATTATACAGTACATAAATGTTTCTGGATGGGCGGCACAGTGGTTAGCGCGTCGACCTCACAGTTCCAGCTCCGGCCTCCCTGTGTGGAGTTTGCATGTTCTCCCCGGGCCTGTGTGGATTTTCTCCGGGTACTCCGGTTTCCTTCCACATTCCGAAAACATGTATGGCAGGCTGATTGAATCCTCTAAATTGTCCCTAGGTGTGAGCGTGGATCGTTGTCCGTCTCTGTGTGCCCTGTGATTGGCTGGCAACCAGTTCAGGGTGTCCCCTACCTCATGCCCGAAGGCAGCTGGGATAGGCTCCGGCACCCCCCGCGACCCTTGTGAGGATAAGCGGATCAGAAAATGGATGGATGTTTTTTTGGGGATAGCAGCCTTATTGCAGCCTTCAGGATTTAAACTTTGCATTCTACTACATTGCAATGTCAACTTGAACATGATTAATTGTTCAACCGTATGCACTGTAAAAAATGTATTTTTTGGTCTGAAACAGTAATTTAAGTTGCTCAACTAAAACATAAATTACTGACATTAATGGCAACAATGTATAGTTCAGGCCAACAAAGTAAGCAAGGTGTTTTACTCATACTTTATATATATTGGACAACCTTTCCAAAACCTATTTCTTTTTTGTGAAATGCAAAAAAGACCATTTTTTTCAACAAAGTTTAAAACATTTAATCGAATTCTTCAACTTAAAATGTTATCGAAATCTTGAGTTCAAGTTTTTATTTTATTTTATTTTTTTAAACAATGGATAGTTGACCACATAGTTCACTCAAATATTTTGTGGTCACTACGGCATAGCAATTGAAATAAATGGAAATGCCATAAATGCATCAGCTTACCAAAAAAAAAAAGAAGACATTTTTCCAAATGTTATTTTTGAATAAGAACATTGTCGGTCTATTATATTGTACTTTATTATAACATGAATGACATGCATCTAATCTGGAGAAACATTTTCTACTTAATTCTGGAGACATTGTGGTGCTCCTTTTGATGTCCCCATATGGATATTCATTGGATGGTCAGAACTCGTCAGTAAACTGTATTAGTCATTCTTCACAGAGGACAAAGAATATACTCCTGGGAGTTGTGTTAAATTGTCTTTGTGGTGCTCCACTGGTTATGGCCAAATATTTGTTAATTAAAGGATTATAATATGGCACAACACTGATACTATTTGTTGATGTCTTTGGAGTTTGCATTGTTTGCTCGCATTAAGCTAAATGGCTTTTAGGGAAAGAAAGGCAAAGCTTTGTGGTTGTTTTAAATATGCAAGGTGTAATTGTCTTTGTTAAATGTTCAGTTTGACAGTAACTTCTACTGGGAGGGACATTAAACAGCTTGAAGCCTTTTTTTGGAGGGATAAACTGATGCTTGTTGCGAAGTGAGCATTTCAAATTGAAGAACGAAAACAGCCACAGGCAGACGAACAACACTGGCATCTTACAAAACTAGTTCCAAACTTTTCAACAAGTGTGAACACAAATGGTGTGGCAACACATGCAGACAAGCAACATAATATCACTCATTTATCCTCTGCAAAGAAAAACTAAGCAACAGGAGTTGAGCCATCTCAATGGATAGTCCACACAATCAAATACATTTGTCTGTCTCATACTGCCCGAGGTGACCAAGAGAAGCACAACAGATTGCGCATATAACAAAGTCCAAATAGTAGCTGTGCCAAAGTAAAATTTGTCAGGAATCTGTACTTTACTGGGCGGTGCGCTGGCCAACCTGGTTTAGCATGTCCGCGTCACAGTGCAGAGGTGCTGCACGAAGGCTCCAGCACGCCTGCGACCCTCGTGAGGATAAGCGCATTAGAAAATGGATGGATGAATGGATGTACTTGACTGTAATGACTTTTTATTTTTGCAAACAGATATTCGTACTTTAAACTCATTACCAAGTCAAAATAAGATGGTTACTTTGTGGGTATGGCGGACATTTTGAATTTGGCACAGTACTTTAATACATTTCAGAGAATGAGCGTTTTTACTCTTACTTCAGTGCAGAAGTTAAATCAGTACTTCTACTTCTGTAATTCATAAAGAATTACAGAGTGCGAGTACTTATGCACCCTGCCACGAACGACCCCTACAAACGACAATAAAAATGGCAGACTCACGATATTACATTATAGGTCGCGACAGGTAATATAATAATACATTTTATTTATAAGCGCCTTTCAAGACACCCAAGGACACTTTACAATAACAAAAAAACACCAAACACTACGGGTTAAGCAGCGGCAGCCAAATGCGCCAGCGTTCACTCAACCCGGAAGTCATAATAGAGGTCCTATCTCTCTTAGACCACGCAAGTGATTCATTCATATAGTGGATAGGTAGGAAGTGATTCCGAAAACAGCCATGTCGGGCTGCATCTATTGAATATTTAGTGTCCTACTGAAAATTCTATCGAATAATCAAGTAATTTGATTAAATATAATTTTGCTCGGTTAAAGAGAAATTATGAATACACAAGAGAAATTTTCACAGAATCATGAATGACCGGTTGGTTTCTTTTTGAGATAATCAGCAATCTTTTTCCTAAAATGTAAAATTGTGAAGAGCAAATTAGTGTATTTTGTAGTCTAGAAACATGTGTAGGTGAGATTTTTGTGGCTCTGGGGCGCAGCGACATCAGAACCAGTGTAGCGCTTTTACCAGCTAAAACAGCAGATTTTGGTTCAGCCTGGTGGTTTGTTGAAAATGGATTGGTGGAACTGCAACCTTCAGGCTGTTAGCATGGAACTGTTCATTTTCGTCTATTAATGCAGCGGCTGTTGCCAGGCTAAACTGGGCACTGGCTCCTTGCTACGCGCCACTCCCGCCGACAATAGTCGGCATATGATACAATGGCAGCGTAACTAATTAGCATTTTTTAGCATCCTTAATTAGCGATTGAGCATGATTTCGGGATGATTTTGTGTTGGATAATGGTAGAAACAGCATGGGTTGTCAGTAAATACCGAATGGGCTCAGGCTAGCCAAAAAGGCAAGCAGCAACCACGCGCTCCAAAGGGCAACTTATTTAAAAAATAAATAAATAATAAAAATGAAAAAAAAGTCTGCCTAGTCATTGATTGACGTTCATGTACAAGTTCTTATGCTTTTATTTTGGTGGCCTTCGCTGCATGTTGGTTACCGTCATTCATCACATGAGCATTGTCTTTGGGGCTTACTTGACTTGTCTTGTCTTCCCGACATTGCACATCAAATACTGTAAATGGTTAAACAAGGCAGAAGAACTCCTTGTGTGTTTTGTTTTTAAATCAACATACTTGAGGACTCGTTTCACTCCTACGGCCATAGTCGCATTCTCACATTGTCTTGTCCTGCCTCCTCCAGCGTACGTGTTCGCGCCGTGGTGATGACACGTGACGACTCTAGCGGCGGCTGGGTGCCGCTTGGCGGGGGCGGCCTCAGTCACGTGGTCATATGCAAGGGGCGAAGCCACAAGCAGAGAGAGTACGTCATCCGCGGGGAGAGGCTGCGGGACCGAGCGGTGAGCACAAATGATGATTGAGTTATTCGGGGTGGGGTTGTAATATCTTTTTGCAAAGAGGTTTCAATGGAGGAAAAAGGGGTTTACAGTAATTCATTCCGTGAACTTCACAAACACATTTTCCCATAGGAATGTCATCAATCCGTTCCATTCCCTCAAAAAGCACAATTCTTTTTGGATCAGAAAAATAGCATTGTATTGTCCAAAAACATCCGAGAATGTCATGAAGTAAACTGGTTTTAAAAAATATAACTACCATACATACCATAGTATGTGTGTGTTGGATACGTGCCTTAAAGGGGCGTGGCCTAGTGAGTGACATCAGGAGCCAGGTTGGCGGTTATTTCAATGCGGCGGGTGAGAGTTTTGGCCCACGGGGGCTCCTTGCGAGTGTTTCCAGTTCTCTGGCCTCCATTCAACTTTTGTGAATGACACTGACCTGGATGAATGAGAATCTACACACAGACATGTTTTGACAGTGTGTGTGTGTGTGTGTGTGTGTGTGTGTGTGTGTGTGTGTGTGTGTGTGTGTGTGTGTGTGTGTGTGTGTTTAGCCGGTGCTGGAGTGTGCTGTGCAAAAGGGCATGGTCTACAACAAGGTGAATCCCATCTTTCATCACTGGCGGGTGGACGAGCGCAAGTTCGGCCTGACCTTCCAGAGTCCTGCAGATGCCATCTCATTCGAGAAGGGTTTGCAGGCAGTCATCGACAAGCTAGACCGAGGTGGGCGTGCACCCCGCCAAGCCAGAGTGTAGTCCCCAGTACAGTATTTAAAAAATAAATAAATATCAAAAGAATACAAGCAAGGAGGGCAGGGGGGCACCAGTTGAAACATCTCTCCTCTGATAAATTTCAGGCTCGGACTCGCCCTCGTCATCCACGCCAGAGGAGGTAGACACCGAGGACGATGGGCAAGCTGTAAGTATCCAAATGGTTTTTGGCTCCAGTTCCAAAGAGAAATCCATTCGTGTCCTTTAAGTCCTTTGTACACCATAGCGCCCAGATTACCTATATGGTACTTGTGTATGTTCCTAAAAGGGTAGAAAAGTAGTAAATACTTGGAGGTAGGTTTAGAGAGGACCCCATGAAATGGGCACACACATAGTCCATTTTGGAGTCCAGGTATGTTCCCAAAGTGCCAAAAGTCAAGAGTACTGTACACAAGCAGAACAATTTTGATGGTGCCACCCCAACAAACCTGTTTGTTTGGGAGAGTTGAACTACAAAAACTACAAAAAGTAGAACAGGTGGCGGTAGCAACCCTAAGACAGGTCTGGACCCTACAAACTATGAGTGGCCCTCAAGTCCACAGTAAGGTACAGTTCATGGTGATGCATGCTCATAGAGGGATATCATCAATTTTACAAGAGTGCAAAAGTAGAACCTTTGAAGGTAAAAACCAATGACAGTTTTGTATCCTGTTAAATGGCGCTTCACCAAAGCAATTTTAAGGTACCGTCTATGCTAATGTATCTACGTAGAATCGTGTTATCCTATTCCGACTTCACAAGTGAAAACAGGTGTCTTCCCAAACAGTGCGAAATGATAACCCTCAAAGGGAGCAAACCAGGGACAGGACTGGTCCCCAACTCCATAGGAAATAGGGGAAGTCATTTTAAGGTATGGTCTATAATGATGTAACAGTACTGGACTCCAAGTTAACTGTTCGGACCTTTTCCAGGTCCAAAAGTGTACAGGTATGTTCTGTACAACCAAGGGGAAATAGTCGAACATCAAAGGCTACAATCCTAGGTACAAAACACAATATGTCTGGATTTTCACCATGCAGTGTTTAGTACCTGGTTTAAAAAAGGCACAGGTAGGTTCCCAAACTGTATAAGTAAAGGGGGTAAAAGCAGAATGTTTGAAGTTCAATCTGGTACAGGATTGGATCCCAACCTGAGAAATAAGAGTCATAACTCTCTCCAATTTATGTTCCTGTCCCTCAGTGGTCTCGGAGTTTGGACAATTTCCAGGTCCATAAAGGCACCGGGAATTTCCCAAACTGTCATGTCAAGTAAAGGCGACATGATAGTAGAAACTTTGTGGGCACCACTCCAGAGACAAGACAGGTTAGGTCTGGTGCAGCTGGACAAATGATCTTAGTAGATCTCCAAGTTTTGTACCTCTTCCAGGTCCAGAAGGGTCCAGTTGTTTCCAAAATGTAAAAGTCTACAGTAGAGCATTTTTAAGGAAGTCAGTCAGGGACTGAATTAGACCCTGAGTCCATGAAATCAAAGTGGCCATTTTAAGGTAGAGTCTATGGCTATGCTCCTGTACTCCCGTGGGTTTCAGCTGTTTGTACTTTTTTCCAGGATCAAAAATGGTACAGGAAGGCTCTTGAACTGGTAATGTAAAGTGAATAAAACCTCTTGAGAGTACCACCCGAAGGACAAGACACTAACCCTGGTAAAACTATGCTAGGTATCATTTGGTCTAAGTGTTGGGCTCGGAGGTAGCAGTTTGTATATTTTCCTCATCCAAAAAAATTCCAGTTATGTTGCCGAACTGTAACTGTCAAAGGTACAAAAGAAACAACCAAGGGACAGCATATTGGCTCTCTCCAATGAAATAACGGCGCACTAAGGTACTTTCTATTTTATTGTGCACTTGTAGACTCCAAGGTAACTGTAGCCGGTATACGTACATGTCCCCCAAAATTCAAAGGGAAAACATTTCAGGGTACCATCCCCAGTGACAAGCTAAAGGACCTCCCACCCCCCAGCCCCTAAATTTTGAAGAGTGTTGAATCACGGGATGATGTGCAACCTCTGCCAGTCCCATACAGGCAGCGAGTCGTCGTCCAACAGCAGGAAGGAAATGTTACCCAAACCCATCACCATTGTGACCAGCGAGTCATCCTCCACCTGCTTCATGCGGACAGAGGAGTTCGCTTTTACATCTGGCGTTACCACACAGACACCTGCCCAGGTAGTACAGAGAGCTTTGAGTGTTGGGTTCTCAAATGTTTCCACCAATTGGGCCAGCTCAGTTAACCTCCGTTCGGAAGTGTGAATGCTGATCTGATGGGTTTCCGGGGGAGGGGTGGGGGTTGAGAGGGGGGGTCTAGGCCGGCGGAAATCAGGATTCAAGAATGAGTAAATCTTGAATTCAACATTCATCCCGATTTAACGGGCCAGGACTAGGGGGGTAGTTATGTTCAACTGGCGTAAGGATTTAAGGGGGTCCTTGGAATTTCAGACAGGATCCAAAGGTTCTGTAGAGCCCTGGTCTAGGCAGCCAACGGTGCTCAAAAAAAGAGTGTAAAAATCGGAACACTAAGGACTGACCTGATCTGTAAAGCTTGGGAGGTAGTGGGCATGCAAAGGGCATTAGGTTTAAGTGAGGTAACTCTACACCTGAAAGTGCTGCGTTTGTCGCGGTCGCGCAGGAAGTGAAATGAAAATGAAAGTGACCTCTACTCAAGTGAAATTTGATGCCATTTGAGATGTGATATGAAAGTGGACTGTTCTCTTCCTGACCCTGCAACTCTACACCTTCTCTGCAGATCCACGCCAGGCCGGGACAACACCAGCTCTCGCAAATGACCGGCGCCTTGAATCCCCCATCGGCGCCGCCTCCACCTCCAGCCCCACCGTCTCCTCCCACGGGCCCACCGGCCTCGTCGCCACTGTCCCCTCTGTCGCCCACCATTTCCCTGCTGGAGGAGGGGGATCTGCACAGTGTGGATCCTTGCAAGGACCTGTGGGGGTCCAGAGGATATGAAGACTATCGACGAGCGGGGGCCACCAGGACTATGGTTGGGGGGCTGACCGGAGGCGTTGTTGTAGGTAGCGGGGGGAGCCTGCAGGACAAGTCCGAGCTGTGCGTGGTCCGCTTTGAGAAGGAGATGTCCGGGATGGGCACGGGGGGCTGCGAGGTCACAGTGAGTCTGGACAGTAAGGCGGCCCAGCGGCTGTCCTCGTCCTCGCCCACCGGCATGTCCATCCCTAACGCTGTGTCTGGCGTGTCCTCAGGGGCCGGCTCCCCCCAGGAGCCCGGCAAAGGCTCTCCCTCGCCCTGCTGCATACACACCTCCCTGGCCACGCCCCGCTCACGGACTCGTAAACGGGGCGGCGGCGGCGGGGCCTGCGGGGACCCGGGCGCCATCTCTCCCGATGACGATAGCCCGTGCCCGCAGGCGTCGTCGTCATGCTCATCCCGCTGCGTGTACTGCCGTTCTGTGTTCAGCGCCTCGGAGAACGGCCGGGGCCGTTGCAGGGATGCCCCAGACCCGGCCCTGCACTGCCTGCGCCAGTGGACCTGCGTGTGGTGCGCAGAGAGCCTACTCTACCACTGCATGTCGGACTCCGAGGGCGAGTTCTGGGAGCCATGTTCGTGCGACGACTCCATGGGAGGTCACCCGCACCCGCTGTGTTGTGCCCGCTGGCTGGCTCTCGTGGCCCTGTCGCTCTTCGTGCCCTGCATGTGCTGCTACCTGCCTTTGCGCGCCTGCCTGCGTTGCGGCGAGCGGTGTGGCTGCTGTGGGGGAAAGCACAAGGCGGTCCGATGAGACCAGGCTCGGGTGGGAAGCGATGTGGGGTCCCCTTTACGTGGGCTTCGACGTGACCCTCCCAAGCCCCCCACAGCATTCCGCTCTTTCTCTTTCTAACCCGGGGGGCCTTCTTGGACTAGGGAGAGGAGTGTGGGGGGCGCATCGCACTCAGACCAGCTTTCACGGAGCCTTTCATTGTGGATTGCGCCGACGTCCAGTTGGTGACCCGAGACTTAACCCAAGGATGAGGGTGGGTGAAGTGTACACTGTTTTTTTTTTTTTGTTTAGTTTAGTTTTTTTTTAACAGATACTCCCCGACTCATGTACAAGTGACACGTGGCTGTTCCTATTTCATAATTTTGGCATTTTTAATTGTCACTACATATTATTTCCATGCATTAGGGCAATACAGTTTCAGTAGCCCGATGTTTTTCAACAATACACATTTTATACTACAAAAATCTCACGGCACACTGCCACATGCAAATGTCACAAAAAAAGTATAGCTCCTGCAATAATGATGACCTTGTCCTCAGTGTGAAATCTGGCCTTGTTTAGTTGAACACAGCCAAGCCCTGCAGCAAATTAGCGAAAGTCTGCAAGTAATTAACAGTCTAAAAAGGTTTATAATTGCAAAGGTGTACGTATAAGATAGCAGCCAAAGTGAAACTCTTAAATTCACTTCAACATTGTTCCTTGGCAACAAGATGCCACAATTTGATCTCGGAGGACGGAAAGTCAGGAAAACCAAGGCCAAAACGTCATTCCAAAAACCCCGAATAGAGAAAAAGCTGACAAAATGGTCTGAACTGGGGAGATGATTGTCAATTCTCTACTCGTCATCAAACGCTTTGCCAGTCAGGTCGATGGCAATAGTCTGAAGAAATTAGCCAAGGAAAGAAGTTTGCATCGTGTTTCCTTTCACGTCTCCTCAAAAATACACTGGTAGCACTGGGGTCTCTCTTGTGCTATTACATTCCAGCTGCGCACCTCAAAATTCTGACTTAAGAAAGTATTTTTAAAAAAAATTAACATGAAAGTGTGCATATGTCCAACATGTTCATAAGTAGGGGAGTGTTTGTATATTTTATTAAATGTGACAATGAATCCCCCCATCACCCAATTGACACACACCAACTCAGAGGGGGTCCTCCAGGGATTTGGTGTTAGCTTGTGTAGTACTGAGACATGTTGTTCTTTACCTCCTCCAAATTTACCTCACGGTGGAAAAATACAATAAATATAAGAGAGCGAGCTTTGGAGAAAATGTCGACAAATGCATGATGGGGTGGGGGAGGGGGGGGACTGCAATGACAACCACCAGCTGTAATGACGAGAAGGAACACGTGTTCAAACACTTTTGCATCCTCGCCACCCCGCCCCAAAGAAACCCAACTAACTTAATCCGTAGACGTGTCAATGCCTCCACCCAAAATATAAAAAAAAAAAAACTAAAGAAAAGAAAAAGTGCAATGAACAATGTATTTAAAGAGTATTTTTGTACATCACGTTAGGAGAAGTGTGGTAACAGACTACTGTCATGTGTTGTGACCAATAAGAAGAGGCTGCAACATTAGCCACGCCCACAAAATCCAATGAGATCAAGTGCTAGAGCTCTATAAAACAGTGCTTCCCAACCTTTATTGAGCCACGGCATAAAAATCTCATTGCACCACCATGAAACAAAAACGGCACAAAAAAGTATTTCTGGTGTTCCACTGCGATTCACGGCAAAGAGGGACCGAGCCCTGCCGCAAATAGCAAAAATCCGCCAGTAACTTATGCTGCATGAATAAGCTTGAAAATTTCCTTGAAGATAACAGTAACACGTGGACAAAGTACGAATTTTGTCTCAATGAAATTCTCCAATTCACCTAAACACAGACACTTGGCACCAAGATAAAATGTTACTGTAATCCAAATGCGGCTCCTCAATTCATTTCAACATGTTTTTTGGGAGCACCGAGATTTGGCGCCAAACTTATCCTTTTATTGCTCAAATAAGGGAAGATCGGTCCCCGTCAAACGATCAATTGTCGAATGCCAAACCGCCACGATAACGATGGCCTCCTCTCACAATCAATCACCAATTTACTGAGGCAGTGTGAGATAGAGACTTGAACAGAAAGCTATCTAGTCTGTGAATGGCATCGAGTTGATACGCGGTTTAATTGGACCTAATGCTATCGAGTGGAAGAGCATGAAGCGGTTCTGCCTGTCACTATACGTCAAGAGCATAGAGAGATGAACAAACAATATTTTATTTGTAGAAGAAATATACATTTTTGGACCAATGAATTGAAATTGCTCCACCTGGTGATTTCCCATGCTACACCGTGGTTGGGAATCTCTGCTCTGACCAACGACTATTGCAACAATAATAAGCATGATGCTTGCATTTCATATTGGATTTGATTCTACAGGCGTATCGAATAAAACGGCCCGGTGAGCAGCAAATTGCGGCCACTTGAAAATCCCGCTCCCCTCATGTTTTTTTTTTTTGTTTTGGAAGGGGGTTCATTTTTTTAAATTCACGGGACCCTCAGACATTTTTGTGGACGTATTAACCGGCAAACACGATTCAGAACGCAGACTTCTGACAGAGCTCGACTACAACAAGATGCATCTTCATGTTACTCGTTCCACTCACGATTCCACCCGATGCAAAAACTGCTCCGGTTCGTCAACAGAGACTGGGAAAGGGTTAAAGTTGCGGTGCCCTGTAGCCGTGTGACATTTTTGTGACATGTTTAATTTTAGGGAGAAAAAAAGCAACTTTTAACACACCTTATCTTAAATTTGTGTAAGGATTATGAGGAAGGTCCTGGGGAAAATGTCTCCCCTGGAAGCCCAAAAAAGCTGAAGAACCCCAGTCTCATGCACACAACAGGGAGCCCCGAAGCTTGAAAATTGGCATCAATGTCAGTAAAATTTACGTACAAATCAGTCACGTCAACATAGCCACTGTGCATTTGTTTTTCTTATTGTAATCTAAAGTCTTGAAAATGAAAACTGCGCTACAGGATGGTTCTGGAAAGCCTCCCCCACCACCAAAATGTAACACAACAACATGACACAGTTGATCCTGCGCCACTTTTCGAATGAACCAACTCGTCATCACAACAACAAAATCACGAATAAGTTGCTCCAGGAAGCTAAACTGCCATTCCCCAACCTTGCCCGCAAATACACGCACATACACATTCACGTCCACTGGCTGACGCAGATGGACCAAAGCCGTAAAAAGAAGCCATTGTGCACTCACACACACACACATCCACGCACACACGTTTGTTACTTCCGCTTCACACCCACAGATGGCGTTCCTGTCAGCACACTCTCGCAGGCCCTCCGCCCGTTATTACATCTTAATAAATGTGCCTTTTGATTTGAGTAATCAATACCTTATGATTTCCCCGAGTAACTCTGTATTCAGTACTGTTGACCTTATTTCTTTTCTGCCAATGTGCATATTTCCAAATGTTTTTAATTATGATTCTGAGTTTCAAAAGTAAGTGATGAGATATGATCTGTTTTATTCTTTATTTATTGCGATATTTATTCTGATTCTTCTTTTTTTTTCACCCCTTAAGGCAGGTTTTTATCTTCCGTACTGTCTTACTTCTGACTTTGTGCCAATGTGCTGCTTTGAGGTGTTACATATCGTGGGTTTGTATCCTTATTAAACCCTCACTCTATATTTTAAAGGCTCCTTCTCTCGCTTGAAGTTCATTTCTTCGCCTCGATGAAACCGCGATCGCTTTTTTTGCAGCGAAGCAGTATGCTGAATGAGTTACTTAGCAGAGAACATGTGTTGCCTTTTGTGCTTGAGGATCTCCGTGGATGTGAGCGTCAAGTCTTGGTCACAAACATCGCAGTGGTAGACTCGGCACAGAGTGGAGCAGGACGAGCTTGGCTTTACGACATCTGTCCCTAAGGGAGGGGGGGAAAAAAAAATTAAATTAAACGCAGAGCCCTAAAGAGACATTAAAAAAGTATCTTGTGCACACTGGATTCTAAAGCTAACGCAATGGACAATAACACATGCTCAATGGAGAACAATGCATGTGTGCTGGATATCGCCTGTTCACTGGACACTGACGTGGTTGCACAGGATACTAACTTGTGCCTGTACATCAAAATACAAACAAACCAGATGCTAATGCGTGAGCACAAGATACTATGATGCGCACGCATATGATTGGTGGGCGTCAGATAGGAATGTATATGTATCGGACACTAGTATGAAGCAATGAAAATGCGAAGCATTTTTTGAGTTCGTGGTCACGTATGAAAAGCACTCTCCAAATAAAGATTGATTGATTGATAAAACATAAATATTAACGTACCAGATACTAATACATGCGCATCAGATGTGTAAGCGCCAGGTAACAACGCAGCAGATACTTGTGTGTGCACACCAGGCATGGGTCGGTATTAGAGTCCGACGGTATGACAATCGTGAGCAAAAGTATCACAGGATCACAATATTAAATTAGAACTTTAACATGCCCAAAGGAATCCATCCATCCATTTTCTAGTCCGCTTATCCTGACAAGGGTCGCGGGCGTGCTGGAGCCTATCGCAGCTATCTTCGGGCAGTAGGCTGGGGACACCCTGAACTGGTTGCAAACTTGCACAAACAACCATTCGCGCTCACAGTCACTCCGAAGGACAATTTTGAAAAAAGTAACCTGCCAAGCACTTTTTGAAATGTGGGAGGGAAACCGAGTACCCGGAGAAAACCCACCCACACAGGCAACGGGAAGAACATGCAAACTCCACACCGGAAGGCGGGAGCCAGAATTGAACCCTGCACCTGTGCACTGTGAGACCGATGTGCTCACCAGTCGCCCACCGTGCCGCCACTCTAAAATGTCCTTTTTAAAAAAATCCTTGGGTAAATTAAAAAAAAAAGCTTTTTCTTTTGCACATTTAACACAATCTATTTTCTTTTTCAACAAAAATTTGGAATATGAAGAAACACACATCATGCTAATTTATAAAAGATACATGTTTACATTTGTTAATTCTTCTGACTAAGCCAAACTGCCCATCACTTGTGGACGACACACGTTAACTAGCACGAGCCGGAATCATTCTTGATTTATTTATCGCGCAATACAGATTCATCACCAGAGGAAAAAAAAAGGCATCGGCGTTTGTAATGTCTCGTTTGTTTCCTTCCCTCATCAACTCTGCGTAATTGCTCATCCCTCCCCTCTCTGCTTGCCGAGAAGGAGAAAAAAAAAAAAAGTACGACTGGCTCCAGTTAGGTTCGAAGAGGCGGCTTGTTTACTCAACTCTGGAAGCAGCCAATATCATAATGTACCCGACTTAGAAGTTCCTTCCATAAAAATGATCGGTGACAGGCAATATTTTTGATTATTGAAATGTTGACATTTCAAAACCAAGGTAAACCGTCAAATTGGTAATCGATCCATGCCGAGGGCACACAAGATATTAATGTATGCCCACTGGATGTCAAGGCGCACGAGATACGAACACCCCTGACACTAATGCATGCGCAGTTGAGACCAAAGCTTGTTCATCAGACACTAACACCCCAGATACCAGCGATGAGTCATGAAGTACAAATACTTTGTTTTCGTTAGTGTACCTAAGTACATATTTCGGGTATTGGTACAAGAGAATTTATTAACAATTTATTACTTTCACTACTAGCAGATATTCATGCACATCATACACTGTACAAATGTATCATATATGAAAGCTTGCACGTGCGCACACGTTGGTATGGTGCAATGTGTTCGTTTTGAATGGAAACAAGCAAGTGGCTCATTCGAGTCCACCCACCTTCGTCCTGT
This sequence comes from Hippocampus mohnikei, assembly GCA_026261675.1. NCBI lineage: Eukaryota > Metazoa > Chordata > Actinopteri > Syngnathiformes > Syngnathidae > Hippocampus > Hippocampus mohnikei. Next base: position 3,530,442 of record JAKGUB010000346.1, on the reverse strand, counting down.
TCCTGTTGTTCCCCTGCCGGCCTGCAGGTGGTCTCGTGCTGCATACGCTCGAGAGGTGTCAGCGGCATGTAGAGGTCGCAGTTGGGGCAGTTCCAGAAAGCACGCAGGCAATCGCTGTACAAGTCCCGGGAATCCTGACCACCAGTGGAAAAAAAAAGAGTTTGGGATTCTATTTGCTCTCGTTATTGCGTACACTCGAACCTCTACACGAGTAAAATAAATGTTGATTTGTGTTAATTAACACCAGAATGCAGCAAAGATCCACTTCTGTCAAAATGAATGAATGAAAAATTAATCGGGCAGATGTTTTGTTCCAGCTCTGATACGGCAATTTGGCGGGATGTCGGTGTGAAAGGCAACACAATACGTTACTTACGGTCAGACAATTGTAGGTGAAGAAGTTGCTGACGCGCAGTCCTCCCTTGATAGGGTCAGGCTTGGCTTCCGCGCCGGGAAAAAGCGGTGGGAGACCGGCACCGGCGCCAAGGGAAAGTTCCGACTCAGCCTGGGGTCCGACATACAGGTTCTGAGTGTGGAGGGCAGAGAGGCGCTGCAGGGTGTAGTTGATCTGAAGACGACAACAGGAAGCACTGTGTCAAAATGGAAAGAGGTATGAGCATAGACACATTTGCAGAGATTCGAGTACCTCGGTGTAAAGCAAGAAGCGGACCAGGCGCTCGCTTAGCTTCAGCATGGACTTCCGGGACCCCTTGGTGGCGGGACTTTGCCCAAGTTGGGCCTGCAGGAGGCGCTCCCACTCGGCCCGTAGACTGAGCGCCGTGGAGAGCGCCTTGAGGGCTTCCTCTGGTACCTTCAGCTGCAGCTCCAACCAACCATCCACCACCAGACGGGAGCAATCAGCGTTGCTGTCCAGAGAGTTGGCCACCAGCAGCAGAGCCTGTTGACAGAATTTTGACATGATGACCAAAATGTTCCCAAAATGTAATACTTTATATCAGGGGTGTCAAACTCGTTTTTGTCGAGGGCCACATTGTAAGGGCCGTTATGACTGAAACTATATAAAGAAGTCAAGAATAAAGTTTTATTCAATTATTGTTTAAGTAACTGTACTGAGGAGTTTAGTAACAAGAAAATACTTTTCAATACGTCACTGATTTATTACATAGGAAAATTTAAACTGGTGGTACAGATTTTAGCAAGCCCTGTGGAAGTTGTCATCTTTGATTTGCTTTCGCGGGCCACATAAAATGATGTGGCGGACCACATCTGGCCCCTGGGCCTTGAGTTTGACACCTGTGCTCTATATTCTACATCACTACTCCAATTTGTTTGAGTTTATTTTTAACTTTAACCCTTCTGTTACGTTTGTTTCTTTGGGGTACCAGCTCTCGCTTACCCGAGACACGAATGAGTCCGTGTGAGCCGCTGCATGATTCGTCATTTTACAACACACATTACAAAACATATTCTGAAATGTTTTTTGTTAAAGTATGTACAGTTGACTCCCTGATAGGGGCTGAGTCTGACTGCACTTAATGAAAATCTGCAAATTGATGCGCCTTATAATGGCTATGAAAAAAAAGACACAAAAAAGCAGGGGGTCAGTTAAGAAAAAAAGGGAGACATGATGGATCGGATTCAAAAAAATATATATCTGTGAATACGGTAATTTGGCAAATGCCATAGCGTGAAAACTGCATGCAGGGTTCCACTTTAATACAAAGAAGAAAACAAATATAGGGTCAGAAGGGTTTTGGATTGGATTGGATAAACTTTATTGTTAAATGTACTGTATGTGTAACATACAGCACAGATGAAATTTCTTCCCTCTCAACGTGAAACAAGAGGAGCCGCTGCGGGTGTCCGCGCCGCCATCAAAAGAAAAGTTAACCCCAAAAAAAAATATATATATATATATATGTATATATATATACCAATATATATATATATATGTATATATATATATACCAATATATATATATATATATATATATATATATATATATATATATATATATATATATATATATATATATATATATTGGTATTTGTATTTCTCGAGTTTCTCGTGTTCTCTCTCTCTCTCTCTCTCTCTCTATATATATAGAGAGAACACAGAAACTCGAGAAATACCAAGGGCTCAGAGAGGAGCTGGAGAGAGCCTGGAAGGTAAAGGTGACAGTCGTGCCTGTGGTGGTCGGAGCACTCGGGGCAGTGACCTCCAAATTAGATGAGTGGTTGCAACAGATCCGGAACAACATCAGACATCTCAGTCCAGAAATGTGCAGTGCTGGGAACAGCAAGGATACTGCGCAGAACCCTCAAGCTTCCTGGCCTCTGGTAGAGGACCCGAGCTGAATGGGACGGACACCACCCGAGGGGTGAGATGAGGATTTTATTATTATTTATATATATATATATATATATATATATATATATATATATATATATATATATATATATATGCAGATATATATATATATTTTATCCGATATATATATATATATATATATATGCAGATATATATATTTATTTTATCCGATATATATATATATAAAAAAAAATCCTCATCTCACCCCTTGGGTGGTGTCCGTCCCCCTTCAGCTCGGGTCCTCTACCAGAGGCCAGAAGCTTGAGGGTTCTGCGCAGTATCCTTGCTGTTCCCAGCACTGCACATTTCTGGACTGAGATGTCTGATGTTGTTCCCGGATCTGTTGCAACCACTCATCTAATTTGGAGGTCACTGCCCCAGTGCTCCGACCACCACAGGCACGACTGTCACCTTTACCTTCCAGGCTCTCTCCAGCTCCTCTCTGAGCCCTTGGTATTTCTCGAGTTTCTCGTGTTCCTTCTTTCTGATGTTTCCATCACTTGGGACCGCTACATCCACTACAACGGCTTTCTTCTGCCCTTTATCAATGATCACGATATCCGGTTGGTTCGCCATTACCATCTTGTCAGTCTGGATCTGGAAGTCCCACAGGATCTTCGCTCGTCATTCTCCACCACCTTGGGAGGTGTTTCCCATTTTGACCTTGGGGTTTCCAGTCCGCACTCGGCACAGATGTTTCGGTAGACTATGCCAGCCACCTGGTTATGGCGTTCCATGTAGGCTTTCCCTGCCAGCATTTTACACCCTGCAGTTATGTGTTGGATCGTCTCGGTGCCTCTTTGCACAACCTACACCTTGGGTCTTGTCTGGTGTGGTATATCTGGGCCTCAATGGCTCTGGTGCTCAGGGCCTGCTCCTGAGCAGCCAGGATGAGTGCCTCTGTGCTGTCCTTCAGGCCAGCCCTCTCTAGCCACTGATAGGACTTCTTGAGATCAGCCACTTCACTTATGGTCCGGTGGTACATCCCGTGTAGGGCTTGTCCTCCCATGATGGTCCCTCTTCCAGCACCTCATCCTCTGTTCCCCATTGTCTGAGACATTCTCTGAGTACATCATCCGTTGGAGCCTTCTCCTTGATGTATTCATGGAGCTTGGATGTTTCATCCTGGACAGTGGCTCTCACACTCACTAGTCCCGGCCTCCTTCCTTTCGGCTTATGCACAGTCTCAGGGTGCTGGATTTGGGATGGAACCCTCCATGCATGGTTAGGAGCTTTGGTCTTAACATCCGTGGTCTGAATCTCTTCCTTTGGCCACCTGATTACTCCTGCAGGGTATCTGATCACTGGCAGGGCATAGCTGTTTATTGCCCGGTCTTATTCTTGCCATTGAGCTGGCTTCTTAGGACTTGCCTCACCCGCTGGAGGTATTTGGCGTAGCCGCTTTCCTTGTTGCCAGTTCGAGGTTGCCATTGGCTTGTGGTATACCGAGGTACTTGTAGCTGTCCTCAATGTCTGCTATTGTTCCTTCAGGGAGTGAGACCCTTCAGTGCGGACTACCTTTCTCTCTTAGTCACCATCCGACTACATTTCTCAAGCCCGAATGACATCCCGATGTCGCTGCTGTAGATCCTGGTTGTGTGGATCAGGAGTCTATGTCCCTTTCGCTCTTAGCATACAGCTTTATGTCATCCATGTAGAGGAGGTGACTGATCGTAGCTCCATTTTTGAGGCGGTATCCGTAGCCTGTCTTGGTGATTACTTGGCTTAGGGGTTCAGTCCTATGCAGAACAGCAGTGGGGAGAGTGCATCACCTTGGTATATGCCACATTTGATGGACACTTGGGTAAGTGGCTTGCCATTGGCTTCAAGTGTGGTTTTCCACATCCTCATCGAGTTCGTGAACGAAGGCTCTTAGGGTCCTGTTCACCTTATACAACTCCAAGCATTCAGTGATCCATGTATGTGGCATCGAGTCGTAGGCTTTCTTGTAATCAATCCAGGCTGTGCACAGGTTGGTATGTCGGGACCTGCAGTCTTGTGCGACTGTTCTGTCAACCAGGAGCTGATGTTTGGCTCCTCTGGTATCTCTACCAATGCCCTTCTGTGCTTCGCTCATGTATTGATCCATGTGTCCACTTATCTTAGCCGCAATGATGCCTGACATGAGCTTCCATGTTGTGGAGAGACAGGTTATTGGCCGATAGTTGGATGGGACTGTACCCTTTGAGGGATCCTTCATGATCAGGATCGTTCGCCCTTCAGTTAGCCATCCTGGGTGAGTCCCATCCTTCAGCAACTGGTTCATTTGTGTTGCTAGGCGCTCATGGAGTGCTTTGAGTTTCTTTAGCCAGTAGGTGTGTACCATGTCCGGGCCTGGTGCTGTCCAGTTTTTCATATCTGAGACTCTTTCCTGTATGTCTGCCACTGTTATGGTAACTGGGTTCTGCTCAGGAGGTTGCTGTGCTCCTCTCTCAGGGTCACCAGCCATTGTGCACTGCTGTTATGTGCAACCTCCCTCTCCCATATTCCTTTCCAGTACCTTTCAGTTTCCAGTCTTGGTGGGTCAGCTCTGCTGTTAGGACCCTGCCACTGAGCGTACACTCGAGGTTGTGTTGCGAACAGCCTGTTTATTCGCCTGGCCTCATTCTCTTTCGTGTACCTCTTTAGGCGACTGGACAAGGCTTGGAGCCTTTGTTTGGCAGTTTCGAGTGCTTCAGGTATGGTCATCTGGGTGTACCTCTCAGGAATCGGTCTTTTCATCACACCTCTCTGGGCCTCCGTCAATTGACTCACATCTATATATATATATATATATATATATATATATATATATATATATATATATATATATATATATATATATATATATATATATATATATATATATATATATATATATATATATATATATATATATATATATATTTATTTATTTATTTTATCCGATTTGTAAAAATATTGTGCTTGATATTAAGGTTAAAATATGAACCTATCACTTGGAAAAATCCAATTTAATTCTCGGCAGATTACAATTTTTTATCCTGACAAAATACTTTTTTCTCTAATATAGATTCTCTATTGTAACTTTTTAATTGCTACGGCATTGAGAGGTACACCATGGTCATTATGTTTATTTTATAATCTTATGTTATTATCAAAAGCAACAGTTGAATCTTTTTGTGCAGGTCATTTCTGGTGACAGTGAGAACTCACCTGCAGTGCAGGAACGCGCACACAGTTGGACAAATATGGTCTGTTGGTCTCGAGCAAGGTGACGAAGGCCAGCAGCTGATGTTTGCTGCTGTCTCGTCCTTTTTTGTCGGGGCCCACAAACAGACAACACAACGTTGGTGACATCCATCCTCATCATCCTTTTTTTTTTTAAACCACAGAATATGAAACCGTCTCGTATGATGAAACTACGGTTGAAGAATTTTGAAAACAATTCAAATTGCGACCCCCACCCACCCCTCTCAATATTTCAATTGCAATTTAGCATGAATATTTTTTATAAAAATTAATAATCCTCTTTCCATGTATAAAAAAAACAACACAAGCATAAATGAATCTGTATTACAATTAACAAATTACAGATTTATGATACAAAAATGTTTCGGTCCAGTAGGTTAGACTTACGTTAAAATAAAGGCGAATGAAACATGAATGCATACAAAAAGACTATTTATGCACCTACTTTCATTAGAGTTGTGAATTTACTAAACACCTTATGGTGCAGTCCTTAAAAACGTTCAACATGACCACTGCACTTGTTGAACTTCTGAACTTATGTAGGCACTATTTAAATAATTTAAAATAAAGCCTGCTGACTGACTGCAAATGAGGCCAAGGTTTTGTTTTGTTTTTTTCCAAATTGCAGCCCATGCAACATGACAAGTACATTCTCCTACATTGCGATGTTCATTTGAATCTGAGGAATTGTCCAGTCCTATTCCAAACATCTCATAAGGGTGTGCGGACTTGTTACACATCCGAGTTTGTTTGGGAGGCTTACCCGTATCCCGGGCGTCATCCCGCACATGCAACACCTCCGGGTCACTGGCAAACACGCTGGTGGGATGCATGACGATTCCCTGCTTATTCTTCGTATGGAACACCTGAGGGTAACAGTCAAACAGCATCAACAAAGACAACTCATCAACAGGATACCGGTGCGATGCCGGATCTCAACCTGCTCAGTGTCCTTGCGGGTGCCGTTGTGCTCGTCGGGCAGAGCCAGCTGAGGGTAGAGACCCCGGCACAGAAGAAGCTTGAGGAGAGCTTGATGCCGGGATGACAAATCCTGGCTGGCATTGACGGCTTCCTGCAGCGCCGACACGTTGTGGCGCAGCTTGAATTTCACTTCCTGTTGGAGGAACCGCCAACAAATGGTATTTGGACTTTACACAGCAATCTCTTTTGTTATTTGTACCTCTACCAAGCATGAATCAACCGGAGGTGGGCATCGTGAGTCACATGACTCGCCAAATTTAGGACTTGCTTGACTAAAATTGGAGAAAGAATTGACTTGCCTTTTTAATGACAAAAAGTTGAAAATGTGCATTTAAAATTTTTTATCTTGTTAAACTTTTTGTGTAGTTCGCACAAATCTGGCAACCCACCAGTATGCTCTTAAACATAATGCAGATGGCACTTCACAAAACAAGTATCATGGAGGGTGCTCCTATGATTATGACATTTGGATTCAAGGCTTACGCTGGATAAAAGTAGGAAAAAAAGAGAATGACAACCTACACGGTTTGCAAGTTAATGATAACTGCAGGTTGTATGACAATAGGAAGGGAGAATACAGCCCTTACCGCCTTTTGTGCCTTGGCGGCGGCGCTCTGTTACCTGGATGTCCACATTAGCTCCGTCCTTGGCCTTCTTCTTCCTGCTTCGTCCTCGTCCTGGTTCCTCCGTGTCGGATCCAGAGGAGAACTCCCCTTCCTGGCCCTCTTCCATTTTGAGCACTTTCCGTTTGGTGCCTTCCTGCTGCTCGTGATCTCTCTTCATCTGATGAAGCTTCCTCCTCTCTGTCAAATGCTCGCGCCGCTGCTGCCGGTCGCCGCGATTGTCGTCGTCGGCCTCCTCCTCCAGCAGGCCGTGGCTCCTTAGAAGTTCCTGCGGGCCAAAAGGAGATGTGACATAAAAGGCATGTCAAAGTATAGGTACAGTGACAAAGTATTTTATCCCCTTGCTGGATTTCAGATTTTTTTGCATATTTGTCACACTTAAAAGTTTCAGGTCATCAAACCAATATCAATGAGAAGAAAAAACGCGAAGATAAAATGCAGAGCGCAAAATAACATTTAAGCTTGATTCACATTTGCAACCCCCCCACCCCCCAAAAAAACCCATCTTGATAATTGATAAGTTTTGGAGAAATATTTTCTGTGGACTAGTGAGAAAAAAGTAGAACTTTTTAGGTTTGCAACTTGTTACATCTGGCATATAAATTTGATAAAAGGAATGTCACACCAACAACCACGTAGGTGCTGGCAGTCTGTGGTTGCTTCACTCCTTCAGGATCTGGACAAACACCAGAAAAACCTGCAGGCACACGTATGGCCAACATTTCGTGCTCTCAAGCTCAAGCAGAGTCTGGCACTATGCGGCAGAACAATGAACCCAAACAGACCATGACCAAGTCCACCTATTGTCCTAAATAACTGAAGATTTTGAAGTCCCCATGTCAAAGTTGGGAAGTCCAATTAAGATGCTATGATATGCTCTTAAACAAGTAGTTTATGCACAAAAACCCTCCAATATGACTGAGTTCAAACAATTATGATATTATAGAAGAATGGGGAAGAAAAAAAAATCTGAATGAGGGCAAATATATTTTCGTGGCATTGTCGTTCACGACGACGCTTACCTTAAATTGTCTGCGGAGGTTGACCATCTCGTAGAGACGCTGCTCCTCCAAGCCTCGCCGACGGCACCACTTCCTGGACTCACTGCCTCTCTCACCCTTCACCTGTGGACATAGAAAACAAAAGACAGCATCACTGAAAAAGTCAACAGGGATGCCTGTGGACCACCAAGTGGCACGAGACACTGCGCTAATCTATGTGAAAATCTATACATATTCTACGGCCACTCCATTAGGTACACTCAAACACACTAACAGCATGCAGCAACCATCAGATTCACAGTAAATTTCACATTGGTCGATCAACCCATCTGTCTCTCTGCTGACCTGCACCCAGGCGTTGAAGGTGTTGAGCAGCGTGAAGGGGTCCCCCTGGTTACAATGCAGCGGCTGGCGGGCGGTGGCGCAGTCGGGGTTCTGCTGCGAGCTGCGTAGGAATGGCGACTGCACGCTGAGTGCAGCGGCCACCGTCAGCACTGGCTCCACTAGGTTGAACAAGGAGCCCAGCACCAACATCTTGCCTGGGGGAACATAACACACACACACAAAGTGGTGTTTTTGTCTTGCGTTGTGAGGAAATTGATTATAGGGAATCTTACAACCATGATTAAATGCGAATAGGAACATTTTGGGGGTTTACTGTATACTTTCTGCACCGGGTCTAAGATGCCATAAGATTAATTTAAAGTTCAAACTGTTAATAAAAGCAATTATTACGTATTTTTTATTGTTAATAATATACACATCTTTTTTTTTTTTTTTGTAAACAGTGATGTGCTACCGATTACAACGTCGACAGGAAGCTGGGCCAGCACACTCCCGATGGTGGTCAGCTCGCACCGGTGGTCCAGTGCCCCCTGCTCCTTGAGGTAGGTAATGGCGGTCTGGATGCTGGCTGCCGGCGGAGGATCGATGAAGACAAACGAAAGCGGATCTCCGAGTCCCATGCTCTTCATCTGCGGGGGAAACAGACATAGGAAACAGAAAGTACAGTGAGCTCCCACCTATTCACAGTTCGGCCACAAAAGCCCTGCCATAATTGACACTCATCCCCAAAAGTGATTACCTGTATTATTTACTATATTAATAATCCAAATCATAAATATACTGTAAATTCCACTGTGGTACTTCAATTTTTTGTACAGTTTATAATTCAATTTAGTACAAACAATGATCTGAAAATACTTTGTCATTTCAAACTCATCTTATACCACTACCCTTCAAAATTAATGGCTTACAGATTATTTGATTTTAAAGGGGTTTTTTTTGGAGGGAGGGGGGGGGGGGGGTCAGTATGTAGCTCACCTGCAGAACGAGGGAGTCCAGCGCCACTCGGTGGATTTCAGGCACAGGGTAGGAGGCGAAGGCGTCGTAGTCTGACTCGGCGTAGAGGCGGTAGCACACGCCAGGGCCCGTGCGACCAGCACGGCCCTTTCTCTGCTCCGAACTGGCTCGACTTATCCAGAACTCCTGAAGACGCTGCATCTTGGCCTTGGGGTCGAAACTCATCTCCTTCACCTTGCCTGTGCAAACCCCCCCCACAAATAATAATTTCTTTTTTTTTTAAATTAACATAAATTTTTAAATTAAACAACAATACAGTAATAATGAACAAAAAAATGATAGGAATCGTGTGTAATTGACAGTAATATTATTTTTTGTGATGAAGTACATTTCAGAGTCTGTACTTTTTTTTTTTACATTTATTTAAGTACAGGAGTTGAATCAGTGCTACTCTTTCCAGAATTTTTTTACACAAGTATTTTAAGTAAAGATCTAGTCAAGTACAGAGTGTGAGTACTTGGGAGTATCAGTACTTCTACGACCAGAGTCTGCTTTTACTCGAATGTGAGTACATTTTCCACTTCCGCCTACCTGAGTCGACAACGAAGCGCACGCCATCTATGGTGACTGAGGTCTCTGCAATGTTGGTGGAGATGATGCACTTCCTCACACCAGGAGGCGCGATGTCAAACACCTACACCAATAACACAAGGCCAAATACATGAAAAATTGAACTCTAAATTATGGCACTGGAGGAAAAAAAAGTAATAACATAAGTCAATGGAAATAAATAAATAAACAGTCCATCACGATTTAATGCTTTAATTCAATGGACAGCGAGCTACTCCTATTGTGTGCACATTGGCCACCAGGGGGCAATACAATACATAACGGATTGTATCTCCAAAAACTGGTTAAGTTGGTCGGGGTATGAATCCATACTGGTCAGGCACGGATAATAAGTCCATTATGTGGGTTCAAAATGGTGTCGGTACCTTGTCCTGCTGGGCCAGCGAGAGCGTGCTGTGCAGCGGCAACACGATCCAGCGGCGCGTGTGCGTGGCGTAAACCTGACACGCCTCTTGGATGGCGCCGATCTCAGCCACACCACTCAGGAAGACCAGCAGGTCGCCGCGCTCCTCCGGCGGGTAGCGTTGGTCAATGCCCTGCAGAATGCGCAGGTACGGCCGCGGCTCCAGCTTCTCCGTGCGAGTCGAAGCCTGCTCTTCGGGGGGGATGGGTTGATAGATCACCTGAAAGAAGGATTCATTCACTTTTTATTCGGGGGATGGGGGTGCATTGTTTAACAGATTAATCGATAACTCACTGATTTAAAAAATGAAGCGATAATTACTTTGGTAATTGATTAGTTATTAAACCTTGTTCAATACCATTTTTGAATTTCAGCTTCTAAACAGAAAGTATTCTCCAGACCCTGCAGTCCTCCTCGAAAGCGGACTGATTATCTTTGTGTTGGATTAAAATAAAACATTTGCAAATGTCTGCTTTTAAAAAAACAATGAATCAAAATGTTTGAGTCTTTTCTGACATGTTACGGACCAAACCCGTAAGTGAACTATATTCAATTTCTGTTTTTGAGTTTTCGACACTGTCAATTTGAAATGATGTCCTGTTTTTTTTTTTTAAAGGAATGAAAATTAAATCATGTTCTTTTTATCCAATTCCTCGATTAATTGATGAAAAGACAGATTTTTTTTTTTTTTTTTAATGTTACTTGCTGCCATAATTTATTTATAAAATGTACAGTCCACAGGTTTACATATCCTGGTTTCATGACACATAAATTGAAGTGATAAAGCCGCCGATTTGTTCGGATTATTGTGGCAATCTAATTTATGACTTTTTTTTCATGTTTATGCCAGATATGCTTGGAGTAATTTTGTGAAGTTGTCGTACTGAATTCTTAAATGACTGCATCAAAGTGTTTAGTTATTTGACTCTAATTGAAGTAGATGAATTAGATTTTAAAAAATAATATTATGGTTCATTGCCCTTTGCCTAACAAGAACATTTATGTAGAATAAACCTGATATTTGTTTATTATCACGCAGATTGATTTATTACTTGTGTACATGGGAAGACCTTTAAAAAAAACAATCACACATTCAATCATAATTGCAATATTGACGGAAAAAACATTTGTTTATTTGTCAAGATAGTTCAGCCCTTTTCTTAAGTGTTCGACTTGGGCATGTAGGCTTACCTGTATGGGGAAGAGCCTGCCCGGCACCTGCAGCACGGGAGCGCCACCGAAGTAATCGGAGAAAAGCTTGATGTTAATGGTGGCCGACATGAGGATGAGCCGCAAGTCGGCGGGCCGATCAGCCGACAGCGAGCGCAGCACGCCAAGCAGGAAGTCGCCGTGCAGGTGGCGCTCGTGCACCTCGTCCACGATCAGCACTTGGTACTGTTCCAGCGTTTTGTCCTGCTGGATCTGCCTCAGCAGGAGACCCTCGGTCAGGAAGATGAGCTTGGTGGCGGTGGTGCGCGTGGTCTCGAAGCGGATCTGATAGCCCACCTGTGGAAACACGGCTGTGTGTTGGGAGGTCCTTTCTTGTCCACCCATCAGAGGTGGAAGTAAGTCACAGATGTGACAGTCATAGGTACCGTACAGTAAATTTCAAGTCTTAAAGGTAGAGTGTGCAGTATTCACACTGCTGGCAGGATTTGAGTATAGTCTATTTATTTTGATGCACCTACACCACCTAAGAATGGTGAGTACGAATTGAACCATTGGGAAAAAAAATCAATAAATAACGGTAATGTAATAAGTTCGACGGAGCTTCTGCCATGGAGGTTAAGACACACCTGACTCAAGATGTCAATTAGTTATGACATGCCCGCTGGGCCATCGCTGGGTGCAGATGATCCATCTGCTGCTTGTCCAATCAGTGCTGCGGGAAATTTAGTTCACTCAGTAGTCAGTGTGACTGCCGTTTTAGTACGTCATACAATTTTAAAAACCTATACTTGTGCCATATAATTTTATTTACTTTTATTTGGTTTTCATAAGTGGGTTTTTTTATGTCTTGAAATTGGAAAAAAAAAATCATATTTTTATTTTTCACTAATGAAGGGTTCGGTGAACGTGCATATGAATTGGTTGGGTTCGGTACCTCTAACAAGGTTAAGAACCACTGCTCTACAAAAACGTCACTTCCGGTAAATGTGTTAAAGGTGTTTAAAACAAACAAACAAACCTTTGAGCCATACTGGTTGAGACTCTCAAAGCTGACCCTCTTGGCCAAGGAGATGCAGGCGATACGCCGGGGCTGCGTGCAGGCTATCTGGGTGAACCCAGCTGAGAGGAGATACTGGGGCACCTGAGTGGACTTGCCACATCCGGTGTCTCCTGCCACGACGACCACTGGGTGGCGTCTGACCAGGTCCACGATGCGCTCTCGATACTGGAAGATGGGCAGGTTCTTCTGCTCGCGCTGCAGCTTGGCCAACTTGGCAAAGCTTTGCCGCTGGCTGAAGTCCAGGTAGTGCAGCAAGGAAAGACGAAAGTCTGAGATCACATGAGAGTTCAGACCCGAAGAGTCGCGCCTGCTGTGCTTGGGGTGGGATCGTCCGAGACGCTCCTCAATGTCTCTGGTCACCAGAGAAACGTTGATGCGGTACCGGGCGTCATATTCCTTAGGGAGGTCCAAAGACCCCGTTTGGCACCTGTCTCTGTCCTCATCAAGGCTCGGATCGGGTCCACACATGTCCTTCTTTAGTTTGAACCTCTGGAAGCGGTCGAAAAAGGCCCAGAAGTCTTTGTGTTCCTGGCTGCCGGCTTGGATGTAGTCGCTCTGACGGAAGAAGATCTCGTCTAGCTGGGCCCGGCAGCGCGGACTGTCCCAGTCCCAAGTCCGATTGTGGCATCTCCCATCTACATCCATCATGGTCCCCCTTAGGTCCCCTGGCTCTCTACATTTTGGACATTTGTCGTTATCCGCTGAATGCACATTTTGCTGTCGTGGCTTTTTTCCTGTAATACTTCAACTAACACAAACTAACATTCTGTATTCTTATGTTGATTTCAACTTACCGACTGACATGAAACAAAGTCGCTATGCTTCAACACCACATAAAGAGAAACTTCATTCAAAAAACGATTTCCTCTTCTTTTTGAACACTTCTGACGGAAGCGAACGCGTCCTCCAGGTTATTTGAACAATTTTAACATTTAAATTACAGCACCCGTGAAAACATCACACACAACGGATAAAGTCGAAATTGTTTTAAGACGGAAGAAAATTACAACCGGACCAACTTTCGGTACGCCCCTGGACTAGTCCGACAGAGAACAGCGTCGTAAAATAGTTCCGACTTAAATTACTTCCGTGGAAAAACACGTAAAAAAAACAAAAAACAATAGAAGTAGTAGAATTAGTGCACGTGGAAAATTTCTTCCCGTTTCCTACAATCATTAGTCAGAGAATGAATTCAGTATCTCTCGAAACAAATACAAATGGGACTTACCAATATATTCGAAATATTTTATTTAAAACACTGTTATATAAACATTCACAGAGACAGTGAATTAAAACGGTCGCGTTTATGTTACTATTCCAATGAGCTAAACAAATAAAAATCATACACAACATTCTATGCACTGTTGATATTGCTGGCAAAATTATATACAGCACAAAAAAGTATTCAAAAGCAATCATGATGCATTCAGGGACCTCTGTTGACCAAATATTCCTGATAAAGTTTCTTCGGATAAAAATCTTGTCACTCCTTGGCTGCTTTCACACTGTTAACAGTGTCTGACTATTTTGCTTCATGCTACTATGCCATTTTTTTCTCCTAATTAATTTAAATCATTGGATTTGTGTCAACATCCATAAACAACAAAATCCAAACAAAATATATGAGTAATAGAGCCAAAGAGCGAGTATGTTACTCTGGGATACACTGTCTGGAGGTAGGATGGATTGATGTTACAGTTGTTGACATTTGTGAGGAAATACAACCACAAAAAAAGACAGTTGCAGTGACACAAAGGACCGAACATTTCACATGTTCAACAACATATTAAAAACCAGTTTTTATGTATGCATGTTCTCAATCTAAATATGCCAAAACATCAACAGAACACACAAGAAATACAACATATTTACAATTTATCAAGATGAATATGATAAAATCATAGTGGACACAGAATGGTGCTGCACTTGCTCCTGAAGCATCGCATGGAGTGATGGCGCTTCTTGTGGAAGTTGACAATCCACAATGCAGTTCCTGTGTGTGTCAGTCCATTTTCATGCTCATGTCCACGGGCCCCCCGTGCGGCCTTTTTTGTTCTACACACCCGTCTTCTCTTTGATCCAGCCGCGGAATTTGGTGACCTTCGTATAGATGCCCGGCTTGTTCCGACGGGCGCAGCCGTCGCCCCAACTGACCACGCCTCCAAGGAACGTGCGGCTGCCTGACTGAATGGAGAGTGGCCCGCCAGAATCCCCCTGATGCAGACCAATGCATGTAGTCAGTAAAAGTTATTCATATAGAATCTCTAAGAGAGGGGACTCACAAAGCTAAACAGTTACATTTTACTCACATAGTTAATATTAGGGATGCAACAATATCAAAACATTGACGTCACAATACCAAATTATTATGAACTTCATGATATGTTAATTATCACAATATTGTGGGAAGGATGGTGCTAATACATAACAATTTTAATATCGTAATACAGCCGTTTTTGTGACATCAACAGTTAAAATTCGGGCCTGACCTATTAAACGTCCAGCCGGTTTAAGTTATCTCGTGTTTTGGTTTTGAATAATAAAAAAAGAATGCAAAAACAAAACAAAAAAAATTTATATATATATTTTTTCAAAATATAAATATTAAAAAAAAAAAATATATATATATATATATATATATATATATATATATATATATATATATATATATATATATATATATATATATATATATATATATATTTATATTATTTTTGCATTCTTTTATTATTCAAAACCAAAACACGAGATAACTTAAAAAAAATACAAATAATATTTATTTTTTTAATAATCAGTGAATAACAGAATTTTATATACAGAATATTAATTATTGTATCATTTATTCAATCGACTAATCACCTAAAAAAAAAAAAAAAATAGGAAGTTACCTGGCAAGCGTCGACTCCTCCGCTCAGAACGCCGGCGCACATCATCCTGGTGGTCAGCTGACCGCCCATCAGAGAGTCACACACTGTGTGGTTGATAGAGCGCACCTGTGCTTTTTGCAACACCGTCGCTGCGAATCCTGAACAATACACACAGGAAGACGCATTTGTTTAAGTTGGGGTACTTAAAATTGGAGGTATCACTTCATTATAAGTAAAATCCATGTTATTATATGTTTGGGGACTGTAATTTGTGTAATCCATTCAGTACTTGCCACAAAAAAAAAGATAACGAAAAAGTAAAAACAGCCCCCAAATATAAACAAAAGATCTTAATCCTCACTGAAGAGAAAGTGGTTGCTGTTGGCGGTTTTCGTGGAATCTCACCTCCCTCCCGAGTGGCTCCCCAGCCGGTGATCCAGACGACGTTGCCAACGGGGAAGTCGTGCTGTGCGGCAGGCAGGCAGATGGGCTGAATGTAGTCGCTGTAGGTCACGGGAGTGTCCAGCTCCATCAGAGCGATGTCGTTGTCAAAGGTGTAGTCGTTGTAGTTGGGGTGCGGAATGACCCTCTTCAAGTTTCTCTTCATCACTGAGCTGCTGATGTTGCGCTGCGAGTGGAGGCCCATGTACGCCTCCCAAGTGCCCGGTTGAGAAAACCTGTTTTGATGAACATTTTCTTTCATTGTGAGGAGATGGCGTACAGAAGGAGTGGGCAAAATGTGGCCAGCTCCTTCATAAAATTTGGCCTGCCAGGCAGTCATTGTCCATCAGTTGGATAAAATTAGTTGCTTTCTATTAAGGTTTTGTGTTTCCTAAAAATGTGTTTATCCGCTTTAAAAATCCCATTTGGTCACTGAGCACAAAAGTTTGCCCACCCCGATGTCGAACAAAGTTAGCGAAGGTGAACTCTACCTAGTACTTCTGTCATCCTGCACGCAGTGGGCGGCGGTGACGAGCCAGTGCGGGCTAATGAGGCTGGCGCCGCACACGTGTCCATAACGCTTGACGTGCAGGCTGACTTGCCAGGGGTATTCGCCTGCCACTGCGTCCTGACCGCCGACAATACGCGACGTCTTGAACTTACTGCGTCCGCAATCTGCCAAACCAAAGCAGACTCATCAAATGAGCATACATGCAAAGGAAAAAAAAACAAAAAACAAAAACCCCAACAACAACAACAAAACTCAATTGCAACAAAACGTACACAAAACATGCAGACACAAGGTACATACCACAGTTGTCCTCGTCCGAATCGTCCTCGCAGTCTTTGACGTCGTCACATTCGGGGTTGACTTTGCTGATGCATTTGTTGTCCTTGCATTTGAATGTGAGGTCAGTGCAGACCACAGAACCAGAACCTGCACAAAACACACCCACCAAAGAAACAAACATTGCAGTTAAAACAGTGATGTTAAGATGTGAGAAATGGCGGCGGGGGAAGACTCTAGAAAGAGTCAAAGTACTGATTCATCTCCTGAGGGGTGTTCACACGGCAACTTTTACTCCGGTGCAGCACCGGGGCTGCCCCTGTAGAGCGTTCACACGTACAAAGTTACACCGGTGTAGCCCCTGAAAAGAGCTTAAACCGGAGTTAATTTAACCCTGCTCAAGCAGGTGGTTTAAATATTTACTCCGGAGTAAATGCTCGTTTGAGGGGCAGCACCGATATAAAATGGTACGTGTGAATGCTACAGGGGTAGACTCGCTACGCATGAGAAGAGTTAATTACATACGGGTAGAATGAAATATACCCAAGCACAACATAAGTATGAATGTCTCTGTCAATTACATACACCAGACCCGACAACAACAACAGCCCAACTCGGGAACGACCTCCAAGCGGTGTTGGGCGTGCCTTCGGGCTACGAACGGTTCCCAGTCAACAGCCCGACAACTGGGTCTGCAGGTACAAGGGTCGCTGCGGGACCCAGTTGGAGGTTGCTCAACAGCAACAACAACCCTTAACTTGCATAGCGCTCATAATC
This sequence comes from Hippocampus mohnikei, assembly GCA_026261675.1. Taxonomy (NCBI): domain Eukaryota; kingdom Metazoa; phylum Chordata; class Actinopteri; order Syngnathiformes; family Syngnathidae; genus Hippocampus; species Hippocampus mohnikei. Next base: position 3,512,858 of record JAKGUB010000346.1, on the reverse strand, counting down.
AGATGATGAAGAAAAAAAAAAACAGGTTACCTTTGTTTTCAAATAAAACGCTAGCTCATGCTGCCTTATTAAAACAAAGCCCATTCATAGCAATGGTCAAATTGTGTCCACTTGAGACCTTTTCACGCTACGCTTGGTTTTCTTTGTGTTGGCTCAGGGCAGTCCTCAAGGACATCATATTTGCTTGCCCATATTTGATCGCGCTTGCATCACAACCAACCAGGAAGTAACAGGGAGGTTTTTCCCCACTAGTTCATCTCCTGCTGATAGCACTCTGAAATGACCTCGCCATCCCCCTTCTCCTACCGGATGCATCTTGCGATGTCACCGCGGCGTCGCTATCAAGTTGAGCATTCTTTAACTCGTCGCAATGTGCAAAAACATGAATGGAATTGTTTTCACATTGTTTTGGTGGTCGAAGGTAAATACGCAGGGCATTGCCAAAGAAGACTGTCTGTTGCAAAAAAATAGTGATTTGACTTCTAAATTGGGTTGAGAAATTCACCTCGTCCGCAGTCGAGCTCATCGGAACCATCGCCGCAGTTGTCTCTCCCGTCGCAGCGACTCTTCTCCGAGACGCATTTGTCGTTTTTGCAGGTGAACTGTCCAGTAGAACAAGTGCCTGTCGGGACAGAAAGTGCACAGTTTAGAGCAGGCGTTTTCACACTTCTGGAGTTCAGGGACCACTTAAAAAAAAAAAAAAGAGACATTTTTTTTCAAGGATCCTCTCATAATCATAATGGCAATTAAAAATAATTACCACTTTGTTAAGATAATAGATTAATTACCAAAGTCGTTTTTAATTTACTGACGTAGTCACAGTAAAATTAGGGATTTTCCTGCAACCAGTTGCATTGTGTATTTTTTTTTGTTTTTCTTTTGTATATCTTTGTAGATTCTCAGTCATCGAGGTGCTGGAAATCTGCAAGGGTTGAATCGAGGCCACTGGCCTCTTCTTGTTTGTTGAATTTGTTGTGCTTTTTCTTGGTTTGACAAAATATTGGAAAATGACTTGGGCAATACTGTCATTAGGATAATGATGTATAAAAGTACAAAAACCTTATTCTTGGAATGCTACGCATTTGATGCATTTCCTAATTTGTGCACACTAATTATTACTTTGTGCGCATGAAATAGCGCTGATCCCTTATTGGATAAGAGGGTAAACAAATCGAGCGCACCTTCACTGACCTAATCAATGCCTTCAAAAACCCACAAATTATTGCATCTGACTTTTTTTTAGTTTATACCAACATGAAGTGGTGATATTATGACAAAAGGTTTTCATTTCATATACATCCATTGGTAACCATGATTTGCCCTCCCACAGCAATGCAGTTGTTGAACAATAAAATCGATCCCCGCGTTTCAAGTTGTTCCTACGCCAGGGAAAGCGAGCCGGCTCTCAATAGCTTATTCAAACGTGTTTCGATAATAATAATTCCTCGCAATGCCAAGCTTTTCATGGTGTCCTTGTAACTCATCCCGAGCCTAAAATAAAATTTGATCACGCTGTCCCTGTCCATCATGTAGCTTTCCTTCGACCTTTCAACCACAGCTACTTAATGCGCACACCTATTTTATGCACACAATGTAGTAGTCCATGTGCACGAACGAAGTAGCAGTTCCAATGTCATTTTTGGAGCGCCGTCATTTCCCACACGTTTAAAGGCCCTGTCACACCTTGACGATTCAGCCAGCGTATGCCGACGTATCAGAATTTCCCTAAAACGCTGGCATACGCTGAATTATCGATTTTTTTTTCAATTTTGGGCGTATACATAGCGCATTCATAACGGGTTGGACGTATACATAACGTATCAGTAAATTATATAGAACGTTTCGATAACTTATAGATAACTTATTCCAACGAATGCCTAGCGTGTTGCCGGCGTACACAACTTATGCCCAACGATAGTCTAATTTATGCATAGCGTGCAGCAGCGTATTGCCGACGATCACGTGACGTAGTTCTATAAAAGGCTGGCGCTCGACGTTTCAAATCATAACTGCACTAGACATTGCAGTATCAACATCTGTTTGGGGACTATCCCCGGTCTAGTTAAAATGGTATAACCCAAGAGGCAAGGTGCGGCTTGCCATCGTTACTGTGAGTTGCTATTCACGCTATTAAAGCAGCAATCAAACGCCATTATGACTTGTGTCATTAATAAACCAAACAACATCAGCGTCATGCCAAAGAAAAGTCTGGGGAGCTCGTCAAAGGTCTCGCACAGCCTCAGCCCATCACAGCCACTGCAGCCTTCGCCAACTACGTGCGTGACAGCCTGGTCAGCATGTCCAAGCGCAAGTTCCAGAGAGAGAGAGAGAGAGAGAGAGAGAGAGAGAGAGAGAGAGAGAGAGAGAGAGACCAACGTGCTTCAGCGTGCTGTTACGTATACAAACTTACCCATAACTTATTCGACGACGCCAGCTACGTAAGGGTTGTCAAATTTACATTAGAGCCTTTTATTAGCCCATAACTAATGTACTGAGGATTATTTGGTTTATTAAATTTGCTTCATCAGCACGTGGGTCCCCATTTTGTAGCTATGTACAGTTGTTTTTTTAAAGATTCAACATACGGTAATTTATAAAAAATTATTTTGGATTCCAAACCACCCAATTGAAGAAAGAACTGGTTTGGGGGGATTTTACTAACATGCGTTAATACTGATGCGTCAGAAATTAAGCCGTCGTACCACAGTTCTTCTCGTCGGTGCCGTCGCCGCAGTCATCTACGCCGTCACACTTCCAAAACATGGGCTTGCAAAGCCCGTTTTTACAGTGGATGTGAGTTGAGTTGCACTCTGGAGGAGGAAACAAGCGATCAGAGTAATAATGGGAATGACATCGGAAACAGTCACGCTCGCGGGAAATGACGTACTGCAGTTCAACTCGTCGCTCATGTCGCCGCAGTCGTTCCAGCCGTCGCACTTGAGGTCTGACTTGATGCAGCGCTGGCTCTTGCACTGGAACTGCTTGGGGCAAGCTGCACATCAAACAGTCAGGAAATAATCACAATTTGTCAGAAGTGGACCGAGATTAGGAGAGAGTAACATATGCACAATTTAGAAGTATGTCTCCAGTTGTACACTCAAGTTTCAAGCAAGTGTCATGTTCCTGTGGCAAAAATTGAGTGAGTCAAGTGGAGTCTTCACTACATTTCAAGCATGCCTTACTTGGATTTAGCAAGCCATACAAAGTACAATCTTGATTAGTCAAACCTCGAACTGAGACATTTAGAAAAATCTCATTGCAATTTTTTTCCCGTCAATATGGAGATGTGTCATTATTTTTTTCAAGGTTGTTTATTTTATTCCGTCTTTTGGTTTTTAATTCAGTTTCAGTGCGGGTTTAATAATCTATTATTTTGAAAATGTTTCATTTTCATTTAGTTTATGTCTATCTACAGTATCTATGGAGATTGAGAGAGATAGAGATAAGAGTTGTGGAGTCCAAGATATAAAAAAGGTCAAAGTATTGTGCCATAAAGCAAACTAGAATGACCAAACAACTGACATTTTTGATTCAAGATTTATAAATGGAAAAAGAACTTTCAGTTACTAGTCTTTTTTAAAAGCAGTCTCAATTTTATTATACGTCTTCGACAAAAATGTTTTTCCAATTACTATTATATATTATATTAGAGTTTTTAATTTTGGGAGGGCAGTATGCATAAGGTGCGAGAGTGGCCGTCTCCCAACTTGAAGGTTGTGGGTTTGTTAAAGCGTTAAAGTGCTTTGAGTGCCAACAGTCGAAAAGTGCTTCACAAGTAAAAGCCCATTTAATAGTTTAATTAATTTTTTAATGCTAATAACCTTAGCCAGAGCTAGCTAGAGCTATTGCTGCTTACGGTCGGTGACGTCGACTGCCTCGTATATGGCGTCGAATCCGATGTCTACGTAGGATCCGTCTGAGACAAACTGAACGGTCATTTTGTTGGTGCGGCTGGTCTCTGTGAGCGAGCCGTCGGGCTGATCACCACAAAACCTAAAAACAACACAACAGGCATCAGATGGGATCGAACGATCGAAGTTCTTTTTTGTTCTTGTTCACCAGGACTCACTTCTTGCCATTGATCTCCACATAGTCCTTGCGGCAGCCCTTGCTTTCGTCCTGACCCGGTTCAGACATGAGGAATTTTTTGAACGTCACCTTTACCGCCTTTCCAGCAGGGACCTATGAGATGGACAGAGGTTGGTTGCTTCAAGTTCACACGTGATACTTTTAAAATCGCTCTATAGTGCAGCAGCAGGGTTCAAAATACCGATCTAACAATACCCGTTAAAAATATTCCATGTTAACTGCAAGGGCTTTAAGCTTTTAGCTGGAAGTCAACTTCTGAACATTCATTGTTTATATGACCTCTGCCATTTTCATGGTTTCATTTCATTCACTTCAGAATTTGAGAAAACTCCATTAAATGATGTAAATAAATCAATTGTATATAAAAGTTTATTTATTTTGACCAAAATAAACTGTGAATAAAGGGCAGCTCGGAACGATTAAATGGAAATGTACATGTATTTAGCTGAAATATTATATTAGGCTTACCACCAGAGGGCGCCCGCATACTACTAGTGCAAACGATCACATTTTGACAATCAGTGACATATAACATCAGCTGTACTGTACTCTTTAGGGTTTTATGATGGCAACATCACGAAATAATGAAATGCATTCATTCTTTTTCCATGAATTCCGATGAGAATCAGACGTCGACCAGGATCCCGGAATGGTTTGAAATGGACCACTGCATTGTTGTTTAGTGTGAGGTGTGCTCATTTGAGTGAAGTCATATAATGTAAACTATTTAAATTGTTTAAGTAGGCAAGGGGCAGCACAGGGGCTGTCTTCACTCCTCACCTCGATGGTCCACTTGCAGGACGTCCGAGGTGGGTAGTAATTTGGGAAGTTGGGAGAAGTAAAACGGCCGACTTCACCTGTCAGCTGGCTGCCGCACGTGGTCCCTGTTTGGGGGGGGAAAAAAAAATGAATGAAAAAAGAACCGCATAATTTCACCTCCATGAATCTTGGCAAAATGGTGTTTGTGTCTTTGTGTGGCTTCCTACTGGTGCTGCTGCGTCGCACCTGCGACACTTGCGCTCGGAAGCCCGGGTAGTTCTTCTCTTTGTTGGTTGCCATGGTGACCAGCATCACATTGCCAGAGGACAAGAAGGTCAAGGGCTCGCTGGGTGAATAGTAGCCGCACATCCTAAAAAGACAATGGAATGTTCCTTTCATTAAAAAAAAAAAAAAAAAAACTTCACTTGAATCTTCCAAAATTATTTTCTACAAATGTTTGTATATGCTAGTGACATACAGTAAAAGGCAAACAATGTAGGAATTTTCCACAAGATGGCAGACAGTACACAATCCGCTTCTTGTGATTCCTGTTTGGTGGTACATTTTGAGGTTTTTAATATTCAAAAATACTAGATGTCACTTGGCTCATTAAAAGGTGGGAAAAGCTGAACTTGAAGTCTATTGTGTAGGTGTCCCAAGGCCAGCAGGGGGCCACCCTACACACCACATTGTCATTTTCAAGCTCTGCAAATCGGACTCACTCCTGCAAGACGTTGGCCTCGATGGCGACCAGGGAGTCGTAGATCTTGACAAAGTCGTTGTTGCAGTTCTCCTCCAGGTTCATCGTGTCGAAGTCCAGCTTGATGATGTAGTTGGGGTCGGCCCGCACCTGCCACTGGATGAAGCTGTTGGGGGGGTACGAGCTGTCGGGGAAGCCGGGGGAGCTGATCAGGCCGATGTGGTTTGTCCTCGTGTGCTCGGAAAACCTCAAGAATCCTGCGACGCCAGACATTACAGTAGTCCATGTTACCTTGCGATGATTTTGAAACCATTATAGCATGATAACATCAAAACACAATAAAATGTGTGACAATTCTGGATCTATTTGGTTGTGTGCAATTATTTAAATATCATCCAGATTTTTTATTCTTTATGCAAAGGAGGAATTAATGCCATTAAATGTTGTTTTTAACAAAGTTAAACCGAAATGCCCAGATATATTTAGTAGCATGTAATATATTCAATGAATGAATCCTAAACAAACAGGAAGATCACTTACTGCTGAATTCCGTAGAAAACAATCGAGAATCAAGTTCTGTAAAACAAAGGCTGACCGTCAAGCCACTGGTTGACACCATGGAATGGCGAGCGTTTTTGTTGTTGTTTTGTTTTGTTTTTGGTGACTCGTCCTACCTGAGGACACGACGTCTTCCAGGAGCAGAGCGTTGCCCTGCCTGTAGGCGCTGCGCTGCTCTTTGTCCACCAGTTTGTCCATGGTGGACATGGCACTGTCCACCGCTGCCTCCTGGCCGCTCGGCACACTGAACTCGGAGATGTAGTAAGCAATGACGCTGCCCTCGCTGCCAGAAAAGAGGAGAAACGTGAATAAAAGGTGACTGTTAATACAAGGGAAAGTTTGAAGTGTGATGTGGAGGTTCTAAGTGCCGTATGTCTGCTTCAAAATAACAAACACGTAAATGTACATACAGCTGACTCTACACAGAATTGTTTCTAGAGTCAAAGCTGTCATTTCTGGCGCATTTTGATTGAATTCACTGATGTAAAACAAAATTCTATGGTTCACATACAGCACCGGGATGCCGCAATGAGGTGGTGGTAATCAGGAAACTCCCCAATGGGGCCTCTTATGAGCAGACATATTTGGTAGTGGGGTGTTATTCATGTTGTATGTCAATTTTCAAATACAATTTCAGTGGTACCTCTAACTTACGAACGTCTCTTCATACGAAATGTTCAATTTACGAAATGTCTCGACGGGAAAATATTGCTTCTTGTTACGAAATAAATTTCAAGATACAAAAGGTAAAAAATACAGTATGGGCTGCTACTCGCAGCTCCGAGTTTCCTGAACGCGACATACCTATAGCTCCTCTGCCATTGGCTAGTATTGAGCATCTTCCTGGCATCCCATTGGCTAAGAGGGACTTCTACAGTATGTGTGTAGCTAGATAGATAAATAGATATGCGTCTATGCAGCATCCTCGACACTCGTCCCTCAGGCCATGAGGCGTTACGATAGTTTTACGTAAATGTGAATCACCCAGAAAAAGTGTTTACCAGTCGGGCGATCGCTCACTATCCTATTTTCGAAGGATTGTGAAAAGCCGACTAAAGAAAACGTCCTTGGATCAGTTGTTCACAAAACGGCAGGCAAAAACCACTTCTGAGAGAGAACATGAACTAGAGGGCAAAAAACGAGGAGGACGCAGTTAAAAGTTAAATGACCGTCATTTTTATTCTTTACTCTCTTCTTTGTTTTTGACATTATGCACAAGTCTCATTTATTGTGCAATAATCTAATGGTAACTTGTATTTGTTACATATTTTGATGCTTTTTTTAATGCTTCAGGAAACATTTGGAACGAATTAGGGCATTTACATGAAAAACGCGTCTCTACTTCCAAAATTTTCCATTGAAGAAATTTATTCTAGAACCAATTAATTTCGTAAATAGAGGGACCACTGTATTTGCTTATCCATCATCACATTATTTATTTTTACGGGTGGTGGAGCTCCATGGCCTGTCTTGTACTCATCTACAGGTCGAGCCGCTCTTGCTTCTACCGGTGACGCGAGTTATTTCATCGTGAGACTTCATACCTGAAAGCCTGAACCGTCGATCCAACGTAGTATTTGGCCAGCTGCGGGCTCTTGCTGTAGAGCGATTTGAGCTGCAAAGGACACAAGACGAGCGTGAGGGAGGCGGAGACAAACGTAGCCACGTCATCATCATGGTCGTACCTGCGTCTTGACCTGCTTGGCCAGCGCCTGGAACTCTGAGCTGTTGGTGTTCTCGTAGGCGTCCTCGAAAACCTGGTTGGTGATGCGCATGGAGCCGCTGTACATCTTCTTGACGCGCACGTCTTTACGGACTGCGAGGACAAACGGGCAGAGGTTAGGTTTAGAGGACATCAACATTTCTGGGGGGAACCAAGTACAATGTTGCCTCTGCAAACGGCAAAAATGACAACAGTTTCATCATATCGGATAAAAATGCAGCCTTTGATGTTTTAGAGTCACTTTTTTTCCTTCTTCTTTCTGATACGTCTTGAAAGCCCTCAGAATTGCTCTTTGTTAAGGCTGACGCCTCCTTCATAAAAAAAATTTAAAAGAAGGGAAAAAAAAACACATCAATCAAGATTACACGAAGACGAAGAAGAGCGCAACTTTCTGCCACCGCATCAAAAGCAGCTCAGCGGGAGACACCCAGGGGGCGAAGGGAATAGAAAGCCTGGAACTTTCTTTGTGATGTGTATTTTTATTTCTGTTTATTCTTTTTGCTTTTAACGTTTCCAAAACACAGCAGAGCATCTACAGGAGTTCCAAGACTGTGAAAATAAATGAGTCTAGCCCACACAGATGTTACATTTGTTATCTTTGGCTCGGGTCTGTCAGTTTTTGCATATTAATGAAAGTTATACAGTGAACCCTCTTCATTTTCATGCAAATTCGCCCAGTTGAGGATTTGCTTTGGAAACCTGTCCTCCACTATTCGGCCTTTAAGGTGTTTTTCATACAAATATTTACTGGTACTAGGACTTAATGACTATGTGAACCAAGGCCAGTGACTGTTAGGGGTTGAACCGATGACTAGACTTTACTACTCTGCATCAACATATAAGCTTGTCCACTAATTGTTTTGCATTTTTGTTTTGCACTTATAGAGGACTTTCAAATCGCCAGGCACCGACAACGTACCGTGGATATCGGTTAGCCTCGCCCATTTCAACTATTCAAACTCCACAAGTCTTAAAATATTCATATGAGCGCAACCAGATGTAATGTAAAGACGACGTGCGTTGCGTGAACAAGAATTTCAGGTATCGTAGAATTTGTTCGCGACAAGCTACTCCCGCCACGGTATGGTCAACGTATCAAATATAATCATTCGTTCGCGAAGAGGGATGGGCAACTGGCGGTACCCACACTCGGCATGGTCCTCGTTTAATTTTTGAAAATATAGATGTGTATAGAAGCTGATGAGTTTTAAGTTATGACAACGGAGGTCACAACTACATGGCAGAAATTGCTTGCTAGCGCCTCCAGCCCCAAGGCTGTACTTCTTCATCAGAGAAGGCCAGCGTTAGGTCATGAAAATGATCTCTTTCGGGTAAAATACAAAGCAAATTACACGTTCGCCGAATTTAAATGCAAACCAATCTGCTTAGTTAGCACACCGATGGTGTCAGCCATGAAAGATTTCCACCGCCACTAACAAACCTCCGAAGTGCAGCTTTGTGAGTGAGTCGGCCTATTTAATTTGAATGGCATGCAGGACAAAAATATGTTTTGTAATATTAAATACAATGTTTTCAGTGGCCCATCTCTGCCCGCTTAACCCTGATGAATTGCGGCTGCATCGTTGCTGTACGAAAAGAACCCAGTGGATAACCGAGGACCCCCGATGCTGTGCTGTACTAACAAAGCCAGTAATCAACATGCATAGGGGAACAAACACGACATAAATATTCATGAGCAGTTCAATATAACTTTGCTAAAACCGGACAAAATGCAACTGAGTGGAAGCGGGTGAACTTGGAATATAATGATGTGGGGTACGCTTACAGTGGAAATGCCAGACCAGCAGGCCGGCCATTAGCGCTATGACGGCGCATAAGATCACCACTCCGATCACAGCTCCCAACTTCCCCGGACCTTTCTTCTTCTCCAGCTTCTTGTTGTCTGACGCCGGCAGGAATTGAACAGTCGTGTCCCATTCTTTGTCCTGGAAGACACGCACAAGCACTTAGCTAGTGTTGGAGACCTAAGACTGGTTTAATGCGTAACATCCCAGTTACAAATGTGCTTGTTGTAAATATCGAGCAATAAAAATCTGCTTTTTGGAATGTTTCCACTTAAAAGCAACTTCCAAGCCACGTGAAGTAATCATCTGAAAATAGGGGGCAGCAAGTCCCTGCTAGCGTATATGAGGAATGGTTTTGTCTGTGGTGACCAACAAACTCCAAAGAGACAAAACATGCCGCATCAGTCGGAAATAACGACGCTTTGCTCGTGCCACTCACACCAATAGCAAACAGTTTCAATGCGTGGTCATGAAATCAAAAGGGAACTTCTCCGCGTGAGTCACGACTCACTGCGGTTGCCTCTCGAGGGTGACATAGAGCAAGGAGGAAGAGGAGGAGAGGGAGCAGGAGGAGGAAGGTTTCACCTGGTAAAATCCTGTCAAACCTGCTGGGAACGAGTCACCCGCGCGGCTGAGGAGCACGACAACACGATAACGTGACACAATTGTGCAACCAGGCGGGCTCCAAACACAAACTGCGCTTGAATGACCTGCAACGTCAAAGTACTACCAAACAATATAAAGAACCACTATTTACAACTCAATCCAAGTCTCGACCTGCTTATTATTTTTCCGTTCAACTCAAAAATTGTGACAATCACACTTCTTTTACACTGTACGCCTCCATCCGAGTGATTAAACAGATGCCACAAATCTCGGTGAGGAGCCAGGCCACGCATTCATTCCCGGCGGGGGTGACTTTTGATTGAGGCGAATGCAAAACCAAAAATGGACTTACAAGAAGACGACGTGTCGCAACACATCACTATGTCGCACAAATACTATCCTCTCCTTCTACTGCAGATGTTCGTGACTTGAAAAGACACATAAAAATAACTATTAAAAAAAAAAAAGAGGATAAAGAATACATTCCTGGGTATTGTTCTAGTTATCTGTCGACATGTTGTTCTACCATTTCTTTTGTGAAGAATTTATCATTATTTGGCAAACTGCTGCTTTTTGTGAGATCAGTTGATTTTGGATTGACTGCCACCATATAGCAATCGTATCGTTTAAATTTGCGTAAAGTCAAGATAATATATACATAAATAAAGAGCTTAATATTTGGCCAAACGCCTGCTCAAATCTCAAAGCACCGCTGTACTCTTTTCACTTCAGCCCAACTACAGGAGGATCTCAATAACTTGGAATATCACTAAAAGGATTAATTCAGTATTTCAGTTGAAAAGGTGAAACTCGTATATTATGTAAAAAGACTGAAAACTGAGCAAAATAAATCGCAATTTCATTTCCCAATCCCTAATTCCCGATAATTCTCATGAGAGTTTACAGCAAACAAAAGACAAATTCACTTCCGAAAAAAATATAATTTTTTTGTAATATTTTAAAATGTGGTGGAAATTGACCTTCAAGTATTTTCGTTTGTTTGATGAATCTATCGTGTATAATCTATTACTTTCACATTTTGAATAGACATATTAAAATAAATGGACCTTTCTACCATGTTGTAATTTATTGAGAACTTGGATGATTGCGTCTCTTGAAAGGCGCTGTATATTCATATTATCTTTAAATGATAAGGATTTTTTAAATTAAACGGGTCTGATATAATAACCACCTGTACAATTTTTTTGACCAACTACAAGTCTGCAATAATGACAATATAGTCAAATCGTATCTTGTCACCGATGAATAGAAGAGGAAATGGAGCTAACGCCAACATAGCAAAGCACTTGGCCACTCGGTATAAGTGACAGCAATGATTACTTGTCACAAATTACTTTTAGAAAAGAGTAAATATTGCCAACAAACTGCTCCTTGTCTATTCTGCTAAATAGACACACAGTAGAGTTTGGTAATTGTTTGCTGAATAGCATGATTGCTAAATTATTTTTAGCTTATTGTCAACCCCCCCGCCCCCAAAAAGTGCTTGCTAAAAAAACGTGTGCAGAGATGGTCAGTTAGCCAAGTCATGATTACCCTCGCAGACTGAATAACTAGTGTCTATTGAATTTGTTGTGATTTTTCCTCATCTTCTGGGAAAATAAAACAGCAATCATGGTATTAGATTAACGGAATACAGATTCAAAATGGCCATAACTTCACCTGAGAGAACTGACATTACTTCATCTGGGAATGTTTGAACAACTTGCAAGTCAAGCAGTACTGTATGTAAAGTTTTGTAGTAATGAGGTCACAGTTTGGTTTAAAATGTCACAGAAATTAAGAGTTTGAAACGAAAGTTTGACTTTTGCGAAACTCTTGGACTAGGACATGAACATCTCATGGCAACTATGTCTAATTTGTCATTTTGGTTTTGTTTTCAGTGCGTTTTGGCATTGGCACAACTGCATCCCGGTTCTAACAGACAGCAAAAGGGACTCCTGGAACAAGTCCCGACAGGGCGGACGATTGGGAGGAATTCAAGCTTGGATCTGAACAACCACCATGGTAGACTGATTCGAGCCGGGACTCGGTCTGGCTGGGGGGCTTTGAAAACATCCACACTGATTTATTACAAGTAAAAACGTCCTTGTAAGTGCGTATTTTTCAGTAGGGCGGGTCATGATGCAAGACAAATTTGGAAGCTTTTGAATGGAAATTCACCCTATACTGTATTTATATTCAGCAAATTTTTATATAGTTTTGACTGTATTAAAAAATTGCATTTTGGTTGTGTTGGAGTGTTAAAAACACTGACGAGAAAAGCAACGGGGAAATTAAATTAAGAATTTAAAAAGGATGCTCAGTGTGCTTGACAGTGTGTCATGAAAATGCAAGTGTCACACACATTTAAGGTTTACTGTACACAAACGTGACACGTTGTGATAAAATTAGCGGCAAAAACAAAAAAAAAAATGGATGAATTTCCCTTAAGTGATCCCAAAATACACAAACCTGTGGAAGCGCGTGCAGTTTGAAGCACACGCACTACAGTGACCCAGAGAGAAGATACCTTGCAAACCAACCACCAATTTCTTCAGGTGCAAGCAAAATGTCATCCCAAGCGACTTCTAGTATTTCCTCAAGTGATGAAGGTACACATGCTGTAGTCATGATGTTGGGGAACTACAGTACGTTCTTTAAGTTTTTCTCCTTCGAGTATCCGTAGCAGAAAGATGGCGGCGAAACATGACGGCCTCCTGTAGGGGAGTCCGGCACTACATAAAATAATTAGCAATTACAGTACTATCTACAATTACGTTGATGTGAAAGAACACATTTTTTGCATATTATTGACATGAATAGTGGGTTTTTGAACATTGACACATATTTTTGCCAACAAACTGGAAATGATGGGAATCTGGAAGTTGTAATGCAATTTCAATGGGACAGTTGTAGGAATGCTCAAGTGGGAGCTTGAAACTGCATCAAGAACTGTGTTTCCATGACATGGGGTGGCATGGTTCTGTGGTAGGGTGGTCGTCCCCCAACTCAGAGATTAGGGGTTCGATGCCAGGCCAAGTATCCTTGGGCAAGATACTACCCCAGTTGATCCCGATGCTGTGTTGTCAGTAGGTAAAATGAGGAAACGGTGTAAAGCGCTTTGAGTAGGTATTATTACGAGGATATTCTTGGCCCGGGGTCAAAGTTGAACTTGGACCAAATGAGTGTGTGGGCATGTACAATATACTGTATGTACGAGGTCAGTATTTTATATACACACACACACACACACACACACACACACACACACACACACACGCACGCATATTTATTTGGTTCTCCTGATGTTTCGAGATGTCGTCAACAAGGTGAGTTCAATGTCAGTTTTCTAATAATTGAACACGAGAAACCGAACCAGTATTGTATTGTACGACTTACCTGGGCCGGGGTGTACTTCAGACCACTGTCCATGTAGTCCATCTACTAGCGAGGTTCAAAGAAGAGCGAGAAAAGAAAACACCTGAGCCGTCTTTGCCGCGATTGTTGCTCGTTCTCCTCTTCCTCCTTGCTGTCTTTCTGGAATAGTTTTCCACACGGCGAGGTTTCCTGGAGTGTTCAACAAATTCAACTCAAAACGCTTTAAAAAAGGTTTTAAAAGTTGTATTTATCCATTTAGAAGCCTTTAAAAAGTTGTTTTATTAAATGTCCCAAGGTGTCACCGGATCAATGGTCGACTGATCGTGTCTTAAGACGCAGAGAAATGAAGCGAAAGAGCAGAAAGGAAGGAGAAAAAGTCTTCCGGAAAGTGGAGGTTTCTGTGGGCGTGGCCGCACCTCGCGCACCTGTAGGCAGCAGTTCCCTTCACAAAACGCCACTCGTTTTAAATTATGCCTTGAAAAACCAATGAACAAACAACAAAACAATCATCACTAACAACATATGTCTATGGTAAAAGAACATAGAAGCTGTTACATTTTATAAGGCCGCATTCTGTGATGGGATACTGTATTCCAAACGCGCAGGAACTAATGCGTACGGATTGCGTACGCATTAGCGATTTTTAGCGATTTTATTTTTTTTTTACTTGACGGCTAAACTGGTATAATGGCGGATCTGGGCCAAATTTAGATCAATGATTTCGTGCGGTCTATTTTGGTATCGGTTGTGTGATTTCATCCCAAATTTAAAGATGATTCACCTGTGCTGACTCACCTGCTTCGAGCAGTGACACGTCATTTCACTTGGGTCGTGGGAGAAATTCCCGGATTTCCAAGAGGGAATGGGGTTGAAATGTCTGGTGCCACGGTGGGCTATGGTGGTCGGCACACCTGTTTCACAGCTCAAGGGTTGCGGTGGCGTTCGAATCCTTCGTTTCCCTGTTAGATCAATTATAAATAAATAAACGTTTTTCTATATTTTAAGAACTCGCAGGCTCTGAATTAAAAGAAATGAAATACAATAACTTAATTATGACGCTTACAATCATTTTTGTTTACATTTGATCATCTTTATTTTTACATGCAACATAATGTAATAATATTGTATGAGTTTTTTAAAATTCTATCCAAGATAAAGCTTGTGATTTTGCATTTTGAAAAATGCCGCAATATTTTAACTACAAAACTGAAATCTTGATTAATGTTCTATTTTAATGTTATCAAAAAAATATTTCCATCCATTTGCCAAAAATCAATACTGACTTTATTATTTTTGTGTTTAACTAGCATTAACATTGGATTTTTGGATGTCGTGAACAAATTTACAATACAAATATTACAGTACTCCAAGTTGTAATGTAAATGCTTTCTACGTATATCAAATATATCCACACACACACACACTAATAGACATACATAAAAAATTAAAAAATCCTCGTCTCACCCTTCGGGTGGTGTCCGTCCCCCATTCAGCTCGGGTCCTCTACCAGAGGCCAGGAAGCTTGAGGGTTCTGCGCAGTATCCTTGCTGTTCCCAGCATTGCACATTTCTGGACTGAGATGTCCGATGTTGTTCCCGGGATCTGTTAAACATATGGTATGTCAAACATATGGTATGTATATATATATATATATATATATATATATATATATATATATATATATATATATATTAGAGCTGTCAGTTTAGCGCGTTTTTATTGGCATTAATTTAAATTAATTTTATCGGGATCAAAAATTTTCTCGCGAGATTAACGCGGCAGACGTCACAGCGGATGTTACGTTGCTCTATAAATAAACCAGAAACAAAACATCAAGCGCGCTGCACAGGTCCACGCACGTTTGTTTTGCCAGCCACGGCAGCGCGAGACACCGAAAACGGATACTTAAATAGTTTATGAATGGAAAGTTTACTTTTAAAAAGTTGCCAGATTGTTCCAATGACAAGACCAAAGTTACCTGTATGTTTTGCAGTCGTAAACTGAGCTATCATCATAGCACGTCGAGTCTGAAATACTGTACCACTTAATGGCCAAGCACACAGCTGACGCGCGTATCCGCCCCCTCGTCTCAGACCGACAGCTATGGATCATTTCAAAGCAAACAGCGTGGGCTAAAATGTTGCTAGAACAGGGTGTCTTTATTTAGCTCATTTTTGCATAGTTGTCATGTTTGTCCGTCTGCAATCTGACGTTTAAACGAAGTAAATTGCGTTTCAGCTTGGGTTAATAATGCCGGCGCTCCACTTCCGGGATTGAGTATTGGGACTTGTAGTTCTTTTGTTCGATTCGACTTTATGTTTGTGTTGTATGCTTTCTTACGTTTAAAACAATGAATAATGATGACGATAATGATACATAGTGAAATCAGGGTTGATTACATTATTTATTAAACGTATTGTTAAATAAAGGTATTAATTAATGTCAATTATATACATATTTACATTGTGATGCAGAAAGATAGATATATTAATTTTTTACTGCATTTATGTGTAGTTTAGGTTATTACCTGCTTCTGATACTTCTGTTACAACTACTACTACTACTTCTGCTGCAAAGTGCTCCAATAAATGATCAAAAAAGTACAGAACGAGAGATCCTTCCATGCTGACCGACAATCCCTATTCAGGGGGCCGTGAAAAATTATAGGCTGAGTACTAGTACCTTAGATGTGCACTTTGTATTGCGCTGTTTTGATTCCATAAAAATAGCTGTTCAAGCAGCTGTTGTGTGACAAAATATTTTTTTCACTGTTGTTGATGGACAGTAATATTGTGTGAAAGATAATGTGTGAATAACTGCTCCAAGTGAAAAATGTTCATGTAAAATTGAAAATCGAAATTATTTCATTTTCTCCGGGCATCCGGTTTCCTCCCACATTCCAAAAACATGCATGGCAGGCTGATTGAACACTCTAAATTGTCCCTAGGTGTGAATGTGAGCGTGGTTGGTTGTTCGTGTCTGTGTGCCCTGCGATTGGCTGGCAACCGATTCAGGGTGTTCCCCGCCTACTGCCCGAAGACAGCTGGGATAGGCTCCAGCACCCCCCGCGACCCTAGTGAGGATCAAGCGGTTCGGAAAATGGATGGATGGATGAAATTATTTCAGTAAATATTTGCATTTTGCACATAGAAAACTGATTCATGATTCCATGTTGATGAGAGCATTAAAATGGGGGAAAATAGGACAAAAAATATAAAAGGAAATTCAGAAATGATAAAAAATGCGTGAGTAATCATGATTAATTTTTAGTTAATTTGAGTTAATTATGACAGTTGAGTTTTTAATTAGATTAAATATTTTAATCGTTTGACAGCTCTAATATATATATATATTATATATATATATTAGATATATATATATATATATAATATATATATATATTATTATTATTATTAAATATTTTCAATTTTACATGAACATTTTTCACTTGGAGCAGTTATTCACACATTATCTCTCACACAATATTACTGTCCATCAACAACAGTGAAAAAAATATTTTGTCACACAACAGCTGCTTGAACAGCTCTTTTTATGGAATCAAAACAGCGCAATATAACATTATAAAGTGCACATCTAAGGTAAACTAGTACTCAGCCTATAATGGATTTAAGCAATGGTTGCATACTTCATTTTTCTCAAATTTGCTTTGAACACAGCAGTCAGGCTATGCTGATTCTGTTGGTCCTTCTTGCTCGGAAGTCTCTCTACGGTTTTGTGTCGACATCATTTCGGATGCTTGTAATGGAGGCTCTCGCTGGCAATCCGTAGTGGAGTTGTTCATTTAATTCCGTTTTTCACGGCCCCCTGAATAAGGATTGTCGGTCAGCATGGAAGGATCTCTGGTTCTGTACTTTTTTGATCATTTATTGGAGCACTTTGCAGCAGAAGTAGTAGTAGTAGTAGTTGTAACAGAAGTATCAGAAGCAGGTAATGACCTAAACTACACTTCTGCATCACAATGTAAATATGTATATAATTGACATTAATTAATACCTTTATTTAACAATACGTTTAATAAATAATGTAATCAACCCTGATTTCACTATGTATCATTATCGTCATCATTATTCATTGTTTTATACGTAAGAAACCATACAACACAAACATATCAAGTCGAATCGAACAAAAGAACTACAAGTCCCAATAGTCAATCCCGGAAGTGGGGCGCCGTCATGATTAACCCCAGCTGCAAAGCAATTTACTTATTTAAACGTCAGATTGCAAAGCTAACTTTACACATCTGACTTGATAAGAAGCACACACGTATCTTAACATTGAGCCATGCCGACGACGAAGCGAATGTATTCACTCACGAAACAAAACGCTATTTATACATCGCGCGAACGGTCACCTGTCAGTGGCAGCCCCGCCCCTCTTAAAGCGCCAGGTCAATCCAACAGGAGTCGTTCGATGCAATGTGAATTATTTCAGCTTGAGTGGAGCTGTGGACAATGTTGACAGGCTTGCATGCAGTAGCCATATATTTAGCTATGGCTTCAGCAAATTTGTTCGTCGTGTCATCCATTTTCTTCGCTTTGAAATGATCCATAGCTGTCTGTCTGAGACGAGGGGCGGAGTAGCACGTCAGCTGTGTGCTTGGCCATTAAGTGGTATTTCAGACTCGACGTGCTATGATGATAGCTCGGTTTACGACTGCAAAACATACAGGTAACTTTGGTCTTGTCAGTGGAACAATCTGGCAACTTTTTAAAAGTAAACTTTCCATTCATGAGCTATTTAAGTATCCGTTTTCGGTGTCTCGCGCTGCCGTGGCTGGCAAAACAAACGTGCGTGGACCTGTGCAGCGCGCTTGATGTTTTGTTTCTGGTTTATTTAGAGAGCAACGTAACATCCGGTGTGACGTCTGCCGCGTTAATCTTGCGAGAAAATTTTTGATCCCGATAAAATTCATTTAAATTAATGCCGATATAAACGCGCTAAACTGACAGCTCTAATATATATATATATACACCAAATGTTTGACATTAATTCAGATTTTACTTTTTTGTCCATTAAAACATCTACAGGTACTAGATTACATAACAATGAGTTTATTATTTTTGTATTTAATGACTGCTGAGTCAATATTTTCGTGTTTACCACCATTAACACACACTATTAAAATCAACATTCCATCATTGTCGGGTTGTGTGAAAAAACAACGCATGGGAGTGGAAGTTGTGACTTTATTGACAGTGTTGTCCCCTTAACCAGAAAACTGCTTGTTAACGCCACTCTGATGACTAATAGTAAAATACAAACGAAATACAGCAGAAATTTAGCCATGTGTGTGTGTGTGTGTGTGTGTGTGTGTGTGTGTGTGTGTGTGTCGCCACACACAGTCAAACAGGCAGTTATAGTTACAAGACTGAAGCAGATTTTTTTTTCCTGGGGTGCATAGTGAGACATACAGAGCTACAGTACTGTCACAAGAAGAGGAACAAACAAATAGAAAGAGAAATTTCAAATAGATAAATGTATACATATTTTTATATAGAACACCATCTAATGTATCAGAACAATGCACAGCAGCACAGAAAAAGTCCTCTGGAAAGAAAAAGCCATGATTGTAACAGTGATTATATAAAGACAGCAGAGAGGAAAAAATAAGTTTTATTTAGTTGTCAAAGATTATTTGGAGCTTCGGAGGCAATTCCTTTTAGCTGTGAATTCTGGCCTCTTTTTTCTATTCATATCTGTTATAGTAAATCAGTTTATGTACAGTGTTTGTTAAAGCAGTGTTTTTGTCGGGAGGAACCACATTTGTGAAGTTGGGGGGGCTTGAGTTGGAAAAGTTTGGGAAAAGCTTAAAAAAAATTGGCATGCAAAAAACGAAATGATTGAATTTGAGACGTGGTTCCAAATCCAACCAAATATGACCTCTGATGAGGCAAAAGTTGTCCCCTATCACAACCTGAAATGGAACATTCCATTTTACATTCAATCTCGGGAAGAGCGGTAGGAAACCTTGGGAAAAAGTTCTTCCGCTGACGGCCATACTAACATTTATGAAAAAAATATGAGTTTTTGTTGTTTTGTTTTAATACATGTCTAATTCTAATTCTTAAATGGGCTGGGTGCCCACCTTTGTTTCAGGACTTCCCCAACATGTGTGACTGCATATATAGCTCTGGAAAAAAGGTGAGACCCCCGCCCCCCTCCACAACCCCCTAAAATAATATATATATTGTGTTGTTTTATTTATGCTTTTATTTCTCAATGTTTCATTTAACTCTTATGACCAATACATTATAATAGAATCATATTTAAAGGTGAAGTCAACCCCAACATTTTCTTTACAATAATAAGCTCTATGCAGCCCAACCAGCCTAAGCTTGGCATTCTGATTAATATTGAGTTTGTGGAATATGATTTAAGCAGTAAAATCCAGCCGTTATTGTCCATCGTGGGGGGTGGCCATTTTGACTCAAAATGACATCACAGTTGGTCAGGGCTGTGGTAAAGACCAATCATGGCCCAGCTTCGGAGAAGAGGTGAGCCGTGATTGGTCAAGTAATATTTTGTCCTCCCTATTTATGACACTAATGTCTTGAATGTTGGCCACGATAGTGATACTTGTTGTAAAAAGCCTGTAAAGAAGTGCTTGAAAATTACAATATTTGTATTTGGAAATTACGTTCTCAATAGTTTGTAGTACTGTACCAAACAAAAATTGTTATTTTCTACCTATAAATGAGCCGCTGAGAAATAGAATATGTTACCTCAATTTTGCAAGAGAGTGATGAACAGTTTGACGCCTGTCCCTCATAGTTCAGCTAAGTAGTGGTCCAAGTCTAAGCATTTGTTTCTTAAGATTTCATAACAGATGATAAATAACATTCCTTTAGACTATCACGCAGATGCACTGGGACTCAAGCTAAGAAAGTACCAAGTGCAATAATGGCCTGCCCCCTATGTGTCACAACTGGAACCGAACTTTGATTTCGATCAGTATTTTACATATTCCCATCATATAATATTTTATCAATGTATCATCTGTAAATAGTCTTTTTTACCCCTCATCGATTGTTTCACAATATATTTTAATGGGTACAAATATTCATTTACAAGCAAGCTATCGAGGAGAAAAGAAATTGAGAAAACGGCGCGTTGGCATCAAAAACTGCTTTTGAATCACGTCAAACAAAACAAAAAAAATTGTCAGAAATGTTATATATCTTTTATCCAAGCAAGTGAAAATGGTGACAAAACAACCCCTCGTAATCAACAACTATGCAATTAAAAAAAAAGAAGAAAAAGAAGAAATAGAAAAGGAGCTCCATGATACACTAGTAGCAAGTAGGAGGGTTGTTTCGGATGTATGTAAATGAGTGGAACAACAGCATCGTTATGGTCATCATCTTATTACGGAATTATTGGTCAGTAGTATATGCCAGTCGGCTCTGTGGCGGCGCCCCCTGCAGGGTCAGATCTGCATCTGCTCCAGGTATTTGTAGGTGGGGTTCTCGTAACCGTGGTTCTGCATCTTGTTAAGGTGGCGCTCCTCCGGCGTCAACATGGGGTCCACCTGCCACCAAGAGCACAAAGCACACTACTTTTAGGACACTGGCGAGAGTTTTTCAGGCTGGCTATTGGGCTGTCATGAAAACCAAGTTGAATCAGAAGTTCAGTTTTGATTTTAAATTATTTTATTATTTATAATGATAATGGGCGGCCCGGTAGTCGAGTGGTTAGCACGTTGACTTCACAGTGCAGAGGTACCGGGTTCAATTCCAGCTCCGGCCTTCCTGTATGGAGTTTGCATGTTCACCCCGTGCTTGCGTGGGTTTTCTCCGGGTGCTCCGGTTTCCTCCCACATTCCAAAAACATGCATGGCAGGCTGATTGAACACTCAAAATTGTAGCCTAGGTGTCAGTGTGAGCGTGGATGGTTGTTTGTCTGTGTGTGCCCTGCGATTGGCTGGCAACCGGTTGAGGATGGCCCCGTCTACTGACCGAAGACAGCTGGGATAGGCTCCAGCACCCCCTGCGACCCTAGTGAGGATCAAGCGGTTCAGAAAATGAATGAATGAACGATTTCAAATATACCGTCCTTGAATCGGTATAGCACCCAGTGTATGTAAGTACAGATGTACAGTATTGCCTTTTATTGGTGGGAAAGAAATGCCACATTTACAGCATGCCGACTGCCAAATTTAATGCTATTATAAAATGACAATAAGAAACTTTGCATCAGACCTGCTCAAATTTAACCATAATATATCGAATTGAATTGTAATCACACCGAATCGAATCATTTCTCTCTAAACAAACTTTATTTGTATCGCACCCCTTGCACCGAGATACGTATCAAATTGTCTATTATTGAGTGATGCACACCCTATATATATATATATATATATATATATATATATATATATATATATATATATATATATATATATATATATATATATATATATATATATTTCATATATATATATATATATATATATATATATATATATATATATATATATATATATATATAGAGAGAGAGAGAGAGAGAGAGAGAGAGAGAGAGAGAGAGAGAGAGTGTGTGTGTGTGTGTGTGTGTGTGTGTGTGTGTGTTTCTCCAGGTACTCTGGTTTCCTCCCACACACCAAAAACATGCATGGCAGGCTGTTTGAACACTCTAAATTGTCCCTAGGTGTGAGCGTGAGCGCGAATGGTTGTTGGTCTCTGTGTGCCCTGAGATTGGCTGGCAACCGATTCAGGGTGTTGTTCCCCGCCTACTGCCCGCACGCACACACACACACACACACACACACACACACACACACACACACACACACACACACACACACACACACACACACACACACACACACACACACACACACACACACAAATTGTCTTTTAGTGGAGAGGTGCATAGTCCTAATAGCCACTCTATATTTAATACATTTAGTAATTCTTTCCATGTCAGATTTTCCACTTTTATTGGCAAATCATTTAGCTGATAGAGGAACTTAATCCTCAAATGTTTTAAGCAAGAACACATTGTATTCTAGCACGAGTCAAAACATGGTCGTCACCGAATTTACCAACATCGGGTTGAACCCGCCTCTGCGCAGAGACACACCAGGTGCCGTGCAGATTTATGTCGGTCACAAAAATGGAGTCCCAGCTGATGAACAAAATTGCGCATATAAAATACAACAGGAAGCTGTGACGTCGAGGGTTCAGCCCCTCTTTAAATTAAGGAAGCACAAAGGGCAGCACAGAGACGTCGCCTACCTCCACAATGCCGTGTCTGATGGTGCCGTACTGCCTCTTCCGCAGCAGCACCAGACTGATTATGATCACCGTCGCTATGGCAACCGCGATCACCAGTAGGCCGATCAGAACGCTGCTGCCGAAGCTGAAGTCCTCGCCCAGGGGCCTGTAGGTCTCCTGGTTGGAGGGAGTGGGGAAAAATTACTATCATAAAACTAAATAAACAAATAATTAAATAAATAAATAAATAATCAACTTCAAAGATACTGGATTGTTTAGTATGACATGAAACTAAAAACTAACCACATTTAGTTTCTTGTTCTTACTAAATGTCCATCAAGACGTACACCATAATATGTCACGATATACTCGTGTGTTGTCTCATGTGGGTATTTTAGAGCCTTATTCCACAAAGAAGAATCAATGAAACTTCATATGTTGGGACTAGTGTGAACAGAGGACCACACGTATTTGCTATTTTTTAGATCCCGCCCACCCCAATAATGTTTTGGGTCCAAAATTATATATTACTGTCAGATTTTAATTCTGATTTATTTACAATTATTGTTGTAATTCTTATTTTTCTGCATATATTACATAATATTTGTGTATTAATATCATATTTTGTCCAGCAATTCTATTGTTTTGAATTTTTCACATGTTAAGAATGTAACTACAGTATATCCTAACGTGACACCTCACGATACAGTAATTGTCACAATATTGTGGGCAACCTCTTGGGCCCAAGTCTCCAGGATGGCACGTGCAGGGGCCACTGGGACCAAAAACTATCACTTCTGTCTTCTTTTCATTGAATTTCAAGAAACAATAATTCATGCCTTCGTCACATCCCGGCTGGATTACTGTAATGCACTTTACTTTGGAGTCAGCCAATCCTCCATTAAGCATCTCCAGTTGGTCCAGAATGCTGCTGCTCGCTCGCCTCTTGACTGGTACTCGTAATAGGGAGCACATAACTCATACTCTGATGTCCCTTCACTGGCTCCCTAAACATTTTGAGAGTTATTTTAAAGATTCTTTGATTTGTTTTCAAATCTTTAAATAGCCTCGCCCCACCTTACTTCTCTGAGCACCTCCACCCCTACATACCTGCCCAGTGCCTCAGGTCTACAGACCAGACACTATTAGAGGTTCCAAGAACCTTTTCCGTTGCTGGTCCCTCTCTTTGGAATGACCTCCCACTTTATATTGAGGCACTTATTTGCGAATGCATGCAAAACTTGCCAATCAAGTCAATTTGTGGAGCAACTCAAATGCATTATGTTCCTCTTCATTTGGCGATTAGCGTGGGTTCTAAACGGAGGTGGTCAAAACATGTCAAATTCATTTTAAACTGCTCCAATAAAGTAACTACCAGAGGATTCTGGAACTGCACAAAAATAATAATAACCTGCCCTATTAAACAGATGTGGTGCTTTTAATATCATGACGGCAATTTTAACATCACTGTATCGCCATTATCGTTACCTATCGTTATTATGTGTTTGACCATTTTTTTACCATCGCCCCATATTTTTTTTAAATTATTTGTTGATTTTCCATCTCATATGTTTGCCGTTTTTGTCTCACTTTCAAAATGATTTCTTTCTGATCTTGAGCAGTTTTTACATGATATGCTTTGCATTTTACATCTAATCTTGTTATATTTTTTTTGTTTTACCTTTTTCCTCACAACATAAATACAGTACATACAGTAGATAGGGCATAAACGTAGAGCCTTGCTGGAAATCAAAGTGTGTCTTGCTGCAAAAATTGTGCACTTGGACTGAATAGGAAACGATGCAGGTGTGTGTGTGTGTTTTGTGTGAAATACGTCCGCTTGTTTCAATGCAAAGTCACAACAACAAGTCTCCTACAGTCGCCATCTGGCACATATGACATAGTCATATGTGGTGTCACATGACCCAACAAGTCAGGTGTGCATTACGTTCGCATAAAGAGCATGCACACATGCACAAACCAGCACCATGTACTAGCCTGAACAAAATAACAACAACAACAACAATAATAATAATAAGAATAAGAATAAACAATAACAAGGAGATGTGAATTTAGTTTTGGGTTTCAGTGAAACCAGTGAAATGCCCCTGCAATCGCAATCAATCATTCAGTTAATTTTGGGGGAAAAGTACGGCATCTGATGTGGGCAAAGCGTGACGTCAAGGTGTAACTTGACAAATATTTGATAAAATACACCCATGTCCAAAACTGAACAGGAAGTCAGCTATTTTGTTAGAAGCAGCCATTTTGGGCAAATTCCAGACCTCGTCCTCTGCATGAAAGTTAGAAGAATCGGACTCTCCTGACTTTTGAGGTTTCCACTGCACATCCAAGTTCAAAGTCACACTGGTTACTTTGCACTAAGGACTACTGAGCACCCTCTGGCGCCGCAAGTTGCCCACGGAGGCCTGTGGGGGAAGGGGGGGGGGGGCGCCGCCATACTCACCAGCTCATCATCATGCAAAATGTGGAGTCTCTCTGCACTGTAAACAACTTCTTTAACATCCAGAGACTCATCAATCACCTGTCAACACAGACAGGGCAGCCCGGGTTACTGTACGTGTGTATATGTATATGTATCTGTGTGTGTGCGCTCGTGCATGTGTATGTGAGAGAGAGAGAGAGAGAGAGAGAGAGAGAGAGAGAGAGAGAGAGAGAGAGAGAGAGCGTGAGCGTGCGCAGTAAAGTGGAGGGATTATCAGTGCGTGGGTGATGATGCTGTCTGGGGCAAGCTGGAAGTAGAGTGCATGTGTGAGTGCGCGTGTCTGCATATATGAACATTAAAAACAGTCCCTACGCGTGCGCACACACACACACACACACACACTCACACACACACACACACACACACACGCACGCACGCACGCACGCACGCACGCACGCACGCACGCACGCACGCACACATATTTTTCAGTACTGAGAGCACAAATCTTCAGAGGAGGCGCTGCCTGTGACAGGATGATGATGTTCTCTGTCTTGAGCACACAAACATTGCCACAAAAAGACACACGCACATAGATGCATGCGACAGACACAGGCAAACTGCTTGTAGACTATGGGTCTCATGTTCTCAAACATTTTAGTTCCAGGTCGAAATTTTTTTCAAGACCCCCCCACCCCCAACTCCAAAAATGTGTACATATATCATTACATTTTTAGGAAATTACTGTTAGCTGAAGAAATTACACTTTTATTATTTCGCTGTACACCTTTTCCTCTCCCAAAAATTAGGACTTCATTCCTGCAATAATAATATGTGACGGTATGTCACAATTGTATCAGAACGTTTAATTGGACCAAAGCTAAGGTAAGGAGGAGTAATTGGTTCATGAAGTTTGGTCTACTGGTCCCGCTATGCAGCTATACACTTATTTCAAACGGTAATTGATTGCAAACTCTTTCGCCGACCCCCAAGCTACAGCTGGCGAAACCCAGTTTGAGAACCGCCATTTTCCAGGCTTGTTTAGCATGCCACATACACAGACACACATGCAGCAGCCAAACACATGGAGACAGGTCGCATGCGGTCTAACAAAGCCCGGAGCGGATTGTCGGCAGGACACGCAAATAGCACGGTTCCAGTTTGCTGTAACATAGTTCACTTTGGAGAGTTCTGTGCGTGTGTGTGTGTGTGTGTGTGTGTGTGTGTGTGTGTGTGTGTGTGTGTGTGTGTGTGTGTGTGTGTTGTCTTCAGAAATCAGGGTGACATCAGGTCACGTGAAAGACTGAGTACCACGTTAAAGCTAAACTTGAACTTTAGTGACCCAATGCTGAGTGTAGAAAATGTAAGGAATGTGCTGTTGAACATTTTGTATTGAGAACAAATTTAAAGTATACATATATTTATATCGGGCGGCCAGTGGTTAGCACGTTGACCTAACAATGAAGAGGTACTGGGTTCAATTCCAGCGCCACACCCTCTCTGTGTGGAGTTTGCATGTTCTCCCCGGGCCTGTGTGGGTTTTCTCCAGGTACTCCGGTTTCCTCCCACATTCCAAAAACATGCATGGCAGGCTGATTGAGCACTCTAAATTGTCCCTAGGTGTGAGTGTGCGCACGGATGGTTTTTCGTCTCTGTGTGCCCTGCGATTGGCTGGCAACCGGTTCAGGGTGTTGTTCCCCGCCTACTGCCCGAAGACAGCTGGGATAGGCTCCAGCACCCCCTGCAACCCTTGTGAGGATAATCGGATCGGAAAATGGATGGATGGATGGATGTATTTATATCGTGCTCAATGTTTATTCACATTGCTTTGTTTTTCAGTGCATGGTGTTTTGTGATTATTGAAAATTACTTGTAGTTAGTATTTTTGATGAACACTTGTATGTATTTTATTGTTGGTCATTGTGGTGGTACATGGAGGGTGAAACATTTTCATGGTGGTACTTGCTGTAAAAAAAATTGAGAACTCCTCCAACTTTGGTAGCTTCCTATTATTTAAATTATAATAATTGCAATGTTTATTTTTCTTCACAATATTTTAAAAGCAGAAATAGATTATGCTTAAAATTCCTCTTTGGAGATTTTGTACAACTTTTGAAATAATAAAGTGAATGAATAGGATATACAAGTATATTGTTTTTTTTATTTCATCATAACGTTTTCATTATTATCGTTACTGCTCTTTGTTGATTGGCTGCGATAAATCACATGCTTCAATGGCCTTTGGTCACATGTATTTTTCAGTCACTACAATGATACTAGATGTATAATTAAGATCTACCGGTGCCATAAAGCCTAACTTAATTCTATTAATTATCATTAAGACTCTTTGCTGATGGGCTGGGATTCATCGTTATGGTTATACGGCTTTGTTGTGAGGCATTAGACGTTAATTTTGACGTATGCGCCCTTTAAATAACAACAAAGTGATAAGTCCAACACTTTGCTCGTGATTAGCAGCTTATGGTGAAAAACTATCATTGTGTTAGAAAATGTTTATTAGAGTAACCTTGTTGTAAAGTGGTACAAATAGGAATGTTCGATACCACTTTTTTTCCCAGCCCAAGACCAGTATGAGTGTTCACTCTTTGAGTACTCGCCAATACCGAGTACCGATACCTTTGTACAGTCAAACCTTGGTTTTCGAACGTCTCTGATTTCAACCAAATCGGAATTCGACCAAAAATTTTGAGTTTTTTTATGCCTCAGATTACGACCGAAAATCGGTTCTCGACCAAACTGAGCGCACTTGAATGCGCCACTTCACTCCTCTCGCCTTCCTTACACGAGGAAGTGACGCTTCCTCGGGTAGAAGAGAAAGTGACGCTTCCTCGTGTAGCGTTCCATTGTGAGCAGACGTGTTCAATGAAGATTTTTTTTTTTTTAAAGAGTGTGATTTCAGTTTTCGAACAGCCTTCTGGAACGGTTATGGTTGAAAACCGAGGTATGACTGTACTTAAAATTGTAAATAAAAAGACCTTTCTTTCGGATGCAGATGATGATTTGACGATGTATCATAGTCTCAGAATACAAACGCCAACTACGCGAGGAGGATTTACTTGATGTCAGCTTTATTTTGCCTTAATTACTGGTGGCTGGTATCAGAAGCCTCCACGAGTACCTTAAAATAAGGCTGGTATCGGCCCGATAGGGATACCAGATATCGCTACCTGCCCATCCCTACTAATGTTTGGCATCAACATGGCCACTCTTACTTGTGAATGTGTGGAGTTAAGTAAATAGAAAGAAGAAAAGAAATGCTGTTCTTACCACGTTGGGTCCCATTTTGGTCTTGCTGTTGATGATTCTCTCCTCGGCGCCAATCAGACCGTCCAGGCCGGACACGGCGGAGCCTGCGAGGGCGAGACGGAGGACTTAGCGCAGACCGTTAAAACACAAATCAAAATCATCACGCGCATGCTCGACTTGTCTCCGCAGCGCACGGAGGAGGATGACAATAAAAGCCTTTCACGGATTCAGCACAATGCAACGACTGTGTTGCCTGGCACAAAGGCCTATCAAAATGGTATGCAGTGGATCCTAGTCAACAAAAACAAACAAAAAATAAAATACATTACACAAGAGATTCTGATGATTAAAATGTATTTAATGTGTACAGATTGATAGGGATGTAATTTGGTAGTTGGACAGTTTTGCTCTGACCAACCGCAGGATGAAAAAAATGCAGATTATTACTAACTTTTACTTATTACTTATTTTTAGCTGTGTGTGTTTTTAATGCACTGCATGTTTGCACTGTGGTTGGTTGAGAGGAAAGAAATTTCATCTGTGCTGTATGTTGTACATAGAACATATTTGACAATAAAGCTGACTTTGACTTTGACAGATGTTACTGTCCCACGGTGAATACAACAGAATTATCTGGGATAGTCCTACTGATTCTGGAGGCGCTGGGCAGATTAGATTGCCATGGCAACACCCAGAGGCTGAAATCTGATTGGACCAAAAATTCCACCATCCAAGTACATGCACTGGATGCAGGGCAGCCAAGACAAATGCCATGAAATGAAGAGATTAGACTGTTGGCAATCAAGTATGACAACTTCATAGAAGAACAAATTGTTACAGTAGTCTAATGACTCCTTGATTCATTTTAAAATTGTTTCAGAAAGCAACAAAGTCAAGTCAAGTCAAGTCAACTGTATTTATAGAGCACTTTCAAACAGCCATCGCCGCATACAAAGTGCTGTACATGGAGCAATTTAACATATACAATAAACAGTAAAACAAATCGGTAATAAAGACAGTAGAAAGCACCAAACAAAGAAAACACAACCAATTACAGAATCCACTTGCCTTGACATGGATGACTAAATCTATGCTTGGACGCTATCTGTTAGCATTTTAGCAATTGTCATTCGACCTCGTAATCTACTTCCAGGACAGGATGTAAAACATGTATAAAATGCTGTTTTCACTGTTGAAAGCACAACCCTTTATCCAAATGGCGGCAGAAAGGCAAGGATGAGAAACACGACAGAAGAAAATGTGGAAATCAGAAGGGAAGGAAGACGCCACATTGGGCACCAACCTTTCTTGAAGGCTCGCTGCGGGTCGGACAGATCGCCTTGTTGTTGTTAACACAAGATGGAAAATAAAGAAGAACAAAGAGGAAGAAGAGAAAAGTTAATGAGTGAAGAAAAAGGCAAGATAAAGATATTAAGCTATGCTGGGATGAGGCAAAAGTATGACAGAGTGTTCAGAGGGACACAAAAAAAAATGCTAACAGTGTGAATAAAGTTGGATTGTTGAAATTCACTGACTGACTCTCCCTTCTCGTTAATTGTGATTTTAATGACACCAGTTTTCTCATTTATTTTGAACATCGTAACTAAAAATTGTGAACTAATTATAACATCAATATGACTTTTTCTCAAAATTAGACAACTTTTTAATTCCTGTGCCATGGTAACAATGTTGAATTGGCATTAGGATTTTGAGGAGGTCCTTGGGGACCTGGACCCAACAGAGCCACATCACGTCAACCACGCTCACCTTCTGGCTCCGGGCGGGATCCCAAAGAAGTGACCTGGATGGGCCGGTAGGGTTTCCCCTCGGACACGACGGGCACCTCCACGTTCTCCTCCGAGGACACGGTCACATCGGGCTGGGATTCGGAGATGGACGACAGGAATTGGTCCATGTTGGCTTTCTGCTCCTGCAGCAGCTCACCTGGCACATTAAAAAAATTATAACAAATTATGGAGATGTTCTTCACAGCCCCAGACACAAGATGCAGATCTTTAAATTTCACCATCATCAGTGTGAGCAAAATGTTCCCAAAACTCAAAACACCTGATCCCCATTCTCTGCGAACTAGCAATTAGCGTTTGTCTGTGTGTTTTTTCCGAGGGAGTCTCCCAGCAGGAAGCCGCTCAAACATGACCCAATTCTGTCAGCGCGCTCGCTCGGCTTTCATCTCGACGTCGGCACAGCGCGACTTTCATCGATACATCCATGCTCAATCTTCCGCAGCACTGAGAAAGAACAACACATTTAACCGCTGACCCCGGCTTCCTTATTATTAATCAGCAGGTTTTTTTTTTTTGCCTTGATAACGGGGATTTTGCAATACTGCAGTTTATTTAACAGAAACGGCAATGACATGTGCAATACTGTTTTTCACAGTGCAATTTTGTTCTCACTGTGCAATACTGTCTCTACTGTGTCCTTACAGTGCAATACTTGACGTGCAATACTGTTTTTCACAGTGCAACTTAGCTTTACTGTGTAATACTGTCTATACTGTGTCCTTACTGTGCAATCCTGTTCGATGTGCAAAACTACTTTGCTGCTGGAACCACAACCTCAAGACCTCAAGTGCTAAGCTACTCTCATCCTATGTTTTTCCTTTGTTCTGACTGTCTCTATAAGAAGCCGCTCTAGCACAACTCTAATTGCCCCACGGGGATAAATAAAGTTTTCTGAATCTGAATCTGAATAGCAAGCACGGATAGTCACAGTTTTAGAACCCTTTACGCAAGCGATATTTGATCACAAATGGTTCAGCAACATATGTAGACAGATACTATAACAAAAGTTGTATCAGTTGATTTATTTATAAAAAGCGCTAATATCGGCAAATGAATCATTCAGGCCCTATTTTTTGGAAACAAATTCATTATGAAGTATACATTCAGTAGTTTCTAAACATTTTATTCTTGCCATTTTTGTCTGCGTCTTCAAATACGTTTACAATGTATTTAAAAAGTGTTTTTCAAGCTGTTTAACTGTGTGGGAGGAGGAAACCTGACAAAAATATTTTCAATTTCTTGCTGATTTTCGTTTCGCAGGTGGGGCTGGAATGCCCCCCCCCGTGATCATCCCGGTTCCTTCTGAGGAACTCACCGATTTCATCCTGGATCTCCTCGGCCACGTAGGGGACCTTGTAGAGCAGGGAGAGACTCTGGTTCATCCTCTCTTCGATCACATGCAGGTGAGTCATCACCTGACAAATAGGAAAAGAGACAGGAAGTCAACTATGATATGTTTAAGACACACACAAACACATCTTGTGGCAGTGAGTCTAATATGGAAATTACGCCACGTCTGAATCACTCCACAACATCCTCTAGGCTCTCGGTCTTAGGAAGCATCGTGTGCTCACGCACGCACGAAATGTTTGAAGGTGCATGCAAGAAACAACACTGCCAACAGGTGGCGATAATAAGCCATTCCTCCATGTGCCACATGGTCTTTCCTTGCCATTCTGTATGCTGCAGGGGTGTAAAACTGCTTCAAGATCTGCTTCAAATTTTTTGGAAACCCTAATCCTCTGTTGATATCCTCGCCGTAATTTGAAACTCTCAGGCCAATTTGAAATTATATCTTTAAAAACCCTATTCATGTA
This sequence comes from Hippocampus mohnikei, assembly GCA_026261675.1. Classification (NCBI taxonomy): domain Eukaryota; kingdom Metazoa; phylum Chordata; class Actinopteri; order Syngnathiformes; family Syngnathidae; genus Hippocampus; species Hippocampus mohnikei. The sequence goes on along the minus strand of JAKGUB010000346.1, from coordinate 3,480,669 downwards.
CCTGTATTCAAATTGTGATTTGAAATCACAATCCCAACTTTACATCCTGACCCTCACTTCAAACCATACTTTGAAAGATTAACTCTTATTTGAAACCCTAACTGAGGACTGAGACCCTAAAGAAAAATTGAAACCTGTCTGGAAACCTTACTCTAAAACCCTGTTAGTGTTTTAGATTGATAGTGCTTGATTAAAACCCTAACCATATTGTTTGAAGCCAGGGTTAGGGTTTAAAGTCAGGGTTTTAAGGCTGGGTTAGAGTTTCAAATAAGAGTTAGACAATTAAATGAGGGTCTCAAGACTGAGTCATCTCTGGTTAAACTTTCAATCTAAGCTTAGGGTTTGAAGTTAGGGTTTTAAGGCTGGGTTAGAGTTTCAAATAAGAGTTAGACAATTAAATGAGGGTCTCAAGACTGAGTCATCTCTGGTTAAACTTTCAATCTAAGCTTAGGGTTTGAAGTTAGGGTTTTAAACCTTAGTAAGGGTTTCAGACAATAGTATGGCTTTCAAATTGGGTTTCTCATCTAAATTAGCATTTCAAATTCCAGTATATCATCAGGCCAGGGTTGAGGTTTTAAACTGGGGTTACAGATTGAAAATGTAACAGAAAAACAGCCTGGCAAAATGCAGATCCGTAAATCTATTACGCAGCACGTCTATTTATAGCATAGCATGCTTTCAAAACTCAAATGTCCACACTGGAAATGGAATTTGGAGACACGCCAATGCACATTAAACGCAAGAGTAATAACACACAGACAGACTCACACACTGTTACACAAGCCCAGCAAGTCTAAGCGTGATCGTTGCCCGGCCAAACGAGCCTCCTCACTTCACCCCCACTCCAAGATGACATGGTTATGCCTGCGTGGTATTGACACAATCTCAGCCGGTCTGCGATCTTAGCTTAGTGCGTCGGCGAACAGATTAATTGACCGCATGCGGTATAGGACATTCCAAGCTTTGCAAATGTATGTTATGGCCATTTTCTTTTTACATGTCATATTTGGGGCTGGCAAGATTATTCATTTTCGGCTTCACAATGATTTGATGGAGTCACGAGTGAGTCAGCAGCTACAAGGTACTGGTTATTTTCCACACACTTCTGTCTGCGTGTCTCCACTTGAGTTCACACTCATGTTGTAACCCCGCATTAGCCGACCTGCATTCACCCAAGATCACCTGATGAAAAATATCATTCATACATGACTAATAAACTGAGGTAATAAACTTTGCTTTTCTCCCAGCTAACTCAGGGCAGAAAGCGAACTACAGTCGGTCACTTGTCAGTTGCAGGGCAGAAATCTTAAACCTATCATGAAATTTTAACCCTTCATTTGACCATCTAAATCAGGTCTGAAACCACCTTGAGACCATAAAGATGACTCAAAACCCTACTTTTAAATTCTATTCCTTGTATGAAATCTCAAGCATATGTTGGAACCCTACTTTGAAACCTTAACCTTTATTTTAAAATTGAAACTCGAAACTTGACACGGAACTCTACTTTACTACCCTGATCCTGAAGTGAAATCCTAACTTGACTCGAGGTTAACTATAGATGTATTCATTCCGGAAGGTTGAAGGGGACGCATGTCTGGATGACATTTTTACTTTTGTTGTGACTATTTGCTCGCGTTTTTGATTCAGGGCAATATTATTTCCTCGAAAGTGTTTCAGCAGGTCTGAATCATCTGGCAATTAAAATTGACAAGAATAAAATCCGCCGCAATCAATAATGGCCTGGCGTCTCAAAAACAAAGAAGGAATCTTCTTTTTGGTGTGAGTGATTTCTTTCTGGCCAGTGGTCAAGTGTGATCGTCTGCTGAATGTGAGGGTCTCGTTTCATTTGGACTGAACAAACTTGATAAACGACACGCACATAAACATCTTTTATCTCAAATGTATTTATGGCACTTTGATGATGTGTTACTTCTCAGTCCACGGGTCCAAGCGCAAAGTTCAATTCTTTGGGATGAATGGTGTTTGACACCTGGTGATGACGAGGTGCACACAGCAACATTTGTTCATTGAAAAAGATCGCATGTGAAAAAAAAGAAGATGCTAAATCTCTGATCATGAAAAAGCTGAAGATTTTTTTTTTCTTTCATGCTCCAAAACAATGTCTACTCTCCAACAGTATGTAAAATCTCCGTTGGAGGAAAAAAAAACAACCTCCTCCCCCACAAAAACAGTAATCATACAAAATGACAAATCAGATTTCAATGATTTTACAATCTTTCATAGCTTTTACTGAGCGGGGACGCCCCACTGCCATTTCAAACAATTGTGGGAGCGACCATCATCAATCGCTTTCAGTCTTAACCTGAGGTCGAAGTGGGATGATTTTCAGAGGAATTGCACACCTTGTGGAGAAATAAGGAACTGGTTTCACCAGCTTCAACCAGGACCGGCAATTGGCTCTGGTGATTTCGGTGTTTGTAAGAGCGTCAGAGAATACCATCACTCCATGTGTTGTGGACACGCGAATCCTCTGCAGTTTCTCCGGTGGGTTCCAGGCTTGAGGTGGCAGAATGTTGTATTTGCCGCCACAAAATTGAATGGCCATTTTTTTATAAAGAAATAGGTGTCGCCAATTCACCCCCACTTCCCAATCGGTGTTGTCTCCCACCTCCACTTCCCAACTGTCAGTCGGGCACAAAACAGAAGCCACCACTATGTGGGACTTGTGATTTCGCTCTGGGTTCTTTGGACGGCGTTGTCCGACTTGAAAACTCACAGCGGTCAGATCTTCAGACAGCGCGAGTTCCGGACCGGCCATGTTGGGATCCAGAAGGATGGGACTGAAGTGGACCGTGTCCTTCATTCGCTCCCACACGTTGAACTTGAGGTTTCCCACGTGTTTGGCTTCGTCCAGCAGCGCTCCTTCGGGTAGCTGGGCCCCGTCGGGCCCTTGCTGGAATCTGGCCATGGTGCCCCGGTAGTTGTTCATGAAGGAAAGGAGGTCAGAGGTCAGCTGCTGCTCCGTGGTTGCGATCGTGTCTGAGAGAGCGGCGATGTCTCGCCCGAGAGCCTTCATTTTCTCCTTCAACATCCGACTCTTCTGCCGCTCTTCCTCTCTCAAAGCAGACAATCTGGCTTCCTCCTCCAACTGCAGAAAGGCACGCAGCTCCTCAAAATCCTTCTGGATCTTTCTTTCAATCCGCTCCCTTTGGACTTGGATGTACTCTGCTTGCTCGTTGTAGTTCTCTCTCAGGTTGATATAATGCTGTAAGGTTTTCTTCACGCCCTGCAGGGCTTCCTGGACTTGGCCTCTGCAATCTTGCGCGACTTCATCGAGGGGACAAAACCTGTGGCCGGCGTGGATTTTCGCATCCCTGCAGACGAGACATACCGACTCCTCGTGGTCCAGACAGTAGAGTCTCAGTTTCTCCTTGTGCGTCCCGCAGAGGTCCTGGGGGCCCACCGAGGCTTGCGAAAAGGCCTCGCACACATTCTTCAGTGCCAAGTTTAATGGTGGGTCCATCGAGGCAAACTCCGCCCGACAGATCGGACATGACAGATTTCCTTTCTCCTTCCGCCACTGCCGCAAGCACGCGTGACAAAAGCTGTGACTGCACGGCAGCAGGACGGGATCTCGAAAGATCTCCAAGCAGAGCGGACATTGGAGATTGTCCTCAACTCGGCCGGCCATGGTTCTTGTGAGGACGCCGTCTGTCTCAACGTTTGAGCATTCACTCTCCGAAGAGCCGCAGTGCCCTCCGACCTTCGGTCACGAGGATAATTTGAATTGTTTTATAGCCAGAAAGTACAAAAGTCCATTTCCTGCTCGCTGGAGCTAAGCTTTTCTTTTTCAGACTTCAATTGAAATAAAAATATTTCTGCGAGCTCTTGAAAACCTTTTTTTATCGATTTTTTTTCTTGAACTGAACTTAATTTTCAAACCGTCTTTTATTTCTGTCCTTGGCGCGTGAAAGTTCTGTTTTAAATGCTTTTAGATATTTTGAATTGAATCAGGTGAAGTACATTCAGTCGGACAGTGATAATTTTACAGTTTGAGCCCTGCGAGTCCCAGGGACTCCCTGATCAGAGAAGTATGAGTCCCATTATGCATTTAGAGCAGGGGTGTCAAAGTCATTTCACATTGTGGACCACATACGGCCTCGGTAGATGTAAAGTGGGCCGGACCATTAAAGTTATACCATACTCTGCTATAAATAACCAAAATAATGTATTTCCTTTGTTTTGGTCTAAAGAAGCACAAGAACATTAGGAAAATGTTGAAATTTAATAAACAGATCTTTTACAAAACATGAAGCTCCTTAGATTTCCTTAGACAAATGTGCAATTTACTTTTATCATTCACAACTGTATTGCAACTGATCCCACTGATTGTACAAAGGCACATAACTTTAACAAGTAATTGGTATTGAAAAATATAGTAATGCACTTTTAATATAAAACGAGATTTATAAAGAAAGGAATGTTTAAACCATTTACACGTGCAGAGAAAATCTAAATGTAATCCCTGCCTACACCTTACAAATAAAAGAGAGTGCTATTAAATGTGTAAAGAACAAAGTATTCACATGTCCTTGATAGCGTCTCCTGTGTTGGGTCTGTCTCAATGACAGACTGAGGCTGCGGTTGTCTTCTTCTCTGATCAAAACAATGTTGTCTTTTACTCAGATTAAAACAGTGTGTCCCCCTAGCGGATACGCCACGAATTGCAAAGTATTAAAAATATTAATTCAATTTTTTAAATGCATTTTTTCACTTTTAAATTATTCCGTGGGCCTGATCTAACCTCCTTGTGGGCCGGTTCCGGCCCACGGGCCGTATGTTTTACACCCCTGCTATCGAAACTTAACTCTTATTTGAAGCCCAAATTCAAACCCTAACTTGAAACCCTAAACCTGATTTAAAACCTCAATTCTGTATAAAACCTGTCAAACATCCATCCATCCATCCTCAGGGCTTCGCTCAAACATGACCCACCTGTGACTTCATCTGAGCTGCCTTCTCGGGGTCCACGGCCAGGACGTGCTGGTAGTGGCGGATGGTGTGCTGGCGGTCCTTGTTCTCAGCGCGCACATAGCGGCGCAGTGCCTGCAGGATGCGGTGAGGCTGCAGGCAACAAACACCTGTTATACTGTTACTGACACTAAAGCAGTGGGTCCCCGTTGATCCGTCAGCTGTTACTTTGGGGGTCTATGTATTGATATGCAAAAACTTTTATGTCAGATCATTTTAAAATATATGGGGACTGCCAAGTTATATTTAATTGGCATTAGTATTATGAGTGTGTTTCTCCCTGGACCCAAAACGTTGTCATATGTAAAGGGCGCTCACCCTGGGGGGGTCGGCCTGCAGGGCCGCCAGGTAGTTCTCCAGGGCCAGACGCCGCCGGTCGTTGAGCATGGCCTCCACCCGGGCCAGGTGGGTCTCCACCAGCTGCTGCTTCTCACTGGCGGCCTCCTCCTCCAGTGACTCCACCATGGCCTGGAAGTGCTGCACAAAAAGACGACCTTGTCAAATGTTTCTTGGACATGTCTGAGTTTAGTTGTTGGGTGGCTATTTTGGCATTGTCGGCCAATCTTTTACTTCACATGTGTCAAACTCAAAGCCCGGGGGCCAAATCCGGCCTGCCACATCTTTTTATGTGGCCCGTGAAAGCAAATCATGTGTCAACTTCCATGATACTTGCTAAAATCTGGAACCTAAATGTCAAATTGTTATGTGTAATAAACAACATTGAAATTTTGCAATAATTTGGTTACTTTGTTTACATTTGAACAATAATGGAACAAAATATCATAGTTGACTGATTTCCAAATTACCAATCCATCACTTTGTCGTGTACAAGTAATAATATGATGAGACGATTAAACATTTATTTTGTTTCACTGGTTTCATAACGGCCCGTCGAGGAAAGACGTAACTCTAAAGTGGTCCGCGACAAAAATTAATTTGACACCCCTGTTTTAGTTGCTATGTAATGGTTAAAGAAAGCGTGCTAAGGTGTCCAATCTGACCCAACCACAGGGAGCGGTGACTGACCTGGACCAAAGTTTGCCTCTCAGCCTTGGGCAGGTTCTTGGCCTGGCGGTCAGCCTCCTCCCACTCCTTCCTCACCTACCGCCATGAGGAGAAAAGACTCAAGATCAACAATGAGACAAGTGTGACCATTTCCAGTCATCTTTGTGTGCCAATCTTTAGGAATATGTATATTGTTGAAGATTGAATAAATATCTAAACTTTTTACAATATCTACTTTTGTTTCCAACATTGTGTATGTTCATGTGGGTCTTTTCTTCTTTTAAGACTTTCATTTATGTACTGTTTTCTAATCATTTTTTCAGACACTTTTTGGTCATTTTTTAAACTTGTATTTATGTTTTTATTATATTCTCTTTTTCATAGTTCGTATCATTTTCTATTTTTTTCTCTCTTTTTTGATTGAAGTTTGCATTATTTTGTAAAATTTTTGTATTGTATTTTTTCCTCAAACTTTAATTTTTTTTTACCCCAATTCTTTTTTGTTTTGAGACATTTTTTGCTTTGTATGTTTTGTCTCTTGCCAGGCTTCACAGCTGAGCACTACTGTATAGACGAATTCCCAAACTGCTTCTTTGAGTTTGAGTATTTTAGCGGGTGTGGTACATCCCCCGGCTCACCCTCTCCATGCGGTTGCGGTGCCTGATCTCTAGCTGCTCCTTGGCCTTCTGGAAGCGACTGTGCTCCTTGTCATCTGCTGGCGTCTCAAAGTAGATGTCCACGTCGTCGGCTGGCTGAGGTGTCGGGAGCGTGGCTGCCGAACCAAAACATCCGCCAAACCAATATTAACAAAAAATGGGATTGGAAATAAAGTGCAGTGAACCCCTGCCTATTCGTGCTTGGTGAATTAATTTATTCGCAATTTTGTTTTTGGACACGATCTTTAGCTCTTTATACAGTGAACTAGGGCTGGGCAATTTTGTATAAAAATAAGCCTCCCAATTACTAACATGATTCTTCAATCATTTCAAACTGTACCACATATTACCCTAGCCAAAACCAACTTTAAATATAATTTTCAAGTCTTAGTGCAACTGACAAGCTTTCACTCACCGAGTCGCTTGCACACGGCCATGCAGTACTCCTCCGAGTCAAAGTTGTTGCGATTTCCCGCGCAGCCTCCGTAGATGAAGAGCACACACTTTCTCTGGCTCAGGTCGAAGTGCCAGCGGGGCATGGAGGCCCTGCAGGGCCCTGTCTCCGCCTCCAGGGTGCACACGGCTGCAGGGGGGCCCATCAATGGGAAGTCAGTAGTGGAAATACAACCTAATACTGTATGTACACTGCTTCTGGGGATTCTGCGCTTGATTTGCTGTCCAGGAAGTATGCAACGATTAATTCAAATTTTAATTGCACAATCATACCTACTTCCTGTCCGCAAGTGTGTATTGTGCAGCCACAGTATTTTGTGCGCACAGTATAATACACAATTTCATCTATTTTAATTTCAGCTTTAGAGTTCTGTCTCGCAAGGGCTGCCCACGTCACATAACCAAGACAATTAATTGTCATTGAAAAAAAAAAAGAAGAAGAACCTTTGACTTCTTGTAGAGTCTTGTCCTCGTCCTCACGGCTGTCCGACATTCTGCTGCTGTCGCGCTTGTGATCTTCATCGTTATCTGCCTCTTCATCCTCGTAGACATAGTGGTAATCCTCTTCATCTGCCTCATCCACATCTTCCTCTGTGTCCTCCTCATCCAGCGGCTCCTCTTTCTGTGTGGGTTGCTCGACAGCCGGAGCCTCGCTACGATAAGGAGACAGAACAAATTATGTACAAAGTTAATAATTATATCACCGCAAAATTTTTAGAAAAAGAGGGTGGTTCTAACTTAAGAGGCAAATATAACAAACAAACTAAAATCTGTTCACATAAACTACTGGGATGCTCTGCAGCACTTAAACACAGAACTTGGAGGAGGCCAACACGAGTAGTAACTCATGGAACCTGTTCTCAAGGGCGTCCTCGTCTTCATCCAGCGTGGCCTCATCGATCTCCTCATCCTCCACGTCTTCCTCCTCCTCCTCATGCTCGGGGGCTGAATCAGCCGACTCCTCGATGCGGGAAGGCGGGCAGCAGACGAACTCTGTACCGTGGAACTTATCGGTGCCGCATGGGAGCAGCATGCCGTAGCTGTGAAGCACCGTTGAGCTTTTGGAGCATGCCTGAGGATGAAACGTGATGACAATCATTCATCCGTACATTTTCAATCCAATAATGTCCAGGATTTGTTCAATTTTTTATTTCCTGGTCAAATACACAGGCGAGATGTGAGGCGTGGAAATGGCCTGCCAAGCCTAAACTCAGATTGCGCAATCGCTCACTAACTGGGTGAGAGGGCCAGTTTGTCTTTCTACATGTCTCAAACACTAACAAGATGCATTCTGAGCATTCTCCATAGTCAAGCTAATATGCTTAATATTTGTGTTACATCGCTTTGCTGATCACATAAAACCACAGAAAAAAGTGTGAGGTGGGGCAGACTGTACTCGAGCTCACCAAGTAGCTTTACAGTTTAGGCAATTGCATGCACCCCCAAAACATCTCCTAAAAAACAGATTAATGTACATTCCTCCAATCTAAATTCAAGAGAAAATATTGTTTTGGTTCATTCAAGCGCTTAAAAACACATGCTCAATCTACCATGATTATTTCGACTGCTCAAGCCTCCCTTCTCATGCAGTGGAGTAGTTTATCTTCTAATTGGGCACATGCAGACTTGATTCTAATTGGGCACATGCAGACTTGATTCAAGAAGACAAAACAAACTTGCTGGTGCAGTTGTAAGGAAAATGAAGCGGCAGTAAAAGTTCCGTTTGGTAATTTAATGGCAAATATGCCAATCTGTTTGTCTCATACATTTGTAAATCTTACTCGAATGTCACAATAACACCAATGAACAATTTCGAGCAAGGGCGACCAACCAACCTAAATCAGTCGTCCCCTGTTCAAAGCCACAGGTAAAGACGACTCCCCCAATCTGCTCTACAACACTGGAGTCAAGTCATGTGATCTGTGTATCCTGTCTTACCTCCTTGGCCACGCCGTGCCACTGTTGGTGGCTAGCGCACAGGTCCATTCGCTCCTTGTGGAAGAACTTGCACTTCTCTGGAACCAGCAGCACGTCACTCACAAACTCACCCACTGCGACATCACAAAAAAAATAATAACATCTCGTTATTCGCACCACGTGCCTCTGCCTCCACACATCAACCATGAGGAAGGGCAAAAGGTGAATCGCACATTGAGAGTGGTTGTAAGAAGTTTGCAATCTCAGGGTGCCTGGCTCGCTTTGACACGTGAACATCTCCCCCATGGAATAATTATTATTTCAAGGTATTCCCAGCTATTTTTAACACTTCATTTTTTCATTGGATGTCGGTGTACTGATTCATCACTGACTGTCCAGAATAAGATCTGTGGTGATCCACTTCCTCGGAGGCGCTGCTGACCAAAACGTTTGGATTTTGAGGAGGACCCACCTCTCCGAAGGTAAAGCTACCACATGAGGGTTAAGAATTGCATTTTACTATGTTGCAAGGTCGATTTGAATTTAATGAATTGTTCAGCCCATGTGTGGGTGTGTGCTTTTCTCTTCTCGACCTGATTGGAAAAAATAGTGGTAATGACTTTTAAGTGGGAATTTAGGCAGGACGAATAATTGTAGGACCAAAAATGAGGTCCACACAAACTGATAATCAGACTGATTTTAAGAAGAAGAGCTTTTGATGAAGCTCCAGTATGGCGTTGTGTATTGTGAGTGTACCTAATGTTTAGGCCCATGAGTAAGCAAGCAAGTATGCATGTCAACCAGGGCCATTACGAAGAAAATAATGGATAACAGTTGGAAAGCCACACGGTGGAGAAGCAGGAATAGAAGAGCTTCTGTTCAAGAGAGTGTGGAGACCACACCAAAAAACAAAAACAGAGAGTCGGGGAGGTTGAGTAACAAGGGAGGGGAGGGAGCACTCCGATAACAGCTCGTTTGGTGGTTCGTCCAGTGTGGAAGGCAGCGTTTTGGAAAATTAGGGGGTAGCATGGAAGGAGAGGAGGACAGGAGAGCTGCAAATTGCAGTGCACTCTAGAGCTGCTGCTTATCTCTGCCCAGGACCATTCCCCTGCACTTCAGGCCTGACAAGTTTGCTTCAGGTATATGTAGCAATTTTTATTGTATTCTCTTTTTCATAGCAATTTTCTGTAAAGACATGCCGCCCCCCCTCCCCCCACCCCAAAAAAAGGGGAAACAATCTGCATTGTTTCGTGTGAGGTCTGAAATCTGAACAAATATTTCAGGCAAGTGAAATATTTCAACTAGTTTGGTGCCAGAAGAATGACAATTTGGAGTCCACCGCCCATTTTTCGGGGAAATATGCTTCCAAAGTCAAACAAATAACTAACTCAAAACATGATGATGAGTTTTAATATAAAACCTTGAAGAATAATCCATCCACCCATCCATTTTCTGAACCGCTTTATCCTCACAAGGGCGTGCTGGAACTTATCACAGCTGTCTTCGGGCAGTAGGCGGGGGGACACCCTGAACCGGTTGCCAGCCAATCGCAGGGCACACAAAACGAACAACCATTCGCGCTGACACTCACACCTAGGAACAATTTAGAGTGTTCAATCAGCCTGCCATGCATGTTTTTGGAATGTGAGAGGAAACCGGAGTATCCGGAGAAAACCCACGCGGGCCGGGGGTGAACATGCAAACTCCACACAGGAAGGATCGAACCCATGACCTCTACACTGTGAGGTCAACGTGTCTAACCACTAGACCACCGGGCCGCCCATTGAAGAATAATTCAAGCCCAAATTTCCAGTGAAACAGGTGTCACATTTTCTGCAAAACAGTGCCTCCAAAGGCAAACAAAATTTAGCTGTTCAACGCATCATCATAAATCTGGAAATCAAACTGAAGAATAATGCCAAACGAGTTGAAATTTGGGCATTAAAACCAAGTATCCTTTCAAAGTCAAACAAAACGGATCATAATGCTCATCATCATGCTCATCATCATGCGTGACAGGAGCAAATCTCAGATGGAGTTCAAACAACACTTTCTGCAGAAGTGTGCCTCAAAAGGCAAACAAAAATCAAGGCAAGAGTGGCTTGGGAAAATGGTTAGCAAATTGGAATTCCATCCTCCTTTGTGGAACACTAGAGTTCACGGAGAGTTGCCTTTTGTATGCCGGCGTGAAATAGAATGACAAATGAATGGGCTCTTTCAGCATTAAATGTGCAGTTTGAGGCAATTAAATTAGCAGCTGCCATGCACGCCGGATGACAGGCCGCAAAATGCTCTCTCCGGCGTTGAAGGGAACGAGGCCCTGAATAAAATAATCCCAGGCTGAATCACGCAGACACGGCAGATTAGTGCCTGTGACGATAAGCAGTGCGCCGTTGAGGTCATTGAACTACAAATCAAAGTCGACAGCCAAACCGGAAGTTTGACTCATTTGGTTGGCTTGAAGATACTCAATTGCGTTCCACTACCTAATTAAGTCAACCTGAAAACTAATTTCATTGGTTGATCAAAATGTTTACTACTGTGCAGCAAATCACTGTGCTGCATCAATAATAATGTCATCGTCATTGAACAAAATGTTGAACATTTTGGCCACGTTCTTTGCTTCAATGGACATTTGCTGTTCCTTCTCGTTTGCGCGCCTTGGCGTGCCTAATACATACAAACATACAAACGGATGTACACGCAGACGGTCAAAACACCTCAGTTAGCTGCAGGCACATTAGTTGTCAGTTATCGCTAGGCGGTCAATGGTGTTTTGCATTGTTAAGTTGAGCTAGTAGAGCTACGCTAAGTTGTGTGGTTGTTTTTAAATTCAGGTAGGCTTCTCTTCGTTTTACTTTGAAAGTAAATTCTAACTGGAGTGCCAAAAATCAGATTGAAGTCTCTTTTTGAAGAACTGTTTTAAGGTGACTTGAGTCGAGTTCAACGCCACTAAACAGTGCTTGCATGTCAAAGTTTTGCCCACAAGCCGAAGCACAGATTCGGCCTGAGGAATTGTGGGAAATGTTCTAATTTTGACTTTTCTTCCAGTCGCTGATGGGTAGTGGTACCAGACTTGTGTGCAGGCAGCGTGGGATCGGTTCCCACTCTGTGGATGTGGGTGTGAATGGTCGTTTGTGCCCTGCGAATGACTGGCGACCAGTTCAAGGTGTAGTCTGCCTTCTGCCCTAAATCAGCTGAGATAGGCTCCAGCAACTCCCCACAAGCCAGCTCAGGATAAGCGGTGTTGAAAATACATGGATGGATGGACTTTTCTTCCCTCAGTATTGCAATTTAATACGAGTTTATTCTTTAAGTTCGTATTCCCATCTATTTTTTTAAACAATACACAAATCTGTATTTGAACTGCTGCTTTTCCACCACTGCTCATATTCACTTAAATAGCTTGTCTCCGGCTTTGGTTTGGATCCTTATCTGTAGGCAAGTGGAAAAATTCAGCCTTAAATTGTCTTCATCTGTATTCTGAGTTTAGCCTGTCTCCAGTCGTGATGTTTGCTGTATGAACATTAAAAAAAAAAATTTGCCTTCACCCGCTGCCAAGAATGCTAATGAATTGTTGCCATTTTCACAGTCCGGCGCAAACGCTAATGGATTTTTTCAATCACGGACAGCGGCACGACTCAAACAGTAAAAAAGGCTTCCGGCCCGATTAAGAGTGGCAGAAAGCTGGTGCAGCACAGGAGGACTTGGTTTGATGTTATTTTTCCTTCATCTTTTTTTCCCTCCCAAGCTCACTTTTGTTTGTGTTTGCGAATCTCGCCAGTCGCCAGTCAGGCGTGTGTTGTCTTGTTCCAAATTGCATACAGAAACGAGGACAGTTACGTGACATGGCATTCAGTTCAAAGTATTCATGGCGCTTTTACTTTTTCCAATTTTGTTATATTACAGCCTTATTCCAGAACAAATGTAATCAATTTTGGAATCAGGCTGTAACATAAAATATGAAGAAAGTAAAATGTGAAAGAACTGCACGCATCACAAGACTGTTTTCCGTTGTGTTTTTAGTCCGAGAAAAATATATATTATTCTAGTTTAGTCCAGTCCTATAAGCTTTCCGCTGGCTCCCAGTCAGTTGTAAAATAGATTTTTTAAATTATGCTTCTCGTCTATAAATCACTGAATGGTTTGGGTCTTGAATGCCTTACTTTTAAAATGTTGTACATTGATGGTTGGACATTGACGTTTATAAATTTTGTCATTTAAGTTTTAGGAATTTTAGTCAGATATTTTCTTGGCCTTGCCTCTGAATGTCCTTGAACTGTTGTGTTTGTAAATGGTTTTAGGTGTCTCTTTGCAGTTAGCACATTGAGTAACCATGCGCCTTATGTAAGTAATGTGCAAAAAAACAAAAACAAAACAAAAAGCTGCCTTGCCTTGCCTCTCCCTTAATATCAAAACTCAAAACTTTTTCATCAAATGAAAATATGAGTTGATTCTGATGGTATTACAACTTTCCCCAAAGATAGATAACTATTTTTTTATGTTGCGAAATAAGAATATTCATGTCGGAGTAACACTGTTTCCTTTGAAAATAATTCTGACTTGTCTTTTTTTTTAATTATACTACCGTCCGAATATTTAAAAAATAACAATTATTCAAAGACTCTGCCAGTTTTCACACACACAAAAAAAGTTCTTTTTAACCTATTTAATTAAGTCTGTTTTTCATCAGAACAAATAATATTCTGGTAATATTACGACTTTTTCCTTGCAACATTATTTTAACTAAACAAAAAAAAAAGAATTTTCCGTGTGAAATGAAATGTATTTTGCTTGTAAAAATATAACTCTTATTTTAATACTACAAGTTATTTTCTGTAAATTATACAAGTCATTAAAATGTGTCCTTTTCTATTTAAAAAATAGTAAATTTTTGCAATATGATGACACCCCCTGCCTCTAAATATTCATTTTTATTATTATTATCGCAACAATTTGTCTCATCAGACCCCTGCCTGCCACATAAATGTTTTTTAGACTTTTTGATAACCATCGCTCAGATGTTTTATTTGTTTCTGGCACTGCATGGCAACTGGATTTAAACCTTTTGCGTGCGACAGAGGGCCATGCCAAAGGTTTCCCACCCCCGCAAAACGGAGCCGGGCCAGGAGGGAGTATGCTGCAGCAGACCTTCTGCTTGCTGACCCTGCACGTCAATAGGAGTTTATGGTCTCGGGTTGAGCCGGAAGGGAGAAAAAAAAAAGTCAGATCGTGTTTTATTGCATAACAAGCCTCCTCTCCAATAATAAATAACGGCTGCGGCCCTGGAGGCATCCACTGTGACAGACGGAAGCAGTCTGCTGCACCGGGCTAACATTACTCACCTCACATCCAAGTTCAATATTGCGCCAGAGACAGATTAGAAGATCTCTCACGCAGACACAAACACACTGACATACACACACAAAGGACAGTGAGGACACTTGAGATGAGCACTTACCGAGCCATTCGGAAGGCATCGTGATGATTTATTTTTTCCGATGACTTTACTCTCACAATGATAAAACAAATGGTGGGCGATATGGGCAAAATAAATAAATAAATAAATAGGCTATATCTCAATATGCCTGTATGTTTTCAAAAGAAATTGGACAACGATAATTTGGTGATAGTCTACTGAAATACCGTGAATTTGCTTCACAGAACAATTATAGATCGACAGTGCTTCTGAACAACAGCTCTTGTTTAGATTTTAAATTGCTTCATACATCTGCAAAACACCGTACAACGATATTCTACGGCAATATTAAACAATGTTCAACCTTGACAGATGCCCAAGCTAGATAGAGCGTTTCCATTGTTTTTGTGAATATTTCTGACAATTTACTTCATTCAGTTGCTCCTTTGAGATATTAGCAAAGGTTTACTACCACTTCCAACTACTACAGCAGTCAGAATAAAAGGGGGAAAAAAACATCTTTCGTTTGATATATTGTCATTTGTGCCACGGGCGCTGAAATATGTTATTTGTGGACGGTCCTGAACACGGCAAAAGAAATACAGCTGCGATATAGTTACTAATGTAGCTAAAATGCAGTGTCTAAGAACTGAATATTAAACGAATATCAAACGTCTGGCAACTTTTTACCCGCTCGCAAAAAGCAAGGTATGTGATAGCGGCGTTAGTGATGTGTTGGCAATGTTTATTTGCTTTGTCGGCAGTACAGTGCGGGTTCGTTCAACTTGGCGAGGGTTTCATGCGTGTGTTTGTGAAGTCGCAAAGTCACATGATCCTCCATTTGGTTTGAGCGAATTGCTCTTCACGGTTTATCTTTTTTCAGCACATCCCAAGATGTTTTTTTTTTTTAACCGACATCAGTTTTGTCAAATCATTTCCAGCCTTGAGACATGGACTCGTGCATCTTTGAAAAAAAATGTTGTGCTCCCTCAGCTGTTGCCACCAATTCATGTGACTGAATCCTCCTGCACGCTGTTTCACAGAATGAAGACTTTGTACAAATCTGTCTTTGAGACACTATGAATACTCAAAAGGTAAAATTGCGCTTTGTGAAAGCAACTTTGACGATCATATCGAGGACGATGTAGTGTACGTGTTGATTCTAGTCATTAAAAATAAAGCAACTGTATTCTTCAAGCTATTTTTAGGTAAGTATCGCATCTGACTCTCACTTCATCCGCCCCGCTGCATCAAAAGCGACTGTCGCGAGGACCCGTGAGATGAGCGAGCGCTTACCGAGGCATTTGTAAGGCACCACAATGTGGCCGTGCCCCTTGCACACCTTCTTCTCCTTCTTGCACCAGTTGTCGATGCGCAGCGGCTGGTTGGCCTCCACCACATTGGTGATCTGGAGCTCAGGATACATCTGCGAAAAACACAGTGGTACTCAATGATCACAGAGGGTGTTGGGAGATAGTGTGAGTTGATTTTCAAGAGAAATAGCTTTACATTTGTGTGGGTGTGGGGGGGGGGGGGGTTGGATCATTTTATAAAACAGCTAGATTTTGCCAAGAAAAAAAGTCATTTAAGATGATGAGAAAAAAAGGAAAAAAAGAAGGCATACATTTTTTTTATGTGGAAAAACTGCATATTTTCAAGATAAAAATCTTTAAGAAAACATTCAACAAGTTGTTCTTTGTTTTTTAATACGTTTTTAAAAGAAAAGTTTTAATACCATAAGAATAGTCATACTTTTTCAAGGAAAAAAAGTCGCATGAAAAACAATTGACAAAAAAAGTCAGTATTGTGAGACCAAATAAGTGGGTTGATTTTTTTCATTTAGAATTTTATAAGGGTCATAATTTCAAGATGCTTTGAGAAGTTTCATCTCGGTTGGTTTTGAGCTTTAGCAAAGGTGACTTACCTCCTGACAGTAATGCAACACGGCCTCCTTGGTACCGACGCAGCTCTTGGTTCCGGATGGATCAGGTTCCCAGCGGCCCGTCTGGATGTTGACGTGCATGTTGAGCTTGCCGCAGAACATGGCCACCTGTGGCTCGGACATGGCAAACCCGGTGCCTGCGTTGGCAGCCAGCGCCTACAAGATATATATGTAGATTTAAAAAAAGGCCAATTAACCAAAATGGCAGTCTTTCAGAAGCACTGAACTACATTGACAACATGAATTTGAATATTTGTCTTGGTTTTACAGCTTTCTCTTTGTTGTATTGCTTCATGTGCATGTATGTTTTTCCGTCCAATCAGACGTCAGCCTCTATGTGTTGCCAGGTCAATCTAATCTGTCCAGAAACTTGAGATTCAGTAGTTTTGGCCCACATCCGTTTAGCTATACTTATTAGCAATGGGATGTAACTTCATGAGTTCATTGATATGGATTTTATTTTTTTTTTTTTTTAAGGGCAATGCCTTTTCCTACATTGGTCGGAATAAAATTTAGGTAACTGAGTAATCAGACGATTAATCAAAAATATAAATACAGCGCATAATATAATTTCTTTACGGTCTCTTACTGCTTATGTGAAAGACGTGAATTACGAGCAGTTGACTGTTTTACATTGTTCTAATGTATTTCATTTTTAAGATACTTTGCAAAAGTTTATATTTGAAAAGGACTTGGGCAAATATGCTATTAGCCATCTTCACTGTTCTAACTGGTGCTGATGATGTACTCTACAAGGCACAGTATGTGTTGTTGTATTGCATCTTGTATTGTATTGGTTGTTTCTGCAATTGCAACATGATGGCGGTGGTATGAAGTCAAGTACGTAAATCCCCACTGAAAGCAGAGGTACCAAACACACAGCTAGCCACTGGAACTCAGGGAGAGTTACGTTCGGATTCGTGCGCGAGGTTTTGGTCTGGTGGGAGCAAAGTGTGCTCCGTCACGCTTCAACAACAGGAACGTTTCACTCCTGATCCTCAGGTGGATCATTCACTCCCCTGCAAGGTTCACTAAAGACTGTGGCCACAAGTATTTTTATAGACACGTTTTAGTTAGGAAGCACATAATGTTGGTCGAATGGTATGGGTGCCTGCCTTACTGTTCTGAGGCTCTGGGTTTGTGAGTTTTCCACCCAGATCTTAAAAACATGTTAATCGGAGACTATACATTGTCCCATTAGTATGAATAGAAGTGCAAATGTTTGTCTATTGAGCAAAGTGGTTACTTGATTTATATTGTATATATCTTGGCAGAATTTTAAAAATATTGGGACTTTATTGTGAAAATAGGAGTGATGCCTGAATAGGGATCATAGCATTAATTCCTTGACTATTATGTCCCCCCACCCCCTCCCCACCCCACCCCCGCCACGTGTGCCAATGACAAGTGCAGACCACCGCAGAGGTGCAACAAAGTAAGTGCTGCGTAATCAACGGCCGAATGGCTGGCTGGCTGGCTGGCCTGCGTGATGAGCTGCAGAATTGTCGACTCTGCTAAGATACACACACACACACACACACATACACACGCACACACACATCCTCATTCGCTCTCCAGAGGATGTGACAGGCATTTTGGGGACGAGCACTAATGCGATTTCAAATGCAGGAATCTGAGGAATCAAATGTATTTTAACACATACACAAATTGCAAGCATACATCATATAGAAACATACTGTTTGTATTGTGGTATCTGTGTATTGTTTGTTTCTTTAAGAAATGGGGCCTGGTGGCGTGGCGTGATAATCTGGACGTGAGCTGTGGCCGACAACAGCTCTTCCGTGAGTGCATTAAGTAAGTATACTAGGGCTGCAACGCAACATTTTAATATTAAACTATTGTTTTGATTAATTAATTAATACGATTTGATTAATCCCAGGATATTATTTCAAATCAACACTACAGAAAAACAAATACTAATATATTTGGTTTGGTGTAAATGAACTCAACAACAACAACCAAATGGTGAGTTTTTTAGCAATTCATGGTAGGATAGGTTCTCCACAAAAATGTGAGCGTAGGCACCTTTGTGAAGGGCAAACTGCAATTTCCGTTGTCATGCTCCAACTCATTCACCTCTGAATAGAAACCTTATCGACAAATTGTCAATTATCTCCATAATACAAATAATGCATCTTTGCTCATCTAGCTTTACCAGTGACACATGGTGACAGGTAGAACAATAAAATATTCTTCCACTAGATGGCAGAAAATACAATAAACCTGTTTGCCCACCAGTTGCCATTCATACTTTCAGATTCTGAAAAGGAATAAAACGGAAGCAAAGGGGACCCCTATTCTATTGCATCTCAATGATGTCTCCAGATGGATGGTAAAGAACATCAAGTTGTGCAAAAAGTACTGAAGCTTTGAGGGAAAATAAAAATAAAGGTTCTGGTGCATGTCAGGTTATTCCAGAAATTCCCCCCAAATGTGGAGCCACTTGTTTAGGATTCTGCTTGTAGTTGGCGGTGGTGTGCAACATTTTTTCTTGACAAAATTGGAACAACACAAGTCACCTGCTACACAAGCGCCTGGGTTGGATCCAAATAAGATAATCCAGTTTTGTGAGTGTGCGTGTGTGTTTGAGAGCGAGAGATAGCCGACGCACACAAACACATCACAGGGCCCGTTGGGATGCACAATGACATAACGCCAAATCAAACACGGCATACACCCATCCCGGGAGGAAGTAAACAGGAAACAAAAATGGACGGTCAAAGTATCTGTGGACTTTGTGTACTGTGTGTGTGCTTTCCAAAACGTCGGGCCTGGCATCCCATGACAAAATGGCCGCACCTCTCGGATTGTCTCGGTTTAAGACTTTTCCCAGAATGCTTATGGGCCATGTGACTGCAGAGAAATGGCTGGTATGGTGAAATCCACCTAATCCTTCCCTGTGGTGACGAGATGCCTAAGTAGGATCGTCGGGTGTGAAACCACACCCACACCCACATGTATTGACACTCACACTCACTCACTCAGTACCACATGGCTCCCCACACACCCACAAACTCAGACATGCATGCATGCAGGCACACACACACACACACACACACACACAAACACACTCATTTGAGCCGTCAAATTATATAACTTCAGCCCAATTTTGAGCTGACAGCCGTGTCACAGACAAAAACGTAGCTGATTTTAATGTGTCTTGAGGCGTCGTAGCCCGTGTCGTGTGACATACTCAATGAAAGGCTGCCGTGTCAGAATTTTTGTTTGTCTTGCCGCAGTATGACATGTCCAACGTCAACCTCCGATTAGATTGGTTCTTCGGCATTGACCAATAAAAATGTGCCCTCCGACAGCACATCGGACGAGAGACTGGAAGCGTCGCACACAATCAAATGCGGTGAACAGTATTTAAAAGTGACTTCGACAAAAGGAGAAATATTGGAATGGATACGTTGCATTTCAACTCATGCAACGTTTGCTAACTGCAATGCCACTAGCTGGTTTGTGTCATTAAACAAATTCTTTTTGGAAAACAGACAGTCCATACCGCCCTCTCCCCACCATCCATGGGTGCATACGCTTTTCCTTTTTTCTGTTTAAAAAAATAAATACTATTATTGTTATCATTATTACTGCCCTTTTCTGAACAAACAAACATTGCACTTGCATATAATGCCTCCGTCGACATGACTTTGACAGCTGTTTGTCAGCTGCGCCGATGCACTGAATTTTGACGGAAGCACGCGACGATGGGGCGGGGTCTGGTCGGTGACGGGCTTGTAGTGAGTTATTGCCCGGTCCAAGACATGGAATGATATTTATCGGGTAGTCTGACAACTATCGTGAACGACCAAAAAAATAATTTAGATTGAGAAGGCCATTACTCAATCACCCCCAGACCCCTCACACACACACACACACACACACACACACACACACACACACACACACACACACACACACACACACACACACACACACTGACGTGATTCACTGAGACAGTGAAGCCGTGGGAAGGCCGAGACCTGAGACACTACACAAACATCACTTGGACACCAGGACAGGGTGGAAGGGTGCTATTCAACGACACCCACCCTCATACCTACAACCACATGCACGCGCACACACACACACACACACACACACACACACACACACACACACACACACACACACACACACACAACACACACACGCAAGGCAAGCCCTTTCCCGTGTCAAAGGGTGGACAGTAAACACAGAGTAATAAAAGGACAAAAAAAAGACACGTCATGCTCTGAATCCGAAGGGCAAAGCCTGGCTGGAATGCAAATAAGCTTCCTCGTCCCACTGACACACTCTTTTGTCCTCACGGCTACTGGACACTTTGACTGCGACCACAACAAAAAGTGGGGATGACGTTTCGTTCCTAGCTACGCGCAAGCATTCCTGACCCAAATATGCAAGCTGTACAGACACAATTAAATTAATGGTGATTTTTTTTCCCCTCTCAGTATTGCATTTTAACATGTGATTGTTTTTTGCAATGTACTGTTCCCATGTTTTGTTTTGTTTTTAACAAAGATGAGCGCTAAAAATTAACCCGTGTTACAATAAATCACCAATTTATTACACTTTGTAACACAAATGTTTTGGTTTTGGTGCGGAGCCTTATTTCAGCCTTTGGGATTTTGAATTTGCATTTTAATATATTGCAATGTGGATTTTATTTCGAAATTAGTTGTTCTGCCCTAGTTTGAAGCCATGCTAAAAGTTTCAAATTAGAGTATTGATTCTTGGTTAAGGTTTCGTCAGGCTTTTAGACTAGGATTTCAAGCATGCTTCAGGTTGCAATAGGGCTTCAAGACTGGGCTAAGGTTTCAAATGTGACTTTCAAAAAATGGTGGAGGTTTCAAAGAAGGGTTTCAATTCAGGGTCAAGGGTGCAAAGAGGGATTTTCAGATGAGGTTAGGGTTTTAAAGGAGGGCTTCAAGGCATGGTTAGGCTTTCAAATTAGGGTTTTCAAACCTGGGTTGGAGGTTTCAAGCCTTGGGAAGAAGTTTAAATTTGGGGTTAAAAAACGTGGTTAGCCTTTTAAAGGAGGGTTTCAAGCCACGGTTAGGGTTTTAAGGTAGGGTTCTGAATCTGGGTTAGGGTTTCAAACCACGGTTTTAATCATGGGTTAGGGGTTCCACGCCTTGGCTCAGGTCTCAAATTAAGCCAAGGTTATGGTTTCCATGTAAGGTTCCATGTAAGGTTTCAATCGTGCATTGAGGTTTCAAATGAATGTTTCAAGATTTGGTAAGAGTTTTAAATTTAGGTTTCAAGCCTGGCTTTGAATGTTACTAGGTTTAGGGTTTCAAAGTAGGGTTTCTAGCCTATGCTAAGATCGAAAGTGTTATTCGAATTCCTTCTGTTGCACGTCGATTCAAAGACAAAGCCCAGCGAGAGACGACCGCCATGATTACAATTGGTGGCGGACGCGGCGACCATTCCAGTTGGTCTGGCTCCGTCTCCCTCGACCCAGCGAAAGGAGCCCAATGACTCCTCAAATAGCCCGTTGCCACGGAAACCAACACAAAAGCATCCCAGCTATTCACACAAGCTGGAGGGAAAACAACCCCAGGCATGAAAATCTTACTTTCAAACACTACGCCCGGTTTGACACCTTAATTTCAAACCTTAAAACCAAACGTAACCATTGCTTGAAACCATAATTTGGAACCCCACGCCTTTTAAAACCCTCATTTGAAATTTGAACCCTTGAAATGCTAATCCTTTTTGAACCCTAATTGCAAACACCAACCATTGTTTGGAATTTCAATTTAAAACCCAACACCTTATTTGAAACCCTAATTGTAAAGCCTGTACTGTATTTGAAACAGTATTTTCTTCTCACCCCATCCAAACAACACTGAGCGATTACATAAGAGACTAACGATTTCTACAAGAAGGCCAAAAAGTTGAGTTGATTTTTGGGGGAGGGAGGGGGTAGAGCGGACCACTGAGTAAGTCAACAGAGGAAACAATGAGAGTCCGATGC
Source organism: Hippocampus mohnikei (assembly GCA_026261675.1). Taxonomy (NCBI): domain Eukaryota; kingdom Metazoa; phylum Chordata; class Actinopteri; order Syngnathiformes; family Syngnathidae; genus Hippocampus; species Hippocampus mohnikei. Next base: position 3,458,278 of record JAKGUB010000346.1, on the reverse strand, counting down.
GGAGATACAGAAAGGCCTAATTAGAGCCAGCCGGGGTTGTTGCTAGGATACGCAGGTGTATGACAAGATAAATCAAGCGGCAACAATTACTTCCCGCAAGAAAGAAGATAAATTGCTTGGAAAGACTTGAGCACTTGAGTGACTGAGGATGACCTAGGTCCATTTAGACGTGAATCTGTTGGATACCCACGATCCCTCAAAAGCCTCGACCACCTTGCCACACATTTACCTCCCTGGACGGTGAAAGACAAATTATTGTGATAAATTTGAAACCCCTGTTTGAAACTCTAAACTGTGTCTAGGTCTGGTCGGGTTTGAGACCGTTCTTCAGTTCTATTGAAACATCGATCCCAATCGTGTTCTTGCATTACTGCTGCGCCAGGATCGTTGGCAAAAAGCCATGAGAATATCCCACCCTGACCTTCCACCTGGTGTGACTCAGCATGTGAGCCTTCCGTCGCGGCTTAGCGTCCACGTGTCCTCCAGAGGATTACACTCCTGACATCGCGGCGCCAATTGTTTACGGCTGAAATAGACCAACTTCGCACCAAGTTGCACATTCATCGGACCTCAATGAGAGGTACCGGCATTCAGCCGTTGACCTCATCATCCCCGTTGTTTGCCTTCACTTTCTTCCGGCGCTAATCGGGGTCTTCTTTAAGTTTAAGCTAAGCTAAATTGACAGGCTTTGTCCCGTCTTTCTTTTCCATCCGTGCGGCTCACGGAAGCCGCTGCGGGGATCCAACGGTCGATGAGCCTCGTGCTGTAACGCGGGCATTAGCCTGATCAAATTAGCTGCGCGAGGTGGAGGGGTGAGCAAAGTCCGAGCGTCAAGTTAATGGAGGACTGGCATGGAAGATGAGATGAGGTGATAGCGGTAGTCTTCCAGGGGGGGGAAAAAAAGGAAGTGGCATTTAAATATTATTAAATCGTTACACTGGTGGCCCATTTGTAGGTATTGATGGGGAAATGGAATAGTATTGTAAAGTTTGATGAATATCTGGGGTTCCCATTTGCATGTCCAGTCTTGTATTTGCCAAAACAATCTCCCTGGTTCATTTTAATGCAAGGCGCCGTGGTAGGAATGGATGTGACATCAAAGCGTTGACTGGGTCGTCCCTTGCATCCACTAGCTGCTACTGAGGTTTACGCCCGATAGCTTGCCTATGGGTGTAAATCTGTCTTGTCTTACGTTTTTTTTTCTTGACGTAAACGTGACATCCAGACAGGGATATTTAGGGATTTAAATGGAAAGGATGTAACCTGACCTGCATAACGGAAAGGCTTCCGTCTGCGGATGCGGTGGCTGATTATTTATGATGCTCTGCGCATCGGCCTCATTTGACACAAAATCAGCAAAACTGGTATCCGTCAGCGATGATTGACGGACCTTACGTCAGTATTGACAGATTGGCCACCAGTGGAAAATGGCAAGACCGACTTAGATTAATCAGAATCTGACCAAGAAAACGTGGCGTTGAATTGGAGAGACAAGTTGGTTCGACTATTTGAAATGTGCTAAGAAGCTACGACAGGGGGCCAAATCGTGGAAAAGAGGAAAAGGAGTCCATCGGTGTCAAGGAAGGATTAGAGGTCAGGGTAAGGGTTATTTAACCCTAACTCCCTTCTCACCTCTCACTTCCGTGTTTTCAACCAATCACACATCTCTAAAAGGGTAAAAATTTCTATTCATAACGTGCCAGTGAATAGACAATTCAGTTACAAGTGCAAATAGCAAGAATTGCACTCGCTTGCTCCACTTTCTGCTTGGTGTCTGGCTCAGCAAAGTACAGATGGCTCTTGTGTGGCTCTTCTCCTCTGAATGTGGAGAAGGGATCCTGCTGCTGCTCAGTGCATAAGCAGATGTATCCAACACTTTGTGGATGATTCTAAATATTTTTAATTACTCCTGGGTTTTCGCTATTCATGGTTTACTGTCATTTTTAAAGTGCACTTTAACAGTAAACTTTTTGACAGTATTATAACCCGAGTAGTGTCTTGGCGATGTGAATTTCAGGGCGTGTCTTTTCCTTTTTTTTAAGGGATCGGTTTGGGCAGTTGTTTTGTTACCAAAAAAAAAATTATTAAATCTAAACACCCAGCTCTGTCTCCCGCTGTAACAAAGCATTAGGCTGATTGATTTCGCTGTGGCGGGGCAACTAAAGCCTGAGGATCGACGGCGACGAGATGAGGTGATATCGGTGTTCTCGCTGGGAAAAAGGAAACGAGTTTTGAGGCTTAGGCGACGGGGCCCAGGCAGGTTTCGGGCAACGGGGCCGTGTTAAATCCACCCGTCTGTCCATTCCGTGGTGCACTCTCAGCAGTTTAAAAAGAGCAGGATTAGCTGCGGGAGTGGGGCCTCGCTGCGGTCGGCCGGCTAATCTGCGGCGCACAGAAGGAGGATTTGGGAGGAGATGACCAGCGCTGGTGTCACTTTCTCCCGTCCTCTGAGTCGAAGGGCTGGGAGCCGTCAGTAAAATACGAACTTATGTTATGATCCATATTCATCTCTATTGAGTTGCACTTTTTTGGGGCTTCAGAATGGCACTCCGTGATTAGCACATTTACGTCGTTATTTGTTTCATCATTTTTAAAGTCTGTTCATTATGAAACAGCTATTGGAGTTTATATGCGCTGCGTCTATTGTGTGACGTTTGTGCCACTGTCAACAATATGACACTGCTCACTTTGCACAAATTGTATAACTATTCCTGTAGCAAAATGAGACTAGGATTTATGGCTTAACACATACCAACAAGGTAATCTCTTCAATTTCACCTTGCTTACATTGGAGTTCCATTTCTTTTCATGCCCGCCCTAATGCCGTTCTATGTTTTACAGAGCACTTTTGGACTGTGTTGGTTGTTTCTGTATCGTGAAGTGTGCGTGTGACTATTGCTGCCATGAAAATGTAACTTTCTTCGCAGGATGAATAAATTATCTCACTCTCCATCTAGCATTCCACCTCAGCCTTAACTGCCTCGCCTAATGAGCACGTATTTTGCGAGACACAAGTGTGGAAGACTGGTGAAAACTACAGAGTGAGACGGGCACTATGTCTGAATCCCAAGCGAATGACATTGGAACGGTCACAAGGACAAACTAACCCTTGTTTGAAATCTTCTACTTAACTCAGTCTTGAAAGTCTTCTTTCAAACACTAACCCAAGGATTGAAAAGTCAATCCCAATCCTGTATCTCTGGCTTGAAACACTAATTTGAAAGCTTCATCTTTGTTTGACACCTCAATCCAGTCTTGAAACCCTGAATTTGAAACCATAAAAGAGGCTTGAAATCCAAATTTGAAAGCCTTGGATTAAAACTCCAGTTTGAAATCATATTTTTCCACGGAAAGCAGCTGATCGCAATCTGTGGCCGTTTGATCGTAACACCTCAATATGACACTATGGCCCGACTGACTAGTCAGCTGGCGGTGATATTAGCCGATATTAGCTCTTTTCTAATCTAGAACAATGTGGCCAACTTTTGCCGTTTCTGTTGACACATGAATACGTCACAATAGAAGACACTCTCCTGCCAAAGAAATTGTAGTTTTCTCCGATTTTTCGCTCTGTTGTACAGACAAACCTCGGTTTTCGAACGTCTCTGTTCTCGACCAAATCGGTTTTCGACCAAAAATTGCGAGTTTTTTTATGCCTCGGATTATGACCGAAAATCGGTTCTCGACCAAACTGAGCGCACTTAAATGCGTCACTTGACTCCTCTCGCCTTCCTTACACGAGGAAGTGACGCTTCCTCAGGTAGAAGAGAAAGTGACGCTTCCTCGTGTAGCGTTCCATTGTGAGCAGACATGTTCAATAAAGATTTTTTTTTAAATAGCGTGGTTTCGGTTTTCGAACAGCCTTCTAGAACAGATTATGGTTGAAACCCGGGGTATGACACTATAAAGAAAGGACCAAGTAATGTCAAACAGTCAAATATATTGTACCCCAAAAATCCCTATCAGTCGGGCCCTATTTTTTTCCTCCCTCGTTCGGCTTGCAAAGATTGCAAAAAGATTAGCAAACTGATTAGGAGTACAGAAAATAGACATATTGTGCCACCTTGTGATCGTCGATCGGTGATCTTTTTTCTTAACTCGCTAATCGACCCCAAAATCCTGATAGTCCAAAGCCTCATTTGTCAGTATGATACTGTGGAGTGCTATTTTTCATGTCCCAAAAACCTGTTGGTGATGCTTGGGTAGCTGGAATGGATTTCTGACATTTCCATTTATTTCAATCGGGAGAGTTGACTGCGCTACGAGTGATTTAAGATGAGAGCAAGCTCATGGAAAGAAATAAACTTGTAAGTCAAGGCGCCGCTGTCACAAGTGCATTGCAGCGAAACAAGGTCGAGACACAAACGGCGTGGAAATCGCTCATCGCCGTGACCACACAAGCGGATCCATCACACGTCTGACGGGAGACAGAGTGGCCATCGAGGGGGAAGATGATTAATGTCACAGACTTTGGTTGGTCTCGTCTGTCATGCGGGAGCGAGGGAAGAGAAAGTCATTCCATCAGGCGAGCAAATCAGTTCCATCCCACGACATCACAGCTGCTTGTCTGCTGACTTTGTTTTTCAGGGTTTTAATGGGCTCGCTATTCACATCGCCACACTTGTTGTCACGTATTGACACATGTTAATTGTTGTGTCACTTTTTGTTGTTGTTGTTGTTAATTCATATAATAGCACAAATGTTAACAAGGAATACAGGAATCCCGTTTGATATTGATAAAAAAGATGTAATTGAGTGTTTGAAAACTCACTGAATTGCTTGCATCTGACATATTTGCAGGAGGAAAAGAGAAAACGAAAAGGCTGCTCGGTGGGTGCTAAATTTAGCCACGGAAGATCAAATGACTTTTAATGGCTTCCTCTGACTATTTCACTTGCTGCGCCTGCGGCCAAAAATCATAACCCATCAAATTAATGGAATTCTCGTCCGTGCTTGATTGCTTTTTAGACAGGATCAAAAAAATGGCGTGTAACCGTTTTGGCCTGGAAGAAAAAGTGGGAGGTCAGGCAACTGAGCTGGTATTAGAAGAGAATCGGCTGAAAGTGAATAAACTCCATTGATGGTTGGTTCATTGGTTAATTGCTACAAAATGCATCCAAGGGTTTTTCTTTATCAGGCAAAATGAAATGATGAGCTACAATGTCTCATATGAAACGGACGTGCTGTATGATGCGCTCATACTGGACGTCATCAAAATCAGTCAATAGATTAGATAATTAGATTCGATTGTCTTTTTGTTCAGTTTTGATTTCAGCACACGTACTTTGGTATGTAACCTCGGAATGATTTAAGAGTACATTTAATGCAGTGGTATTGAGAATGAGGGCGGAAGGGTTTGTCTGCTCCAAATGTGTTGACATCGATGTCCTTATCTGTATATTACTGGAACAAGAGGACCTGAGTTGAACAGATGTTCATGATTTGTTATTTTTATTGCTGGGTATTGTTACATTTACATCTATCCGTGGTGTTACGTAACATTGTTTTGAGAACAACAAGTACAATTTGTCTCGTTTTTGTTTTGTGCCAAGGTCCTCGAGGTGTAAGCCTTGATTTTAGTGTGCTTATCTGTCCATGATGGGTACAAAATGACCTAAGTGAATATTTGTGAGGTTTTTTTTTTTCTTAATTCCAAGGCCACGCCTAAAACAGTGTTTCTCAAAGTGGGGTCTGCAGCTTGGGTGGCAAATATAAAAACTGAGTAAGACTGAATAATCTATAGTCATTGGTGAATATAATACTGTCATTGTTATAATT
>JAKGUB010000346.1:2650000-2850000 GCA_026261675.1 Hippocampus mohnikei | reverse complement strand
GTATACACTGTAAAACATTTCAAGCTTGTTCCAATTGCAAATTTAGGTCCAAAGCTGCCTTGAAAAGAGAAGTTAACTCAAATAGAGGATAATTGTTTCAGCTTAAAACAAAGTACCTCAAGTCACTATGATTATGTTCTCCTCCTCTAAATATTAACTGAATAGCATTCATTCTGTCTCTTACTTATAATTGAACTTTTGGACCGTTTATCTCAGGCAGTTTTGTTTTTTTAGGTTGTGACTTACAGTACTTCTTTCGAGTGTCATGATGGCGTGTGACACGTCTTCAGCTGATGTTCAACAAAGGCATGACTCGCCTGTCAGATTTGACAGGCGAGAACATCACACACCATCATGTGACACTCAGAAGAAGGCAAAAGACTTCTGCCGAAACATGTCATTAAATAACAGCCTCAATAAAACACGATAAAGGAACCATCCATCCATTTTCTGAATCGCTTTCTTCTCACAAGGGTCGTGGGGGATACTGGAGGCTATCCCAGCTGTCTTCGAGCAGTAGGCAGGGGACACCCTGAACCGGTTGTCAGCCAATCGCAGGGCACACAGAGACGAACAACCATCCGCGCTCACACCGAGGGACAATTTTGAATGTTCAATCAGCATGCCATGCATGTTTTTGGAACGTGGGAGGAAACCGGAGTACCCGGAGAAAACCCACGCAAGCCCAGGGAGAACATGCAAACTCCACACAGGAAGGCCGAAGCTGGGATCGAACCCACGACCTATGCACTGTGAGCTCGACACGCTAACCACTGGTCCACCGGGCCGCAATAAAGGAACCAACAAGGTCAATTATCTCAATATTGTTCTACAAGTTGCGAAAGTTGATTTCACTTTTAACCACACGTCGTGTCAATTGTACAAAATAAGAGCATCCATCCATTTTCTAATCCGCTTATTTTCACAACGGTGCCGGAGCCCATCCAAACCATCTTCCGGCAAGAGGCAGCGTACACCCTGAACCGGTTGCCAGCCAATTGCAGGGCACACAGAGACAAACAGCGAACCGCGCTCACACTCACACTTCGGGACAATTTACATTCCATTAACCTGCCTTGCATTTTTTGGGAATGTTCGTGGAAACCAGAGTACCCGGAAAAAAATGGAAGGTGGTTGACGAAAAGGCGATTAAAATCATTGGACCTGCGAATGTGGAACAAAATAACTTTTAGGAGGGTTTAGGGTATTTTATGAAACGGTCAACATGCAGTGCGTTTGTACCTGCTGTCTTCCTGATAAATTTGCAAGTACTACACTGTGATCAGTTTTTATTCAGCAAGCCTAAAGGTCCTACTAAACAGAACTATAACATGCACATAACAAGCCACTACACCACTACTCTTGACATTTGGTTGCACAAACCTACACTCACACACTCACAGTTATGCTACCATCACAACAAACACTTTAAGTGACTCATCAGCGCTGATCCATTCCTTGTGTTAATGACAGAAACATGATCGATAGCCTCCACTAAATGATGACTCAACGCGTGTACAAAGCCCGTCAACTGATAAGTGCAGTCTATGCACCTTGCATGATGGATGTAGCGAGTGTTCTTGCCATCAGCACTGTTTTACAGGCAGTTGAGTTGTGGTCACTCTGAGCCCACCCTATGTCAGGCATCCTGGGCTTCAGCCAGCTGCTAGCAGACCTGGAAGAATCTGGATTCATGATGACAGCAAGATTGATTCAATGATTTTTAAAAGGGGCAAGCACTATTTATTCTAAATGAGAATGTTTACCCTACAAAGCTGTGTTTTATATAGTGCGTTTTACATACATAATATGGCAGCATTGTGGACGACTGTTTAGCATGCCCGCCTCACAGTGCAGGGGTGCAGGGTTCGATTCTGGCTCCGGCCTTCTTGTGTGGAATTTGCATGTTCTACCCGTGCCTGTGTGGGTTTTTTCCGGGTACTCCGGTTTCCTCCCATATTCCAAAAACATGCATGGCAGGTTCACGGGACACTCTAAATTGACCCTAGGTATGATTGTGAGCATAAATAGTTGTTTGTGTATGTGTGCCCTGTGATTGGCTGGCAACCAGTTCAGGGCTTACCCCACTTACTGCACAAATCAATGGCTGATGGCTGAGTGGCTCTCGTTTTAGTTTGGCAAAGTAGAATAACAGAAGTGAAAATCAGTTGAAGCAGCCTGGTCAAGCACACATTACTGTATCTATATCACAGCGCACCAGCATGTATGACAAGTTGTTAAACGTAAAGAGAAATATTGGAGACCTTCACCCATCCATGTTTTTATGTTGCTTGCCCTCATTAAGGTTGTGGGTAAGATGGAGCCTTTCCCAACTGGCTTCGGGCGAGAGACGGGGTACACCTTGGACGTGTGTCCAGCTAACCGCTGACAAATATGGACATATATAGACCAAAAAAAAAAAACTACACTTGACAGTTTTGAGCAATTTAGAGTTTTCACTTACCCTAACATGCCAATTTGTGAGGGTGGGAACCAGGGACGTTACTTGGCATAAAGCTCTACTGGGGCACAGGTCAATTACTACAATGATACCGAAGTACCACTTCGCACATTGCCAGACCATGAACCAGTGAAAGGCAGCAAAAAGTTCACAGAACACTGCCCACTATATCCCTTTCCTCCGGCCACACACACAAACACACACACACACACACACATTGACTTCCCTACACATAGACTTCCCTAACCCCTCTGCTGCTCACTAAAACTACTACTTGCAAGATTAATGAATATACGCATATATATTTCAATAACATTTTGAACACAACAACAAAAGTAAAGCAAATCTGATTTTGTGTCGCTTTAGCAGACCTCAAACTGGAGTCTGCGCTCACTTTAAAGCTGTGTTTTCGGGTGCAGTGGTGGTACTAGCTTGGTTGGGACCTTTTATGTGTACAACTTTATCGGTAATTAATTCCTACTTTAATATGAAGAGGGTACCTGTTGTTGTTGTCCTAAAAACATTATTGTATATTTATAATATTTTATTGAAGAAAAACAAATAATCGAATAACCTTGTTTGACAATTAAAACCATGAGATCTGCATAGAATAATGAATAAACCGTTTTTTGTATTAACAACTCCAGTTCTTCATGTTATGTCTTGTTTAACCCTCATACTTACTTACTTATATACTTATGTTCCATTGCTATTTTTAATGTAAGTATGAGGGTTAATGTAACCTTTACCGCTTACAGTAACATTTCTGGAGATACAGTACTTATAATGCCTTTCTATCCCAAACACAATTTTGTACCAGTTCGTACAGGCCAAAGAAAAATTAGGGTTGTTATCAATTTTTATAGTTTCAAGCAAATATACGGTATTACTCTGCTAATACAGGAGAAATGATCATTGTCAGAATAGACAGACAGACTCACTTTTCGTAGCATGCTTAAAAGTCGATATAACTATTTTGTGTATTTACATTTTACAAAACATACGAACTTCATTGGAATTGGGGGTTGTATTCTTGGACCAAATGAAGGAAAATGAGGTCCAAATACTTTATTTTAAAAAAGGAAGTTAAGAGCCCTACTTTGCCGGGTCCCTCCCCAATGACAGGCAGTGTGGCTTCTGATCATACTGCACAGCTACACATTTTTAATGCACCAGCATTTTAAAAAAATAGGAATGTGGATTATAAAACACTTATTGACTCGGGTAAACTGAATAGAAACATAAACATGGTACCCCTGAAGTTAGCTGTCGTGAGGATCCACATTTAGAAATGTTTCCACTGGCCGCTGGATATTGTTGGATTATTGGCGAGGTCTAAATCTGCACATACGAGGGCAAGACTAAATGTTACTATTTTTGCAGACGCTTGTAACTGCATGTAGTGTGCTGAGAGGCACGAGAATTAACTGATTTGCTTGTATCCTGCGGCAGAATCGACACATACAAAGTATGCTTTGAAGGAACTGCGAGCAAACCTCCATGGGTGGATTATTGACACTTGGAGCTGCCTTCTGGCTCAACTGTGTTGTCTGGGTGTAACCCCCCACCCGCCATAGCTGTGGGCTGATCTTCAAAGCTAATAATATGGATGATGGCAATAATCATAATAACAATAATAATAATAATAATAATAATAATAATGGATTCGATGAATTGATTTCTGCAATGACTCATGTTATCATAATTTAGAGAAATTGCTTCAAATTTTAAAAAAGGAATTAAATAAAAAATGAGTTCTACTGTTATGTAATTTTGAGAACTTTTGCAGATCTCAAAAGTCAAAATCAAAATTAAGGACTGTATTGCGAAAACACATTAATATTACTGTATGTGTTCAATACACCATCCACATATCCATTATATGAACCACTCACTTCTACCCACCCATTTTCTGAATCGCTCATCCTCAATATTAATCAATTACATACGGTACGCCGCAACAATCATTTCCTGTGTATAGCATTGTTTTGTATCATTTTCTCTCCACAAACTTAAATTGCTTATACATGGTTCCAGTGGGACTTCTGTGAAAATTGTACTCTGTCAACCAAGCTTAATTACAGTCTTTCACAATAACATTAGGTTAGTTTAGCAATTAGCATCTTTTCCATCTTTTACTCTGTTAATTACCCCTTGTAATCCCTCAATGAGAACGATACTTAATTTATCGCTTCGAGCTGGCGCTTTTGAAGGTGAAAATGTCCTTATATGCCGCCATGGAGGTTGTGATTACTGACTTCGGAGCGAAACCACGTCTTGTTTATTCACCGCAACGGTAGTCAGCCAATGATCGTTGCTAAATAACCGCTGAGGTATAAGTAGCACTGCTCTATATATATCCTTATATCACCAAGCTCTGATTTCCTTTGATCGATTTGTGATTGTGATCCTGGGGAGGAAATAAGTGGAAGTTAGCTGTTTGTGTGTTCCTCGGTGTATTTGAATACTTCTCTCAACTACTTTTCAGAGATTCCCGCATGCAACCTTGAGGGCTGATTACGGTGTGGATGCAAATGAATTGATTCCCGTATAAATGAACTCATGATACTAATTCTATGCTAAGTGGCGCCTGTTTAATTTTATATTGATAAATGAATGGCTTGGCTCGAGCTGAGAATAATGCCTTCTAATGAGATCAACTCTAATTGCCAACACATTGATTGTCTGTTAAAACAATCTTGCAAGGATTGTGTTGGAACAATTTAACAAACTGTTTCTGTAGAATGGAGAGATTGTAGAGTACAGGTGACCAAAGTATGGCCAATTGTACATTTCTGAACGGATTAGGGCATTTAGATAGAAAACGTGTCTCTTACAACATTTTCGAGTGAATTTGATCATTAGAGATACCATTGTATTCATTATTTGATGTCCAAACCAATGTTTTTGGTTGACAGAAAGACGAGGCCTCATTCATGATTTTTGGAGGTGAATTTAAATTTGGTGAGCGTTCCATATGTTCTTGGAAGTATTAAAACCACAAAATAAGCCTCATTTTATGGTACAGCAATAAAAAATCTGATGTAACGAGAATTGTGACAGATCCTGAATCATTAAAATATACTCAGAAATGTTGAATGTGAAGTTGCCTCACTAGTACTTTCTCATTGGATGCATTTAATGCTACATGCATCTTGAAAATTGTGTGAGCGTTAATTCACACACAAAAATGCTAAAAGTGTTCTTATAGTCTCATGCCAAACTTCCCACGGGAGAATCCGTGAAAGGATTCCACTTTCAAGCTCCAAGCACTGATCTCCCATGTCGTCTATTTCCTCATCGTTTTCACTTGGAGATGATAAAGGAACCTCCCACCCTCCCCATTGTCTCTCTCTCTCTCTCTCTCTCTCTCTCTCTCTCTCTCTCTCTCTCTCTCTCTCACTGTTCTGTTATCAGCAATATCAAGACTGAACAAATACGGAAAAGAGCAGATTTTGCTTTTTCAACAGTCTCAAGGGAGAGCCTGGGAGAAATGTAACGGTTGCAACAGAAACAAGTCTGATGCCATGAAATAATAGCTAGACTACATTTTGATTTGCACGAAACAATGTACAGTCTTCAGTCTTTGAAATGTACTAAAATATGCAAATAAACAAAACAAAAAGTTCTAAAAGTAGATTATCTCTATTTGAAAAAGATTCTTGCCTTTACATTTTCTACTCTTGTAGTTATTTCTCTGAAATAACACCAATTGTAAAGAGGTCTGAGATGAGCAGCACAACTGAATAAAGTGAGCCCTCGCTATAAGGCGGTTCACCTTTCCCGGCTTCGCTGTCTCCCGGATTTTTTTTTTGTTTTGTTTTTTGTGTGCATTGTGTTCTGCATCCTGATTGGCTAAAGGACTGTAGACCGAGGTCAACAGCCTCCGTGCCTCGTCTCTGTGCAGCTAGCCAAATTTATGTTTACGACAAACCAGGTTTTGGGCTTTGGTTTCATTCTATAGTACGGCATTGTATCATATAGTATATAAAATAAATAAATAAAGCTGACTGTAACTATCAGGATACTAAGTTCATGGAAATATTCATGGTAATATTCAAATAATGTACCTTTCTTCCTGATGGTAAAATGACAATGCATGTTATTTGCTAAAGACTCCACACTTATTGAGGTTATTGTGCCCGCTGCTGTTATATTTGAGGGTTGCATTGAGTGGGCAGGAAGTGGTTAATGTTGATTAGGAGAAAGCGTGAGGTGCATACGGCAAGAGCTTCGAGTTCTTCTAATTACTCCTAAATTCCCGTGTAGAAGGTGAAATGATCTGTGGCCATGACAAATATGTGTTTTATGTCGTTGTCATGCATGTAGGAATGTTGTACATTGTGTAATTGTAGATTTTGGTCCTAGTTTTTCACCCCAAAATGGTACCCATCAGCAATGGATGTGTGGACAATAAAAGCTGTTGAACATTGGTTGACTCGTCAAGTCTTTCTCAACTAGGAGGAAAACCTTGAGGAGCAGTTACAATGACTACTTCATGGATATCGACTATCGCGGGTTGTTTTTGGGACGTAACTCCTAGACACAAGGGTTCACCGTGCATGCATTCCACAAAATACGCCACATCTTCGCTCCCTGTGCCGAACAACTTGTTCTGCTGTTGCTACTGACTCGTTTTGAGTATTCACCAGCCAGTGATGTTCGACACTATCAGTTGCATTTTGGACCGTTTGTCAAAAGTTGTATTGACAATTATTCATTTAAAAGTAAAAGTAAAAACAAACAAAAAATAATCACCGCTATGTTGCTCATGAGAGATTATTTCAGCAAGATACGTATTACTCAAAGCAGAACTCAGCCATTTGTTGAAGCATCTCTCAATTTCGTTACTTATTCCCTAACCAAATTAACCAGAACAGGTCCAAAACCAACAGTGCTTAGCGCTGCCTCAAACTTCACAGTTTCTCTCTCTGTACCTGCGTAGTGCCTACCCGCAGCATTGAAGGAACAACTCTGTGCTCCCCTCTTCTGTCTGCAACGCTGCCTCATCATGAATGCTTTGTATTCTGTGTTGTCAGTTAACCTGAGGCAACAGCTTCAACAACAACTCATTACCGTTTCTCCTAAAACGTTACAAACCGCTTCTTAGTTGTTTAGAGCTGCAATAGCTCCACGCATAACTCTTTGTTGTCACACTGGGACTGAGCGACTGACTGAGCAGTGTGGTGCATCGCTTCATACACACTATACACAAGTGGTAGAAAAACAAGGTCCCACCAAATGTGTGTCATTTCGGAGAACATCTCAGTACTTAAGTTACTTTCCAGGGTGTTTCTGCGAAAGACGTAGTGTACATTACTGGTGGAATGACTAGTGCATAGGTGTCAAACTCAGGTCCTGGAGGTGTGTTGCAACAGGGAGACTTGGAAAACATGCAGGGCATTGGCCCTCCAGGACCTGAGTTTGACACCTATGGATTTTGATATGTTATATACAGGTCGCTAGAAATCTGACACAGTGGCCATCAAGTTCTTGGTCAGCTCCCTGACTAAGGACCTTCACCTCCACTTGCTTAGTTTAAGGGAGCGGCCAGTTCTAGTCCACATAAAATGAGAACGTTCAATATTGTATACAGTATTAACCAAAATGTTCACCCTGACCATATTGTTTACCGGTAATTTTACAAAAGTCAACTGTCTTAATGCATCCATATGAGGTGAAAGGTTATAGGTGGGCTAATAGAAATTGGTATAGATGTGAGAGTAATTAGAAAACAACTGATACTTCACCACAGCCAGAGCACACACACTATACATGCATATCTTACATTCTCTTATACTCACAAGCATTTATTATCATTCATCTGTATGGACAGCAACGGAAGCTCAGTTAATGAAATTGCAGTTCTTCCCGGAGATCTCGGTGATACCCAGAATGTTGGTTAAAAAAAATCCTATCCGGGATCATCACCCAGTCCACCAATCTCTTCTGAATGTCTTCATTGTATAGTTATAGTTTATTAGTTCCTACTCTGTATTTGACTTTCACTGTGCAGCAGAAAGTATTAAATCATGTAAGCCAATGCGACAATATCACCCAATCCAATTTGCAGTGATGGAGTAGGCCAGTCTGATCCTGCTTCTGGTCTTTGATTAAAACAACTCTCGGATGACACTTTAAGTACAGTGGGTAGTTTGAATATACTCGTCGCCTGAGTGCTGAGCCTGAAATACCAACACATGTTCTGAGGCGTTCTAAAAGAAAAGGTTAGAATCCGGCCGTTAGTGGCCATATCAGTAAAGTGTTGCGGTATGACTTTTACAATAATTTTCGCAATAAACGGGAGATTTGAAACAGGCCTATATTTATTAACAGGCCTGTATTTACAGAAACTCTCTGGGTTGAGGTTTGGTCGCTGAAGGACGAGTTGAATAACAGCAGTCTGAAATGCTGCTGGTTCAGTGCCAAAGGATAGTCATAAATGACTAATATTTAAGATGGACGGTCCTAAGATCATAAACAGATCTTTAGCGAGTTTGCCAGGAACCAGGTCAAGCACACAAGTTCTCTGTTTTGCCACACAGCCTAACTGTGGTGTCCGCCATGTCTACGGTTACATTATTCTGCTCTAGGTTATGGACACGTCCTTCGAGCAGGCAAAGCCTCTTTTATCATATGTCCATTCTTTCTTCCTTTCACAATGCTTTCTTTTCTTGTGACGTACCATTTTCAAATTCTCGTGTAGTTTTAGAGAGTACACGCACGTCATAAAACCGCATCAGGTGCTGTGTGTGTTTCAATAATGGTTGTTCACCTTTAAAACTCTACAAATAGCCCATCCTTCTAATTAATGACTGATTTCAAGAGGTGTTTTGTTGAGTGCCACCTCAACTACCCAGCACCTCCTGTTTTTACAATGCGTCAGCAAAACATTATTTCCGTTATTGACGTTCCAGTTGATTCTTCATCACAATGCATCTCAGACTCAGTTATTATTTCTCAAACCATTATCATTTGATATTAGATGACATTTTGCTTGTTAAGATATAAAATGTTGTATCTAATGAAAGCTTTCATTAAAAAAAAAAGTTTGAATACTGTTATGAATATTATGAGACCTTCTGTCTAGGAAGGGAGATCTCTTTGTGCATCAAAAGACTTTGGGTTCCCTGATTTGGATCCAGTCCAAAGATGCCACACTTGACGTGAACACTGCTTAAAAGAGTAAAGTTTCAGTCTATTAAATCAAATCTTAGTTTTGTATGTAATGCAACATCAATCCATTCTCTATCCATTTATTTTTTTTCTACTGTGTTCAGGTAATGCAGCTCGATCCATGTACCTACGTATAATGGAGTCTTTTGTCCTGTCAATGTTCCAAACTCTATACAGCTGTGACTCTGGCCTTGTATGCTAGGATGAGACAGAGCTAGCCCTGACATGCCAACCTTGGATCATCTGTATGATTCCATATTGTAACATTTATTGCATATATGCCTCATTTGTGCTGTTTTCCTAAAGAGAAACACTTATGGCAGCTCACAGTGAAGGTGTGTAGTTATAGAGTATGCATATGTAGATCTCTGGAGATTACTGTGGAGTGTGCAGCCAGCGTATGAAAACAGACACATGCACACATTTTTTTTCTGCACGAAGAGATACTGAAGGGCGAGATATCCTAATTGGCTGGTATGATAACGTCCTCAGAGGAAAATGATTGAAAATGACAAGTGTGACATTTGTTCAGCCTTACCCATATTAAACATCACAATGATTATATTATCGTTGAAAGATGGCTTTGCGTCCTTTAAATACAACAATAGCTGCTGTATGCAGATATGTTGGCATGTTTGAAAGATTTCTCATTATCTCTTTCTATCTCTGTCTTCTGCTGTTTCGTAGATTTTTGCTCTATCGACAATCAACCATTCACACTCAGAATCACACCTAGGGACAATTTAGAGTGTTCAATTAACCTACAGCGCATGTTTTGGAATATGGGAGGGAATCGGACTACCCAGAGTAAACATGCAACATGCCAACTCCACACCGGAGGGCCGGGGCCCGGAATCGAGCCCATGACCTCTGTACTGTGAGGCGGACGTGCTTAACAGTCAACCACTGTGCCTCCGACATTGTAAGTAGCATATTAAAAACACCTTGATGGCTGCCTTTGACACAGGGAACCACGGTTCAAATCCACGAACGGTAACATCCCAATGGTTATGCAAGACCGTAATTTCAGACCACTGCCTGTGTTAAAAATGAGTGAGATGCACCAGGAAGGGCTCCCAGTATTAAAATTATGCAAAACATCAACAATCACTGTCGTGACGCCTGACAGGACATGCTCTGAACAGGGAAAATATCGCTGACTGCATTGTTACTTGCCACCAAGAGAGAGGATCCTAATAGGCTGTGAAAAGGTCACGAGTGGTTTCGATACAGAACAATTGACTTGTGTGGTCTGTAAATGTCTGATTGGATGGCGTACAATGGTACAGTGTAAGAAGGTACTTCGTACAAGGGCTCAGCCAGGGACTCCGACGCTGATGCCTGTGGAGAAAAAAAGGGAGAACAAAAAAACGTTCGACTTCATCAAATACATCCATTCATCGTCTTTAACGCTTCTCTTCAGTGATGTCATTGGAGAGCGGGAACTTATCCGATCTGCACAGATCTACAAAATAATAATTAACAGTCACATTCACGTCGATGGAAGTACTGTATTTCATTAATATTTTTTTGTGAGGAAGCTGCAGTGCTCAGATACAACACATGCAAGAAACAGTCCAGATTCAGATCAGAAGCTCAAAACTGAGGCGGAAATGCTCCCAACAAAGCCACTCTGCTGTATCTCGTATTGACTCGCTGACAATATAGTGACATTTGTTCTTACTGTTGGAGAACACACTGCAATTTTTTCGGAAACAAATTCCAATGTTGTGTTTTGATAAATATGTACAATACATTTTACTGAGGGCGGCCCGGTAGTCCAGTGGTTAGCACGTCGGCTTCACAGTGCAGAGGTACCGGGTTCGATTCCAGCTCCGGCCTCCCTGTGTGGAGTTTGCATGTTCTCCCCGGGCTTGCGTTGGTTTTCTCCGGGTGCTCCGGTTTCCTCCCCCATTCCAAAGACATGCATGGCTGGTTGAGCACTCTAACTTGTCCCTAGGTGTGAGCGTGGTTGGTTGTTTGTCTCTGTGTGCCCTGCGATTGGCTGGCAACCGATTCAGGGTGTCCCCCGCCTTCTGCCCGGTGACAGCTGGGATGGCTCCAGCACCCCCCGCGACCCTAGTGAGGATCAAGCGGTTCGGAAGATGGATGAATGAATGAATGAATAAATTTTACTGAATTGTTTGGGTAAAGTCCATTAGTTTGTAAAGTCGGAATCAAGGGACAGGAGAGTCTCTCTCAAAATGTTATGAACTCCCATCCCAGTGTCAGTTATAGTGAGTACCGGTAGATTAATGCAGCCTGGAGGAGTTGTACCATTGCAGAGGTCTGTGTGGGCATAAGCCACAGCTGATGTTATTTTGTTCTTCAGGCCATAACTAGTTGAGAAAGAGCTGAAACCACCAAGCATGGTTACAGCAAAGCAGCACATTACATGTTGCCTGCATACTTTTTCATTCATTCTCCATGATTCATTTTGTTTTTAAAAAAAATTGTTGCTATCTGGGTAAACCAGAACTGAATGAACTCAATCACCTGTCAAATGGAATACAAGCCTGTGTTCTGCAACGGGAACGCTCACAGTACCTTGCCACTTTAAAACAGAATCAGATACCCGGAGAAAACCCACACAGGCACGGGGAGAATATGCAAACTCCACAGAGGAAGGCCACAGCCGGAATCGAATCACTGTACACTGTGAGGCGGCACTGAGTTTGACTGGTTAGCAGGCCGCCTCACAGTGCAGAGGCGCAGGGTCTGTTTTATTCAAATTATGTAATTTTGTTTTAAAATCATCTCTCATCGCCTTGGTAATTCCAAATCACATTCATTAGTGGTATCGAAATGACTCATCGATGATCAAAAAATAATGATCAATTCTATGTGCACTCCATTTACCATTTTTATTTGATAATGGATTAGTTGTCGAGTGATGAATTAATCTTCACCCCATTAGTATGTAATAGAGAGCGTTCACATGTACAAAGTTATACCGGTGCGGCCCCTGAAAACAGCTTAAACCGGAGCAAATTTAACCCTGTTGAGGCGGTGGTTTAAAAATTTAATCTGGAGTAAATGCTAGTTTGCGGGGCAGCACCGACATAAAATGGGACGTGTGAACGCGACAGGGGTAGACTCGCTACGCGTGAGAAGAGTTGATTACACACGGGTATTGCAGAACCAAACAGAACTGCGTGTCTTCATCCATGTTGTTTTCTCGGCGTTTGGTGACGCCATGGCAACCGTCCACACGGCCATGAACGACACGATGTCGTCGATTTGTTGCCGAATAAATCGGAGAATGCGTTGCTTGCGTGCATTGTTGTACTTCCGCCATCTTTCCTTTCTCTCTCTGATCCTTTTACGGTGTCTGGAGACGTTTTTTGATATGTCACAAACAAGGCGGGGAAAAGGAAGTACACTTTACGCATGTTTTATTTCCGTATTATTCCGTATATTATCGTATTGCACGGCCGCAGAAACTGCCGTGTGAACGCAAGCGGGGCTGCACCGGGGTTAACACGCTTCTCTTTCGTAAGCAGCTTTATACGTGTGAACGCTCTACAAAATTTACACCGGTGTAAGATATATCGCAACAAAATAAGTCGGTGCAGCACCGATGCAAATGTGTGCCGTGTGAACACCCCTAAAGAAAGCCGAATTGCACCAAAAATACAAATCCGATTTTCAGAAAATGAGTCCTAATGGAATTGGCTGCGGACATTCTGTGGTTCTCTCGCATCTTCGTGAGGCATCTAGCATCCATTTTACCTACTTACATTACTCTATAATGGTTGATTTGCTCGACTTTTTTTTGTAATTCTTGGATGATTGGGTAATTGAGTTAAAAGAGCGAATGAACCATCATTTCAAGAAAGGAACCAGATCACCTCATGCATACACCGAGCTCTGTTTTGCTTTATAGATGTCGTGATATAAACATAAAGTCGTTATTTTTGTCTACCCTGGAGACATTTTCCAGACACAGAATCAGATTTTCTCTGCGGCTATTCTCTATCATACACATGCTTGACTTCACTGCATTCTCTCCGCCCACCCCGCCATCTTTTTCTTTTCCTCTTGACTTCCTCTCTGAAGATACAATCTGCCAACAGTAGTAGTAGAAATGTCACCTGAGAACATTGTTTTTCACAGCCTGTGGCATCCACCGCATACCGGAGTGACTTCATCCATCCCACTGGCTCGCTGAGCCACCAGATTTGACAATGGCTTTGAGCCTTTCGGCAAGACGATATAGCCGGTTGTAATTTATTCCGAGTTAAATACATTCAGCAAGTCATGTTAAGGAGGAATTTAACCTCACAAGTCTCTTTTGTACAGTGCAAACATTCTCAGCGCCTACAGTTCATTGCCGGTTTGATCATGGAACCACAGCAGTTTTATAATAATCCCAGACATATCTTCTATCTCAAGGTTCAAGTATCTATCTATCTATCAGGTACAGTATGTCGTTTATTTCCTTCCATCCATTTTTAATGTGCTTATCCTCACGAGGGTTGCGGGCATGCTGGAGCTTCTCCCAGCTGCCTTTGGGCAGCAGGCGGGGTACATCATGAACTGAGCCAAAGGACATTACGTTTCTCTTCTGGGTGGGTGACCTTTGAACCAGACATGGTGGTATATATAGGAAACAATGTGGGACAGGCTTATATTGCCATGAGCACACCTTCTAAATACAAGAAAGTGGCTTGTGTTATATTTCTTGAATTAGGTGGTTGACTCAATTCTTGTTGTATAATTGCTCATTCTAGTTTTTTTTTTCTTTTATTGGCCCTGGATCTAATTAAGCCTGTCAGAGACAGCATTAGTGAGGTAAACGATTGTGTTTCTTTGTGAAGCTACACTGCACAAAGAACATCCTCGGGGGCATTATTGGGGGTCATAAATTCTTCTTGGGATATCTGTACACGTTGAACTTTTGCTGGCCTTGCTCACACAGGGATACAAGTGATCACCTGAGACCATTTCCATTTAAAAAAAAAAAAGAAAAATGTAACTGCTAATGTGTCACTGTAATTATTTGTGATTGAATTGGCTGCGTTTCTTTCTCTTTTCTTTTTAAATACCCAAATGTGAACAACCCTTAGGATTAAAAAGAAAAAATGTTATGACCATAAGACCAGTGACACCTGAGAAACACTAGCATCCATGACAGATCATCACATCACAGGAAATGATTTAATTTCACTTAATTTGGCAGAAAATGCGTATTTACAAATACTGTGAAGCTTTGGCATAATTGGCTGAGATATCACTATTTCGTAAATGTCATTTTTTTTCACAAATCTATATTCCTGATCAATCCACATGTGTGGGTGTTATTTTTTTACTTACCAATGTCAAGTTCTGAAAATGGCTAGCTGTCTTTGACAACGCAATGTTCATGGTGGTGCTAACATGCCGTTTCGGGGGTCTCCTGAAAAGTGATGATTTTGGAGGTACAGGGATTCTGCCCAACCCCTGTCCTATCCACTTGTTGCCATTCGTACACCAGGCTAAATCCTGTGAGTATTTCACACGAGCTTGGCACTTGTTCAAAATTCAAGATCTGCTGGCATTTGCACCCCACCGCGGATCCCCCGTCGACAAAAATTGACCCGAGTGATCTTTTGCTGCCACAAATGTGAATTGATTGACAAACATGGTCCTTCCCCATCACTCATGAGGCTAAATTGCCACACACACACACACACACACACACACACACACACACACACACACACACACGCGCCTACACATACACATTAGTAGGAAACGGTAAGACGGTGCTGAAATTAGTGAGAAGAGCCTTTATGTAATTAAGTGAAATGGAAGGAAAGTGACAGTAGGTCAGCAAGCATGGGTGAATAATCACACGCTCCTCTAAAATCTCAAACACACACACTCCCACACACACAAACAGAAATGGTGTGTCTTTAATTAAAAAATACGTCTCGCTGTATATACACACACATTATACATCACCATACCACATGTCGCATTCTAAGTCAGAGCGTGTTGGTTTAATTAGTTTTAATCTTATCTCCATGCTGCACAGCAACTCTGTAGTTTTCTTCAGTTTTGTTTGGCAGGCTAATTTCATGACGAGCCTAATCGAAGCTTTTCGAATTTTGTCACATTGCAGAGTTGACAAGGCTTTGACTGCCTGTGTGCCGCATGCAGAGAGAGTTTACATCTCTGTCGCGTGATTGCATATCCACGGATCCAAGTGCGCTTGTGGCCAAATGAGATCGGGATACGGTGACTTCTGTGGAGGACTAATAGCCGAGTTAATAACTGCTTGCCGAATCCAAATTGGAAAAACTGAATTCATGACAACTGTGAGAAGCACTGGCAGTAACGCCTCGGCAAATTGGACTGATTTGCTAAAAATGGCAGGTCTAAATATTGCGATAGAGATAGCCAAGTATTGCCTGGTGCATAATACATTTGTCGAGAATAATCTGATTTTGTCTTCTGCTCTCGCTGGTGTGACGTAATCCGGCGGTAGGAGGATGAAAGGAATAACAACTCAAATTTAAGATGGTAAACTGGCACGTTTTGCGTGTGCATCCATGTCTCTGCTTTGGTGACTCTCCAGAATAGAGAGATCAGCTCTGGCTTGAGGCGATGGCTATTTTACATCCTCCTCCATATTCTCCATTCCTTTCCTTTCCCTTTTGCTATCATTTTAAGGCCCGGTTAACAGCTGCAATTCCTATGTAAACTATGCACTTCTTTGCAAGAGTGACATTTCAGGAAAGAAAAGCAGCTTATGCATGCGCGCATAAATCAAGGCTGGCAGCTCATCATCGATGGTCTGTCAGGTTTGATTAGAACTTGGGACCTCAAGTTGCAGCGGACCCTAATAATTTGTCACAGTCTTGCAATTTTGCAAACACCGTCGCCAGTAAAGCACTGCTGTCTTCGCTGATAATGAGCTCAGTGTCCTCACAGACACTCCCGTGTGGACGGGTGCCAGATTCCCATGAGGTGTTGAGCACCGCATGACATCAACAGAACTTGAGCTTAGTTCCTGAGTACACATTGCCAATAACCAATATACAGGCATTCAGTGCGATGTGATTAAACGAAAATAATGATGCCCAAAGGGCAGCCTTGACGCCACACAGACAGAGAATTAGCACTTCAAAGAATGAGACGGAGAGAGGACATTTCCCCTGAAAAGTCAACTCAGTTATTAGCAAAGTTTTCATGTGCGTTGGTGATAACACAAATTACTGAATTGCTGCCAAACTATTGAATAAATAGCAGAGCAAAATCCACTCCCATTAATATGCATCCATTAGTTTTGCATGGCCGGGCTTCAAAAAGACACATTTCTCCCATAAATTTGCTGTTTAAAAGCCCAATGTGACAGGGAGACATATTTGGATAATAGTTTCGACAAAGCCATTAGCGTTTGAAAGCTCTGTCTTTGCCAAGTGCCAACATCTGTTCTTGAGCTCAGGCGGTTTCGGCCAACACTTTAAAACGCCCTCCCTCTCGACTGTGTCTAGATGGGTGGCGGTGCGCTCAGTGGGTGTGGATTTAAGTGAATGTGAGGCAGGGAAAACTGACGAGCTTTTGCCCTTGAATTGTTTGTGTGCCCGTGTGAGTCATAGAAGGGAGGAGAGTACACATCTTGCAATCAGCGTAGCTCATCGTGACCCCTCCCTCTCTGCTGCCCTTCAGCTACAATTACATCATCAGGGGCTTTTGAAGACCCCTCTGTCTCAGCAGTGGTTGGAAATAAGTTACCGCGTGATATTGCTCCTATTATGATATCTTATCATTCTTCGGGGTAATCACTAATGCATTCGTATCTCAGGTTCATTCTAATCACAAAATGAAGAATCCCCATGGTGACAAATATCTTGGCTGGCGTGTTCATTTTGTGTTGCGCGTGTTTGTGTGATATGTGCCGCACTCTTGAGTCTCAACAGTCCTCTCAACATTGGTGTGATATCCAGAATAGCCT
This sequence comes from Hippocampus mohnikei, assembly GCA_026261675.1. NCBI lineage: Eukaryota > Metazoa > Chordata > Actinopteri > Syngnathiformes > Syngnathidae > Hippocampus > Hippocampus mohnikei. The sequence continues at coordinate 2,832,421 of JAKGUB010000346.1, read as the reverse complement.
AAATCACTGGCTCTTAACCTTGTTCGAGGTACCGAACCCAACCAGCTCATATGCACATTCACCGAACCCTTCATCAGTGAAAAACAAAAACATGACTTTTGACAAATTCAAGACATAAAAAACGCATTTATTAAAAATAGAAAAAAAGCAAATACAATTTCAAGACATACATAGTGTTTTACATTTTATGACGTACTATCACGATAGTCACACGTTGACCACTGAGCGAACCAAATTTCCTGCAGCACTGATTGGACAAGCAATGTCATGTGATCATGTGCAGCGAGCTGGCTCCGTCGAACCCCTGAGACCGATTCACCGAACCCCCAGAGAGTTCCATCGAACCCAGGTTAAGAACCACTGGCCTGAAGTGTCCATATTTTAATCTAGTGAATTTAAACTTCAGAATCTGAATTAAAGCATACATTCAGCGAGTACTGGTAAAGAGATATGAGCAGTGTGTGCGGGTGTGTGTGTGTGTGTGTTTTTGTTTTTTGTTTTTTCATGGAGCACTGGGTGCTTCTTTGATGTTTATAGGACATTACATGTTATTAGGGGACAGACTGCAAATGTCCTTTTAATACATTCACCTTTTCACATTCATTTTTCAACTGACGGTGACTTTCTCTCTCGTCCCCAGGGGAGATCTGTGCGTTCAACATCCACGGGTTGGAGGCTCCGTTCAAGGCAGTAGTGCTGAACGGTACATCCGGGGAGGGCCAGCTGAGGGCTCGTGGCCCGGTGGACTGCGAAACGCAGAAGGAGTACACTTTCATCATTCAGGCTCATGACTGCGGCTCAGGCCCAGGGGGCACAGAGGGCAAAAAGTCCCACAAGTGAGTAAAAGAGTTTATAGTAATGTGCGGTTTACATGGAGTTCGATTTAGCATCCAGAATTCATTTCTGCCTCGAGTTTTACATCGATATTTAGACTTTAAGACAGGAACACAAGTATCATGCACAAAGTACAATAATAGGGTCCAAAACAAACATGGAGGCTAGACTGCATATGTCTCATTATTTATCTTAATACATTTCAATGTATTGTCCTGTCATTGATTGACTGAATGAAGTGTGTCACTAGCCGGACTCATGCAGGCAGTGTGTGTTGTTTTCCCACTCAGTGAATGTGTGAATGTGAGTATTGCTTTTTTTCTACATACTTGACATCATTTCCTTTTGGGTAAAATACTACAAATTAAGTGCCTCAAATGACGGAAGTATCAACCGTATCGATTTTGAACGTTTGGTAATTTATTTTAGTGGTATCAGCTACAACACTATTGATTCTCCTTGCCGCTACCCAGCTAGCATCATAGCTGTCTTGTCGCAGCACAACCCGTGCTCCTTTTTTGCGTCTTGGCGTGTTGACACAATACAATATGAAACACTGCATCTTCTATTCAAAGTGTGTGTGCTGTATATTTATTGTTATACAGTTGACCCCCACTATTGGTGGGTGATGGCGATGGTGAAAATCTGCATGCAGTAAGGGCCACTGAAATTCATGGGGGGGTGCTCTTTAAAAAAAAACATTGATGAACCTCCAATGTGCGTCTTTCGTGAAAAACGTGAACCTTTAAAAATATTTCGAAAAAAAAGCTACATGAATGTGAAGACAAGGGTGCCGAACGGCTAATATAAATATGCTTCAAGTGTGCAGTACTATTTAGCATATTAAAAGAGAGCAACAGGACCGTGAAAAGGTTAATTTGTTTCTGCATGAAACTGATTATTCTGATGCAGAAAATACACAAGTTGCTTCATATCTGGCTTTTAATTTTTTTTTTTTTAATGAACTGTTTTTTTTTTTCTTTTTTAATGAGCTAATCGCGAATTGGATGTACATTCAATCAGTGTTCCAGTAAATGAAATGTCATTTAGATACCTGTCGCACTTTTTCTATAGGAATGAATTCACAAAAGCACTCACAAGATGAATGAAATAGCAAACAAACCTACAGGCATAGCTCACTCACGCTCACTCCCTCTGAATTAATGGGCAAAGTTTAAGATGATCTACATTAATGCATACATGCCAATAATTGAATCATGATGTACATATATATCGGCAGATAATTTGAAAAGTCGCTTTAAAGTGAAAATAAATATGTTGTGCATTTGATACACGCCAGTAAAGAACGTTCTTAACAAGCCCGACCAATTTAAATGAATCTCAAACATCAGCAAGTAGGCCTCGATAAAATGATGCTTCAAAATCGTCTAAAATCGAAACTTGTTATCAGACACTGTGGGCGTGTCAACCTGCAACTGCCAATCAAATACATTGACCAAGGATCTGTCCTATGCCCTCACATACAAGTTGGAGACACGAAAATATTGCATATTTGCAAAGAGTCTCCTGAAATATGCCCCCCATCACACACACACACAAACTGCAATCGCATTTACTGTAAATCTGAAAGAGAACAGATGAACACATTTATGGTCTAAAAGCGTTTTATTGCGAGCAACCCCAAGGTACTTGAATCGCTGCCCTTGGGCCAGGATATCATTCCCGACTTGGAGAGAGCACTCCGCCACTTTTCCGACTGAGGACCATGGTCTGAGATTTGGAGACCCACCTCAGCTACTACCTAATAATAGTAAGAATAACGCAGGTTGCAGCCGACTGACATGCAAACCAACACAAATTCAAGACGGAACATCCATTTTCCGATCCGTTTTACCCTCACAAGGGTCGCGGGGGGTGCTGGAGCCTATCCCAGCCATCTCCGGGCAGTAGGCGGGGGACACCCTGAACCGGTTGCCAGGCAATCGCAGGCAGACGGAACATGACAGCAAAAAATGTGAATGAAGAAAAAAACAAAAGACGAAGATCCACGATTCTCTGAAGGTTTTAAAATGATAATTTTAGTATTTTGCCTAGTGTTATGGTGGGACATATTTTCACATCTCAGTCACTGGAAGACAAAAAAACAATCTCAATCAATTGGAAAAATTGCAGAGAGCAGTTTGAAACTCTTCAAAAATATTAATGAATTCAACCAATTGACCAAAAGAGCTTTTCTCTTCAAGAGTGCAGCTTTTTGTGAACGTTTTGAAATCTTTGACATCAGTCTGTGTTTTTTGTGATGTTGGTCCTTTCTCCGGCCAATGTTCACTTTACACGAGATGAACAGCAGAGATGAAATAATGACCTTTTTGAAGGAAGAGGCTGTCGAGGACCACATTATGATTTCAAATTTCCGTCTCTCCTGTCTTCTTTGGTGCTCTTCTTGCGGCTTGTCTGCCGCTCGACTTCTTCCTACCTTTTGTTTCTCTTTCTGGCTGGATACAGCTGTCTGAGTCTGTCTTCCTTCACCGTTGTCTCTGTCATCGTTGCCAACATATTAATATTTAATATGACCACCTCTGTGATAAAGGAATTTTCCCCTCCTTCCCCTGTACTGTATATAAATCTATCTCACGGTGTGGCTGACAAGAAGTCAGTTGCTGTGTTTCCCTTCTTCAATGCAGGGATGATAAACTTTGAATGCCTGCGCCCTAGTGCAGGGCTTTAGAAATATTTTGTCAGTGATACTATCAGAAAGAATCTTCACAGACATGTCTTGAACGTATTCCCAGCAGAAAAGCCTCGTTCGTATCGCTCTTGCTTGTGCACGTAGCGCATGCATTCGCACTGACACAGAATTCCCAAGAACCCTCAAGTGGGCAATGCATTCACACCTAGATAATTTTAGTCCAAATACATTTCGTGTGGCGGATCGGTGGACCAGTGGTTAGCGCGTCGACCTCATAGTGCAGAGGTACCGGGTTCAAATCCAGCTCCGGCCTCCCTCTGTGGAGTTTACATGTTCTCCCCCGGGCCTGCGTGGGTTTTCTCCTGGTACTCCGGTTTCCTCCCTCATTCCAAAAACATGCATGGCAGGCCGATTGAACACTCTAAATTGTCCCTCGGTGTCAGTGTGAGTGTGGATGGTTGTTTGTCTGTGTGTGCCCTGCGATTGGCTGGCAACCGGTTCAGGGTGTCCCCTGCCTACTGCCTGAAGACGGCTCCACCAACCCCCGCGACCCTTGTGAGGACAAAGTGGATAGGAAAATGGATGGATACATTCTGTGTGATAACGTCACAAGTACTATTAAAGCCATCAATGACTTCACTTCGAGGCCAATCCGTCTGCTGGAGAGTATAATTACCCCACCTGACAATTAGCCGAATGGCAATTATGGAGACATGCACACACAAATACACTCTGACACACTTTCAGGGTATGATTATTTGAAAGCATTTGTGGCAAACTGCAAAACTCCAGTGAGAGGCATACACTCAAGATGTGCTCAGCAAAAAGACAGTGACTGTTACGCGATGAACACGAACAGAATCTGACAACACATTAGTGGAAACGTCTGTGCTAAGTTTACAATATTACAATATTACGCAGTCTGTGTTTGAGGCGGTGCCTCACCAGATGCCATTATAATTAATACAGAGTTGATTTGTCTCACAATACGAACACCACAACCTTTTTCAACCTACAATGGGATGAACCGTTGATTTTAGTCATCCTGTCTGCCCTTGTGTCTGATGTACATTGTTTCATGTTTTCGTTGATAATGCTCTTCATATTTTATGCTAACCCCTTTTATTCCAATTTTAGAGTGCTTTGTTCAATGGCTAAAATGCTCAATACATCAATTCGGCTAATACACCCTTTGTCCAGGGTTAAGGCATCGTCATGCCCCATTAAACCAAAATCTTATGTGATAATAATCACGTAGGGTTTTATTGTATTTGAACCACCTAATATATTCTGAAAAAATATATAAAACATAAGTTGCTATTCGAAAAACAGTTATATTCTTGCTTTAGCGGTAAGACAAAGGCAGTGATATTTTAACCTAAGATGCCAGAATGAATAGGGAACTCAACTAGTGCAAAACTGTCGCGCACGCATTTAACCCTTTCACGCACCCTGTAACCTGATAACATGATAAGCTGTCCACTATAGTAACCGCTGTCCCTGAGCGGGTTGATTCAACGGAGAATCTCTTATTCTGTCAAAACCTCTTAAATGAAGTCATAACGATTTAGGAACAATAACATACCTCAAGCATGTTTATCCTTAAGCAACACAACGTAATGCAACAAACTGTTCTATGCGCTTGAATTATGAGCATGGGCATGCAGGAAGTGAACCATCTGTGCCGCTCTGCTTCTTCTTATTAGACACACAACGTGACATCAATTTCATTTTCAGATTCAAACTATAACTGCATATTGCAATATGTCAGCAGATGTTTGGAAATATTGAACGGTAGGGGGGAAAAGACATGAGTGCCCCAAAAAAAAACGAGTGCTTGTCAAAGATTTTTTTCAAGGAGTCTATTTACAAAGATGTTTTCATAAGTGAAAGAAACACACGCACGCACGCACACACACACATACACACACACACACACACACACACACACTGCACGGTAGATTGGAGCAGGTACCAGAACCCAGTTGTTGATTTAAAAGAAATGATGGGACTTTTTCTATTCTCTGTGGCATTTTCTCTCTCCTCATCCCTTCAGTTAGATGGCATCATGAGATTGTGAACACGCCAGTCATGCAAGTTTGCATGCAAATGTATTGAGTAAAAAGATTATGTGAACCCCAATTGTGAGATTCTTCTTTATCTTCCCACTCTGCCCTTGTTTCCTGCACAATGTATAAAATTGCATTTTTCATCTTTTGAGGTATGACCTTTTTGTTTTGTTTGTTTCATTTTTTTTTTAACTGAAGGAAGCCATTCGCAGTTAAAATAACATAACCAACTGACCGTCTGATGATTACAGTTTGGTTCGGCTTGAAATGATGACGATGACGACTGACGATGGACTGGTGCTGAAGGACCAAACAAACGACAGACCGTCCAAATTTTGTAAATTGCCCACATCCGGCAAAAATAATGGCAATATTGTGCCATTAAAATTGGCACAATATCGTCATCATCGTGTTAGAATATTGAAAGCAGCATTTCGGTTAAAAATATTTGTTTTCGCCCACTTCAGTGTCAGACAGCTTTATGAACGGCAATTATATTTTGTGCCGCTGAGCCAATAGGGACACATAACAAAATTAGTGGCCGATCCTATTTCTTTGTCACACAAAAAACAACACCAAAAAACAAAAAAAAAACATATTGCCAAGTTCAAATTGTGATGACATTGTATTGTGATATGTGGATATGATTACATTACATAATATTACTTTTAATATCACATACATCCATGTGGCGGCTGTTGCCGAAGAGTAAAATGATTAGTTTACTGTAACAAAGTAAGAGATTTCAGAATTTATATTTTAAAGTTATTGTACACCCTTTTGTGATATCAATAAAATACATGTGAATTGTGTAGGGCTGCCCGGTGGTCCAGAGGTTAGCGCATCAACCTCACAGTGCAGAGGAACCTCGTTCAATTCCAGCTCCGGCCTCCCTGTGTGGAGTTTGCATGTTCTCCCCCGGGTTTTCTCCGGGTACTCAGGGTGTCCCCCGCCTACTGCCCTAAAACAGCTGGGATAGGCTCCAGCGACCCTTGTGAGGATAAGCGGATTATGGATGGATCATAAAGTGTTAAACGAGGAAATCATGAATTAAATGAAATTTTAGTGAATTGACTACCGTAGTCTTACTGCCACATTTTTTTTTTTAATCTCAAAGCTATTATTCACTGCTAACTGAAGATATGGCATGTGTGTACAGCAGAATGAAAACAATGTTCAGCCTTTCCACTTTATTGGCCTGAATAATGGTTGCTCATATTTTGTTGAGATATTTATGACTTATAACAGTAAATTTTCTTGCACTGCCTCCATGGTAATCACACAAACCACACAGTCATTGTGGCTCTTTCCGACATGAAACATCCTACTCAACCTCCAAGTACATCACTCTTGTTCTTGGCTTGCAAGCATCTGTTGCTGTTTAACGATTCCAACAATGGCTTTTTCTAATCTGCTTTTTTTTCTGCCCGGTCTGACTTCTAAAATAAAAGCTCTACGGAAAGCAGATTATTTTTTTTTTACTGCTTTTACTTCTTTATAGTCAAAGATCACACATTATGTACATATTGCTCTTCGAAAAGCATTTGTCACACACGCGATCGGGTCCCAAAGTTTCCATTGCACATACATGCAAAGTAAAAATACAATGGAAGCACTGAGCAACGTAAAAATAATCCACCAGTAGTGACACAATATAAAAACAACAGTTTGGGTTTTTTTTTGTTAGTTTTGTTTGTTTGTTTGTTTTTAACATATGGGGCTCCATTTTCATAGCCAAAGTCATGTGCGCTCAACATAAAAACTGGTACATCTCATTTTTGTACAGGGCCAAGTCTAGTGTACCATGTCTGACGATTTGGCATTTCATGCTGCACCTTTCTTGGCATTCTGTATTATTCAGACCTATCACCACAGGTGGCCATCAACCTACTAAGATGCTTATGCGCCCAAATTTGTGGCACAGACTTCTGAAGACAAACTTAATTTTAACATACTAGCTTTTTTAATTTTTGTGATGTACTAATATTGACTTACTTATCACTAAGACATTAAAAATAGAAACAGTGGTGTGATTTTTGCTTGATTGGTGGCCAGTCAAATCTGCAACAGTCAATCACAGCCGTACTGAACATGTTCGGCATGCAAATGCATATGCAACGAATATGTCAATGTTTACATTCGATAGTCCTGCACATTTTTCAAAGTGCGTTGTATAACGTGGCAAGACATGCCCATAACAAATGTACGCATTTGTAAATTATCAGAGCCGAGGGCATTGTGGTACTTAGGGCAGCCATCTAAAACTCAACATATGCATAAAAACAAAAACAAACGAAAAAAAAAAACCTTATGTCACTTAATATGTCAGAAAACTCGAATTGCTAATCCCCAAAAAGTATATGGATAGCTTTACTTATGCCCACATCAACCTCTAAAAATATTGACCCAATATTTTGTATTTTAACGTATTTCTCTCATCGATTGATATGCAAGCTTGCAATGGAAGGCAAGCTTTTACGGTAGGTATTGATGAGGTCCCAAATGTAAGTATGTAAACTCAAAAATAAATTGGATTTTAAAATAACAAAAAGAGGGGAAAAAAGTACTTTAAGTCATTGAAAACACTAAACAGACCTCCAAAACTACAAAGTTCAACGTAATCAAAGACTAGGAAAACTCCTTGACAAGGTAACACCAACATACAGGAAACACGACATGACTAGGACAATGCACCGACAAGGACTGAAAGAAACCAGGAAAGTTAAATACAAGCTACTGAAGAGACAATAAGAAACAACTGGACAAGACACTAGTGGCTGAGGGAACTCATTGGATGATACAAGCGAGGATAAGCATGGCTAGACAGACAGATTTAATGGGACGCAAGGAAAACATGACGAAACAAAAATCGAATCAAAACCAAATCACCAAAAATGACAGAAGCTGGCTGTGTTCAATCCCGTAATGGTGCAAACTCCTATTGCACCCTGCTTATGTTGACAAAAATACCAAAAGAAAGTACACTCCACCCAAGCTAATGGTAAGACCGCATTTTGCACCAGACTTACGCTTGGCACGAAAATAGGGCAGACGGTGTTTGGTGCAATGAAAAACATACCTAACTATTTCAACAGTATGTGGACATTTCATCGAAGTAAATGCGTAAATTCCATTTCCTTATATCTGTTGTGCGCAGGGCAGTGGTCCATATTCAGGTCAACGATGTCAATGAATTCGCGCCAGTGTTCCGGGAGCCCGAGTACCAAGCTGCAGTGACAGAGGGCAAGATTTATGACAGCATCCTACAAGTGGAAGCCACAGATCAGGACTGTTCACCTCAATACAGCCAGATCTGTAACTACCAGATTACCACAACTAACACACCCTTTGCTATTGACCGCAATGGTAAGTAGTTGACAGAAACTCTCTTGTATTATCACTTTAATATTCACTTGATAATGGAAAAATCGATGTTGTGTGTGTGTATTTGTAAAAAAATATTTTACATGCACCTGATAATTTGCACATCCGAGTAAAAGGGAAATACTTGCAGCATCTCGTACAAACAGTGGCTTTGTGTCACACTGCAGTGGGAACTTTCCTAAAGCAAACTCCATAAAAGTTTTTTTCTGATATGTTTAGAGTAAAATAATTAGTATTCGTTGCATGTCATCTTTAAAACTCGTCTCAAAAGTCATTTGTATTCTTTGCCATTTGACTCGGCATGACTCAGACTTGATCTTAGTTTTACTGTTTTGTGCGTTCTACTGTCTTCGTTATTAATTTATTTTTTTATTGTTGTATGGATGATATTTGCTCCATGTACAGCACTTTGTATACAGCGTTGGTTGTTTTAAAGTGCTCTACAAATACAGTTGAGTTGAGTTGAGAATTGCTGTCTTGGCTGCTGTAGCGCAATAAAATGTCTGAAACTCAAAGTGAGTTGTGAAAGATGCAGGAGGAGGCTCTTTTCTCTTGTCTTGTTCCGCCACTGGATGCTGGAAAAAGACGAAGAGCTCTTGAACTCAAAAGCACTTCAGTGAAAGAGGACGGAGGCAGGGTGACGGCAGTGAGTGCCAAAGAAATCAGGATTGACCTTTAGCAGAGGATGAATATGAATAGGTCTGAAAAATACCCTGTAGTTCTTGTTTTTTCTCTCTACAGGTCTCAAAACAAACCAAAGAATTGATCTTTACTGGTGCATGATGTGACACACCTGATCATTTGTTTCACAAGTCCATGAGGAAAAGAGTGGATCGGAACAATTTGCAAAAAGACCAGAGGCTGTAAATGTAGAAGGTGATTGTTAGCCCCATTCCTGAATGGCTAATCAAATCATCAACTAAAGGAGTTGTTCACTTTGCACTTCAGAATACCGCACTCACTCCTGGTACTTATCGTCTGGCTGTTACTCTTCAAAGTACACTAATTGATCTATTGCTCCTATAACTTCTCCGTGATATCTCACCTTATCATGGTGGAGTGTTTTTTCTGTCCCAATGGTAGCATGTTCACGTTGATGAGGATATCTAGACCGTGTTTTGATCATCGACTTTGTGGATGTGTAATCGGCTTGCAGAGACATGTCTTGGACACTCAGGTGAAAAGAGGGCCAGACCTTTCAAGTGATCACCACCTGGTGTTGGTGAGCCACAGCGCGAGCCATAAAGTAGTCGGTGCCTGTCATCGTGCTGAAGGATGCTGTCAAGCTGAAGACGGACTGCTATTGTGTCTTTTTGGCCTGTGGGAATCCGGAGTCAGCTGATGGGTACTGACTGCCCAAGCAGAATATAACTTGGGCGGTCGCTCAGGCCAAAACTCCTGTGTAGCAGGAGGTCAGTCAGGCCATGCAGAATGACTTCTTGAGAGCTTCAAGGAATTTCTGGTCCACCATTTGGCATCTCAGGAGGGCAGACGTAGTAACCATGAAAATTGTGTGAAATGAAGATGGGGTGCTGCTGACCTCGACTAGACACGAGTCCATCGGGAGAATACTTCAAATATCTCCTCAATTCCACTGACACGCCTTCCTTTGAGGATACAGAGCCTGGAGACTCTGAAATGGGCTCTGCCATATCTGGGTTGAGGTCACAGATGCGTTTAAAAAGCTCCTTGGTGGGCTCTGGGAGAGTAAGCGAGAGATCTGCACTGAGTGCCGAAAAGCTCTGGATCTTTCCGGGCTTTCTTGGTTGACGCTCCTCTGCAACATAGCATGGACATCGGGGACAGTGGCTCTGTGTTGGCAAACCGGGGGGACCTGAAGTTGTTTTGCAACTACAGTGGATGTGCTCTACACCCTCACAGGATCATCAACGGTGTATAGGAGTTCGCCCAACATGTGCTTCCTTGACTTGGAGAAGGTGATCAACCATGTCCCTCTGGGGCTTCTGTTTGTGGCGTGCTCCGAGGCATATGGAGGACCCTTGATATAGCCTGTTTGGTCCCTGTACAACTGGTGCCAGTGTTTTGTCTGAGTTGAAATTAGGTGTGGTCAAGGCTCTTATCAGGTCCGGTTTGGTTGCCTAAGTATTGCATTTTTGCTTTTTGCACATGATGTGGTTCTGTTTGCCTCATCCAGCCACAATCTCCAACCCTCATTGGAACGGTTCACATCTGAGTGGAAAGCGGTTGAGATGAGAGTCCCTGCCTCCAAGTCTGAGACTAGGATACTCATTCTGAAAACGGTGGTGTGCCCTCTTCAGGTCAAGGATGAGATCCTGTCCCATTTGGAGAAGTTCCAGTATTATGGGTCTTGTTCACAAGTGAGGGGAGAAATCAGCGGGGCATCAACAGGCGGATCGGTGCAGCATCTGTATGTTATGCAGACTCTGTATCAGTCTGTCATCGTGAATATTTATCACTCGATTGACGTTCCAACCTATGGGTTGTGACCAAAAAAAAAAGATTACGGATACAAGCAGTCGCAATGAGTTCCTTCCACAGGGTATCTGCGATCTCCTTTGGAGATAGGGTATGAAGCTCAGTCATCAGGGAGGGGCTCAGAGTAGAGCTGCTGCTCCTCTACACCGAGAAGAACTAGACGAGGTGGTCTGTGCATGAGGTTAGGATGCCTCCTGGTCCCGGTGTGCTTGTGTGCGTGAATGCGTGTGTGTGAAGTCGTAATTTAATGGATGGCCACCCTCGCTTGTCCTCACAACAAGCATGGCCTATTGACATTGATTAGTTGCTGCTGTAATTGAAAGAGCTAGGTTGAAATTGGCAGACTTGCTGTCTATATACTGTATGTAATGTTTTCCCGATGTGGGAGTGTGTTTGTTTGTGTAGGCCAGTTCTTCTTTTCAAGGATCTCCAGCAATATATATATATATATTATTGATTGTCAGACACCAAAGCAGCCGTGGCATCCTTATATCCTGCTGTCTAGAAATGTTAATTTAAAAAAGCATTGTCTGATCATTTCAGTGAACAAGAAAAATGATACAGTACTTGCACTTCAAGCACCAAAACTCGAATCCTCAAATTAAAACAACGTGGGAGTACTGGAGAGTCAACATGTCCATTGGCCATTGTACTGATGGTGTAGACAAGAAATCCTCTTGTCCTTTTTACAATGTATCCACATAAGGCTGTTCGACTTGAAGACAAAATAAATGCTATGAATTACAATAGGAATTATACTTCATAAGGAACGTTGAGGCAGCTTTATTTATCCAACACATTTAAGACACAAGGCAACCCAATGTGCTTCACAAAAGCAAAGACGACATTCAGAAGCGAAGAAGACAGAGAAAAAGAAAAGGAAAAGCCAGCAAACAAAAGTAGCTTACAAAAAGTACTGGAAGAACATCATTTAAACACATTGACAGAACACTTTTAAAACATTTAAAAGTAAAGTCGAGAAATAAGAATAGGTTTCTGAAATAAAAGAAAAAAAAATAAAAGAAGACCATCAACGGTAAAATAAAAGAGATTTCACAGGTTAGATGGCATAAAAATACACAAACACTTCAGGGTTGCACTCTCAAAGGAAATAATGAATAATTCTTAGTCATATTTAAGATATTTTTTGATTCATCAATGTTTTACTGTTCCTTGCACCGACGATTTCTCCTTAATTATTGCTGAGCTACCCAGTCATCATCAGTATCCGTGCTAATACATTTTCAGTACATTTTAATAAAGTATATGCTTCTGGGGCATCTACAAAATGATGTCATTCATGCTTCGTGCAAATTGAAAAGAACTATACTGTATTTGTATACCTATGGTTATGCATGCATGACACCATTTTCTTCCCCCTGACAATAAACTTCTAATGGGTGATCACATACAGTATAAGTCAATTTGATTTTGCACACCCTGCGCTTAAATCCATTTGAACTTTTATGCCCTTAATAACATCCAACATTTGATGAGCAATGGGTCTCAGGACTGCAAAAAATAACCATGCCCTCATCACCTGAGAATATTTTTCCTCTCCGATTAACAAAATGCCTGTCAATCAAAGTCGTTTATTCACTTTTCCAACCCTTTACTCATCTGCTGTCTCCTCCTAACCATCCATATATGTTCGCAGTCAAATCCGGAGTCTATATGGCTTTCCTAAATCTGTAACCTACTCTCGTGTATTTCTGAATGAACTTGTCCGTAACCATCCCGTGTCCAGGTAACATCCGAAACACAGAGAAGCTGAGCTATGACCGAGAGCAGCAATATGAAATCCAGGTGACAGCCTGGGACTGTGGCCAGAAGAGAGCCTTGCACGTCGTCCCTGTCCGAATCGACGTCAAACCTGTCTGCAAACCCGGTTGGCAGGGTAAGCTGTCTTTTTTTTTTGCCTCTTTTTTGTGCGCAACAAATGTGGGTGTTAGTTTGCTCCGAATTACAAATGCCTTTGTTTGTTGCCTTTGGGTGCAAGAGTGTTTGTCAGATTTAGAAGTAAGGGAAGAAGTGTTGCACAAACAAGAAGAGCTGTTTGTGTTTATTTTTTTTTATCCTTGCAGCAACGCAGATGTGATTATTTACATGATTATATGTGTTTCTCTGAATGCGCTTGCTGAAGTCAGCATGATTTCTTTTTCTCAATTTCTAATCCCTTTGCTGTCGTCCATCATCCTGCTTTTCCTCTGCCAGGCCCATAAAGCTTTGCTCTCCATTTCTCTCCCTCCTTCCCTAAAGAATTGTCCTGTCAAATTTCTTTTCTGTGATCAACAGCACTTCAGAAAGAGCACTCTGACACAGTCAAGATGGCTCTTTGCACATCAGAAAGCTGTCAGTACAACTCTAAAAAGAGTAATGCAAAGTGTCTGTTTTGAGCGCCACGACACTCAAAAGTACACACAATAACCGTCGAAGCAAAGGAACGGCAGGACGAGCAACGGGAGAGATATGAATTTGCAACCACGCGCAATCCTTGTTCCTCTATCACTGAGTGACTGATTGATTGGATTTCTTGGTGTTACGGCATCCATGGCCACACTGGATCTGACGTTTAACATTGGAAAGCGAGGGCCGCGGTACACACCTGGTGGCACTGTATTTCAGTTCTGCAATCCAAGTCATTTGGTGTCTGAAACGATTCAATAAAAAAGACAAACGACTTCTAACATGATGAATAACGAATCATGTATTTCGCAAGAAAAGAAATACTCAGAACATCTTTCTGGCGCAATCTGGTTCTTAATTGTTTGTTCTCTTCAGTATGTTTCGTCACGCACAACACGCTGCAAAAGGCTAGACTCTGCTTTAAAAATTAAGAGAAATCAGGTCACAGAGTCAAACAGTGAGTTGCAACAAGAAAAGACGTTAGATTGTTCCTTGATTTGTTTTCAGTCTCACTTTGAACATGTAAGTGGTCCTCACATTAGAGTGACAGCACTAGGTACCATGCTGTGTTGTGCATCTATTTCTGTTCTTAATGCCGTAGGGGTAAAGGAAGTGCGAACAAGGATCATAGTACGAATTGGAAATGCAGACTTCAAATGCAATAATGCCAACACTCAGGAGAATCAAGCAAAAACGTATGAAATAAAGATAAATGATCACAATACACAGCAAACTTCTCTTAGCATCAAAACAATCAAACTTTTTTTTTTAAATTCATATGAGAATGTGAGGGAGCTGGGTGTGAAGGTATACACTCAATGTCAATTATTTTCAGACAAATTGTTATTTTTTTTCCCGGTAAAGACAAAAAAAAGGAGAAAAAACATGGTAGTGCTTTTTTCATTTTGGGATTTTCAGATAGATACAAACATAGATAACACTGATAAAAGGGCATTTGTCCCTTTGAGCCATGGTTGGCAGGAGAGATAAATGGAGAGGGAGAAGTAAATGTCACCGCCACAGATCAGGGGATTTTTAATAGGCCTTGGGGCTGTTGCATTAGAGGAGAAGAACCTCTTGCAGTATTCTGTCACAATGTCAGAGAGTCCCTTTTTCATTTAATAACATGGCCGGCCAACCAAGCGCTCGGCATCAAGCCTCATCTCAAGGCCCGGTTCGGGCTGACGGGCGTCTAAATCGGACCCTACAAACGTAGACTCAGGAAAGCAGATCCAACGAAAATATTTCTTTACAAAAAATAGGAGCAAGTACAAAGAATGACACTGGACAGAGCAAGCCAGCAAGAATGCAAAGAAAACAAAAACTGCTTGCACAAGGCAAAGAAAAAAATACGTCTGAAAATAGCCTGTCACAAAAGTACAAGAAAAACCAAACCGCGTAGAGAACAAACCAAGAATTACTTACTTGAATAATGAAGAACATAAGCAGTGGCAAAAGCCAAAAAACGGAGAAAACATGAATCAAGAGACGAACAACCATCCGTGCTCACACTCACACCTAGGGACACTTAAGAGTGTTCAATCAGCCTGTAATGCATGTTTTTGGATTGTGGGAGGAAACCGGAGTATCCGGAGAAAACCCACGCAGGCCCGGGAAGAACATGCAAACTCCACACAGGAAGGCCGGAGCCGCGATCGAACCCACGACCTCTGCACTGTGAGGTTGACGTGCTAACCACTGGACCACTGGGCTGCCCCCAGATTTAATCAGTTACTGCAAAAAGTGCAATGTTAATTTAGAACATGAGTAGGCTAAAAGTTAGCTGCCACTCAGTAAATAAGATTCATTAATGAAAGCAGTGCCACTAAACTGAGAGCGTAGGGTCAAGCGCCCTAACTCAAACGATATCAGCGAATTTAACATCATAATACAGGACCCACACAAGAGTTTGTCACACCAAATGTAATGTTCTCAGCACTGTGTTATGTCAACATCTGCCACGATGGCTGTGTCTGTCACAGATGGAGTTAGATTCTGACCCTTGCTAATGTCTTTGAGCTTTGAGGTAAACGGTGCGTCAGGATCCCCCGATAGAGAGCAAAGAACCTGCGGCAGACCTTCTGGGGAGGGATTACCGAGTGTATCCCAACTAGCCGTACATTCCCCCTGGATATACCCTGAGGAGATAGAAAACATGGCAAGCGGTCCACTTAGTCTTCTGTCATCTCGTGCAGAATGTGAAGAAAAATACAGAATTCCCAGTATGAAATTCCTCCAGTCGCAGCAAGTCATGTGTCATATATTTGACACGGCAAGAATTAAATGTACACGTTTCTCCTGACAGGGAGCTGCTTCATTTCACAGCTTTCTCCACGCAAGTGAGAAAGTGCATTTCATGGGGAAGAAGTCAGTTCCATGCTTTTCTAATGCTTTTTGACTTATTGATTAAAGAGTTTATTCCCTGTGGTCAGACAGATAATGCTCCCGAGCTTGTATTAATTAGACACTGGCTACACGGAAACCTCTTGAACTAATCAGTTGCTGCTGCTTCTTGGCACCTCCCAAAGACATTTTGGACAATGTTAAGGTCCGTAAAGGCATCTTAGCAATAGTTTTTTTGTGTTTGTTTGCTTTTGGGTCTGGATGATATTACATGATTGCATTTGTTGAAAGGAATACTTTGGAGGATCGTGGAGAACATTCAGGATGGATGAGGAGACATTGTATTCAGAGAGGTGAAAAGGGCCAGTGTGCTCTTTTAAATGGAAATTGTGAGGCCAACTGATGGTCAGGATAGGAAATGACAACCTTTTAGCACACAGACTGCATGAACATGGTGTCTCCATCGAACAGGCATACAGTGGAAAATGAGGCAATTCATACACTGCACTTTCATGTCCAGAGACAACATCAAGCGTGAGGGACCAACATGAAAATGGAATGACTTTTATGGGGTTTTTTTTCATTACGCACTGTTACTTTTCTCAATCTCATTCTCAATCAAACTGGTTCTACCAGTGCACCATGTCACATTTCATTCTGAACTATACCATACTCTGTTAAAATCGTCTTGACCGCTGTTGTGGAAATGAATGTCTATGACGCGTCTATACATTTATGTCGATTGTTGAAATATAATTCTGATAGGTAATATTAATCTAGTTGTGTTCATTTAGAAGAAAATATGCCATACCGTGTGCTTCAATAACATCAAAACACAATAAACTGTCGTAAAACTGTCACCCTCTACATTTTTAAAACCTGTTTTATACAAGACAGTTTCTTCAAAGCTTTTAGTGTTTACTGAGAATGTTTTACTTTTCATCTCTTTGCATTCCAAACTTTTGATATCATCCTTCCATCCAGTATCTGACCTGCTTCTCCCCACAAGCGTGTGCTGGAGCTTATCCATCTTCGAGCAGTAGGCGGGATACACCCTGAACTAGTTTCCGTCGTTCACGCTCACAATCACACCTAAGGACAATCTAGAGTGTCCAATCAACCAACCGTGCATCTTTTTGGAATGGGAGCGGAAACTGCAGTACCCGGAGAAAACCCAGAGGCATGAAGAGAACCCATGACCATTGTGAGGCGCACGTGCAAACCAGTCGATCGCCGTGCCGCCACAGCAATCCGTTAACATTAAAAGTAAATATAAACTGATGACTGTACAAAAGTGTTTGAATTTGGACTTGCTTTTTGCATATTAGAATACATTACCCCCCACCCCCTCCCCAAAAACCCCAAACACACACAACAACAACTTAAAACAGCAATAAAAGATTCCCTGACTAAAAGGTAAGATCAAGCACATAACAACTAGCACACAGTCAAGCTTTAATGATCGCCTCCACCATGAAAAGTAGTACATCTGCACTCAGCGCCACAGGACTGTTTTCATGTCTGCCTTGCTTCCTTACCCTCTCATCTTTCTTTCATATTCACAAAGAGAAGAATTTTAGGGCCTGTTTTGCCTATTTCATGAAGTCTACTGCAGGCATACAGCCAACTCGGTAGAAAGCAAAACCCATCCCATTAAACCCAGATCAAGATTCAATGCACATCAAGAATGTCATTGTATGACAGCATGTAACAGCGTCCACTGAACTCTCATTGAAACATATAACACTTATAACAGTTTAGTACTTGTTTTCACTAATTTTAGTTGAAAAAGTAACTTTCCTCTTGTAAAAATCCACTGGTGAAATATGTTCATTGTGGCCTTTTGGTCAGTTTCATGACTGTCTTTTGCCTTGCCCACTATCTCTTGACTCACTGCTGATGTGTACTGTGAGAGTTGCCATCCTGCAAAGTCAAACGTCATCAATATGCTATTGATCAAAGAAGTCAATTGTGACCACACCTGAAGTGAGCCCCCTTGCTGATCCCACCCCCCCCCCCAAAAAAAATAAAAAAATTAAAAATTAAAAAAAATATATATATATATGGATATAAAATGTATGTTAATACGCAAAAAATATTTGCCCCCTTCCCGATGATATATTATTCGGTGTGAAAGTCGAGTGTCTTCATATAGTGACTATATGGGGTAGGGAACTCCGGTTCCTCAACGCCATATCCTGCCTCTTTTAGATCCCTCCTTACTCCAATGCACCTGATTCAAACAGCAAGCCCTGTCTAAGCCTGAAACGATCATGATCAATTGAATCAGGTGTGTTGGAGTAGGAAGGGACTTAAAACAGGCAGGATATGGCTCTTGAGGAACCGGAGTTCCCTACCCCTGATATAGTCTGTTAACTATGTCGATGCTCTGTTGCTTTAAATAATGTTGCCGTAAATCATTGGCACCGCCCTACCCACTCTTGAGGACTTGCACACCGCAAGAATCAAGACAAGGGCACGGAAAATCCTCCTGGATCCCCCGCATCCTGCCCACCACCTTTTCCAGTTACTCCCCTCAGGCAGGCGCTACAGATCCATGCGCACCAAATCCAGCAGACACTTGAACAGCTTCTTCCCTCTAGCCATTAATTCCCTAAACAGTCACTGACGTAGTCACTCTTCTTGTGCAACAAATATTGTATCTCTCTAAAATGGTTCAATGATTTTCTGCACCAACTGTACAAACTGTAATAGTATTGTATTCTACCACTGATCACTTTAGCTCTGCTTGAAACTATGGTTCACTTACATTATGAAATGTCCTTCCATACCAATTTGTCATGTTCTTGTTTATGATGATACTAATGCAGCGTGTATACCGGAGACAAATTCCTTGTGTGTTCTACATACTTGGCCAATAAAGATGATTCTGATTCTGATTCTGATTCTGATTCTGAATTGTGGGTAGTAGCTTATCATTAATGTTGGCCTGGAGTAACCTATGATAAATGTTGCTGAGGCCAAGTACACACATAGACAATCAGTCTGTTTTGGTGCCAATTTTGCCCCTTCCAGACATAAGGTTACAAAGGTCATCTTATAAATTCATCCCGATGTGTGAGTTGTGTTAAGAGTGGATTTGTCCCGATTTGGTGTCCAAAACCACTTGGGGATGACATTCTTAAGTAATGAATGTGTTCAATATTTACGCACAGAAATCTTTGTGACAGTACCCCACACACAAAACTGTTAAATGTCTGATTTAAAAAATATATATATATGTGATGTCTGCAGTAGATAAGTCTTTTAAGATTCAAAACATTATATCTAGAATTCTATGTAGAATTTGAACGATCCTATCTTCCGAGTACTTTTGTGTTATCTCACTTGGATAGGAGGCAGGAATGAGAATCCAAAAAAGCCCATAGGCAGAACGCATGAATGATGCTTTTCCCTTTTACCCTCTTGTTGTCTCCTGGAGTGGCTGAGCAGACAAACATAAATGATGGAATTCAAAGACAGAATAATACCGGGATAATCAAAAAATATCTTTACAGTACAGGATAATAGCATGACGTGAGAAAACCTAATTGAATAGGATCCACTTCACCCATGAGCCTAATGAGGATAAGTGTTACAGTAAAGGAATGATGGAAGGACAAAGTATTTCAAAGAGCATTTAACAGAAGGATTAGGAACAAAAAGCCATGTGTTTTTGCCGTGGTTAACAGAAAAAAAAGCGGCAACAAAAGCAATAAATAACAAATATATTTACTTTCCACCTCGGGCATTAAATTCAATACTTAGCATCATATTTTTACACTGTGTTGTTCTGTTTCTGTCTCTCTAGGGTGGAATAAACGAGTCGACTATGAGCCAGGAACAGGAAGCAAACAGTTGTTTCCCAAAATGCATCTGGAGACCTGTGGTGGGCCGCTGTCTTCTGTGAGAACGACAGTGGAGCTGCTAACCAGCCACATTGGGAAAGGATGTGACCGAGAGACCTACTCGGAGAAATCCCTACAGAAATTATGTGGTTGGTTCTAATGTGTCATTCTGTGAATTGGATCAAGAGTCAGATACAGATTGAAACCTATGTCACCAACGTAAATAGCTAAGTGTAAGGCATAACGTTATATTTTGGTTTGCATCTTGATAATAGATCATTGTTAGAGGGCACAAAAGCAACTCAACCATTTTGAATGAAATTTTGTAACGGTAAATTCCAAGGAAGTATTACGAAAAAAAATCTTGTTTATGGTAAATGCCACCCACTTTACAATGCATCCACACACTTAGCTTAGTCAATCATGACTTTTTCATGAGCCTATGGTTATAGTTTGATAGAAAAACTGTCACTGAGACCGTGGTACCTTTCAGATGTTGCCAATCTTTCTGCAAATCTTGCTGCTCCAGCAATTCATTGGGTGCTGTTATTATATTTGACTATCATGTTTTTTAAAAAAAGGCAATTTTCTGTGAATACCTAACTACCTCTGCATTCCTTGCAACCGCATGGACGGTCCTGGAGTCCTTTGCAGATATCTCATAATAATTACATGATAGCAAGAAAAACACGTTTTAATTGCCTTTTTAAAGCCTAACCAATTTGGGATTATGTCCAACAACATCGGGGAAAAGATTGCAGCAGCATGCTGGGAAAGTCAATGCCTATTTATTTATTGAGGGAATCTGATTAACAGAGCGAGGCTGCCTCGTGTATAGCATGAAGAGACGTGTTTCAGGCAAGAGCAAACAGGAAATATGGTGCACGACAAATGTTTTGTTGTACAGTGTTGTGAAAAAGTATTTGCCCCCTTCCTAATTTCTGTGTTCTTTGTATATTTATCACATACAAAGGGTTCACTTCATCAAATCAAATGTAATATCACACAGAGACTAACCAAGGAAATACAAAATGCAGTTTACAAATGGCAATTTAAGTTATTAAGGCACAAAAAACATCCAAAACTACCTGCCCCCCCCCTTCCAGCTCATTTTAACACAATGACCGTGACGATGACAGTTTTGGGAATCTGTCAGACAACGTGAAGTAGGCTACAAGATCCCAAGGCATCATGCCACGATCCAAAGAAATTCAAGATGAAATTAGAAAACGTTATTGAAATCTAGTCTGGAAAATGTTACAAAGTCATTTCTAAGACTCTGGGGCTTCAGCAAACCACTGTCACAGCCATTATCCACAAAGGGATGAAAATGGGAACAGTGGCAGACATTCCCACGAGTGGTCAATCAGCTAAAATTACTTCAAGAGTGTGACGACGACTCATCCAAAAGGTTGCAAAAGAAACTATATCAGCATCCAAAGAAATCCAGAACTTGCTGGCCTCAGTTCAGGTCAGTGTTCACGACTCTGCCTGAAGAAAGACACGGTAGTTCCCAGGCGAAATCCCCTGCTGCCAGCTAAGAATACAAAGGCTCGTCTCACATTTGCCAAAAGACAGTTTGATGATCCTCAAGACTTTTGGAAAAAAAACATTGTGTGGACTGATGAGTCAAAAATGTAACTTTAGGGCAGATGCAGGACCCGTTACGTCTGGGGTAGATATGGCACAGCATTTGATAAAAAGACCATTATGACAATAGTGAAGCATGTTGGTGGCAGTGTGATGTTCTGGCGCTTTGCTTCCTCAGGACCAGGACAGCTTGCCGTGATTGATGGGACAACAAATTCTGCTGTCCACCAGAAAATCCTGAAGGAGAATGTCCGGCAATCAGTTTGCGCCCTCAAACTCTAAAACACACCAGCAAGCCTACCTCTTAATTGCTAAAAAAAACAAACTAAATTAAGGTTTTGGAGTGGCCGTGTCAAAGTCCGGATTTCACTCCAATTGCGATGCTGTGGTGAGACCTTAAACGGGGAGTTCATGCTGGAAAAACCTTCTAATATAGTGCCATTGAAGCAATTATGCGAAGAAGAGTGGGCCACAATTCCTACACCGCGATGCGAAAGACTCATCATCAATTATAACCAACACGTGATTGCAGTTATTGCTGCCAAGGGTGCCACAACCCAATATTAGTTTCTTAGGGTAATTATGGGACAGGTAGGTTTGGATTTTTTTGTGTGTGTCTCAATAAATTAAATTGGCATTTAGAAACTGCATTTTCACGGGTTGCCTCTTTGTGATCTTAAAATTGGTTTGTTGAACTGAAATCTTTGTGGGCAAATACTTTTTCACAGCACTGTAAGTATGAATGACTTGATCTGCACAGTATTTGGCAGATATAGTTTTATATCTGGACGGAAGTTGTGATTTAAATACACCGAGAATATGGCACTAAATGTTTGTCAAGGTAACATAGAACAAAGTGTTTTCGGGACTCAATATATTACAGTTATTGTGTCATGAATGTAATTGATGACAGAGTTGCCTTTAAATACAATGGAGTGATGATGAGTAATTAATAGGATATGTAAAGGTCGCCTAACAAAAGTAGACAATGTATGCGATTGGGCGCTTCAGCGCGTCCTTGCTTCATGTCTTTTGTGCACCTTTACAACTCGTCAACAGACTGCAGCCGCCGCTTTACAGTGTTTGACTCGCATCTCTCTCCTTTAGAAAGTCAGTATCATTTGCCGTGAATCAATAGTCACATAGTCTATAAATTCTGGATCATTGATTATGTATTAAGCCGTGCCATCTGCTTTACTCGGTAAAGTAATCATAGCCAAGGTTGGACCAATAAACGGCACATCCACTGTAATTGTTGATGACACTTCTCATCCGTTCTTCTGTGAAATCTCTCTGTTCCAATGTCAATAACTCCAGGGGCCTCATCAGGCAGCACTGATCTTCTGCCCGCCCCCTCCTCTGCCACTAACTGGACAGCTTCTCTGATGACAGACAGTGGGAAAGACAGTGACTTGATCTTCAGTTTTGATGGTCACCAGTCAGCTAAAATCCCAGACTGGGTGCTGCCCCAGAACTTGACGGACCAGTTCACGATAGCAACCTGGATGAGGCACGGGCCCAGTCCGGGTATCAGAGCTGAAAAGGAGACCCTTCTTTGTAATTCTGACAAGACAGGTGAGTGTAAACGCCTCGACTCACCGTGTACAATAGAAATCCTTCCGCGCTGGCCTTTATTGGTCACGTTCAATGGAAGGCATTTGTTCACATTTGCTGTTTGTTGCATTCTTCACGTTGATTACATTTTCAGTCTTGGGCAAAACATACACTTGCTCTTGTTTCAGTACATTAAAAACAGGCTGCAATGTTGATCATCACAGCTGTTTTTCTTTCTAACTTTATGACATCTGCCTAAGCGTAGTGTAGAATGTAAACATCTTTTACTGTATGTAATCTAATCCTGAAATGTATCCATATCACATTTACTATACCAACACGATACGGTATTCCAGGCAAACAAAAATATAATATCGGAACCTTTCTTGAATGATCTACATATCGATTCATTTTCTTTTCATTTGCATCCCCATTGAGGACATCAGTAGCATATGTTTAAAATAAATAAATAAATAAATAAAAGCTCTGCTGTATACTATCAGTCTTAGGGGCAAAGTAACGGATTAAATATAATTTCATCAATTCCAGTTTGTCTTTGCAATGGTGCTGCATGACAAATTCAGCAACCAAACCGCTAACTTTGTACTCAGCGAGAATTTTCAATGAAATATTCTAGCAGAGGTTTGTCATGATTGCGAGCAAACGTGTTGATTTTTGTCCGATCCTATCATTCTTTTCCCACCTACAGAGATGAATCGCCATCACTACTCCCTGTATGTCCACAACTGCCGCCTCGTGTTTCTGCTCAGGAGGGACTTTACTCAGATGGACACTTTCAGACCTGCCGAGTTCCACTGGAAACTGGATCAGGTAAGGCGCATTCAGTGGACAAGATCTTTTGGGTGTCATAAATCACTCATAGACACGGTAATGCTTATAGATTGTCTACATACTTTCGAAGTGTGTCACTGCAGTTTGGATTGTTCCTGTAAATGTCTTATTTGTTTTCTATAGGCTTAAGCTTTGTTCATGCATGTTTTAATTACCGTACAGAAAATTGTCGGTTCATTTATCGAGCTTTATTCAGACTCTGCACATGAAACACATGAAACACGGGGGTGAGTGGGTGGTTTTTTTTTTTCTTGTGGGCAGTGAAAATTGTTTTCATTGTTTGGCTCGACTGGAAATTCTCATTAAAAATGACTAACCGTTAATTATTTAAAAAAACAATTATACCCCCTGCCCCTAATAAGCAAACAGTTCTAAAGTGAATTACCTCATATTCGTCATATTGGACTTTGTTTCTTTATAAATTCCAGCTAAGTAGCCTCGCCTGCTGCCTAACAACAGCTGGAATAGTCTCCTTGTGAAGATGGGTGGAAAATGAATGGATTGCTCCAAGACTGTGTTTATGTGTGCATTTTGAGTGGACAGCAGCTGTCTGATGATCAGAGATGCTGCCTGAATGTCAGATAGGTCACCTCAACACACCAAACGAGGATATCTGCTTCTGGCGAGAGATGCACAGCTGAGCCTAAACATCCGAGTGCAGCACCCAGAACTAATTTGACCAGACAGATCACCTCAAATGTCTGCCTTTTGGCTGCACACCGTGTACGAGTGGTCCCACTTGAGACACCTACTCTGAATCATTCCGATAATCTCATCCAAGGTTGTATTCAAGTAGTAAATTCAATGAAAAGAAAAATATTCTGTCAAGTGTGAACAAGTGAGAACAAGTGAGAACATAAAATTAATGCACCCCTGCAGCGCTCTTTGAGTTTATAACATAGGTTAGTCAAAATGCGGAGGAGTGCCATCTGCAGTGCAAGGTTTGAATAAATCTATGTATATATATATATATATATATCCGATGGGATATATGTACCGGCGTACCCCGCCTACTGCCCGGAGATTGCTGAGGTAGGCTCCAGCACGCCCGCGACCCTCGTTACGATAAGCGGATTAAAAGAAACTAAAGAATGATACTCATGCTTACGTATGCATTTTCATGAGGGAAATAAATCCCCTTCACAGCCCCGTTTTTTTCAGTGGAGATGTCGGCGCTGTTGCGTTAGTGCGGCTGGATGGATTGCTGCTGAAGTTGAGGAGAGAGGAGCGTCGTCGCGGAGTGCAGATGCGTATTTGGAACTGAGAGTCGCCGCTTGGAATTGAAATGGATTTACATGGGACAGGAGAAGTGAACCAATCTCTTTTTTTCATCAATAGATGCTACAGCTTCTTGTTGACTTTGAAACTTAGCTTGTAGCCGACGTGTGCACATTTTGAGCATGGCGTCTCTGATCTGAAAGGACACTTTGATTATCTCCTTTCATCTCAAACTGCTTTAAACAACAAAGTGTATGAGGGAAAAGTGGTTAGGATTGCACGACTGTCCGCGTTTTGTGTGTTTATTTTACTTTATGTTAACTGTTTTGATAAGCGGTTTGTTCCAGCTGCAGCTGTTGTGAAAGCGCTAGATAAATCAGGAGATATTGTATTGCATTTAACCCATCAAAGTAGTGAAAACAGCAAACACACCCTGTTGGTGACTGGAGCAGGGTGATCTGTAGGGCCAAGAAGAAGCAGCTCAGGGTTTCAGTGTCTTGCTCAAGAGCACCATGGCCTTAGATCTGGGTGATTTTGGGGCTAGGTAAGGGGTTAAATACTAAAAATAGATAATTGAACTGAATGTTACCTACATCACTGTGGATTGACAGAGGTGGAGAGGAAGCGGTTATTACAGTGGACAGCTTATCATGTTATCAAGTTACAGGGTGCATGAAAGGGAGTGGGAGTGATGGTGGAGGACCCCAAAAAGCACGCAGGAGGGAGGAACAGGGTGAACTTGACAAACTGTATGAACAAAACAGTGAGAAAACAAAATCCAGAGCAAACAAAGTCCTGAAACCAACAAGAATCCAAAGTAACAAACAAAAACCGATGGCAGACGCAACAACAAGTTGAAAGCAATACGAACAAAAACCCATGGCACTAAGGCACAAACACTAACCAACAGAAGCTGTGACAGCAACAGAAACAATGACTTGACACCGAGTGGTCGGGCCGGGAGTCCTTTTAACAGAAAACCGACTAATGACATGATGGCCAACAGGTGTGGCGTTGTAGGCGGAGCCAACTGTTGGCCCCGAACAGATCAACTGTGACATTAATTAACATATTGAATGAAAGAAATAATAACTTGAGCAAACAATTTGAGGAAAATGTACTTCCAGGTGCACCCAGATTGAGAACAACCTCCTCATAACTTGGCAAAGCTTGATTAGTCTCTAGTTTTTAGTCTTTTGTGTGTGTGTGTGTGTGTGTGTGTGTGTGTGTGTCTGTGTGTGTGTAGTGCAATGGGCCATTTCTGGTGATTGCATAATGACTATAATGATTGAAAATTCCTGGTTTCAAATATTGCTTTGAGTTGCTGGAAATTGCTGTGTTGTATCTGTTAACAGCAGAAACGTCTCAGTCAGTCTGCTTGTGTGTCTCAAGGCCAGTTGTACTTGTGCGATTCACTGCTTTTTATGCCTTGCTTTTTTTTTTTTTTTGGCTCTGGGCTTTGTTACCATAGTTTTATTGAGCTGCTTAAGAGCTTTAGCGTTTTTGTCGACTGTTCAAGCGTCTGAAATAAGAGGACTGTCCATTGTAAACGTGTTGTTGGCAGTTGCAAGCACTGTAGAAAATTTGATTTCGGCTGCATGTGTCGAAGTAAAAGGGAAGCACGCTGCTCAATTGGTTAGCACTTCCGCCTCACAATGCAGAGGCGCAAGGTTCGATTCTATCTGTGGCCTTTCTGTGTGGAGTTTGCATGTTCTCGTCGTGCTTGCCTGGGTTTTCTCCGGGTACGAAGGTTTCCTCCCGCATTTCTAAACACGGCAGGTTAATGGAACATTTGTCGAAGCCAAGGCCCGGGGGCCAGATGTGGCCCGCCCCATCATTTTAAGTGGCCCGTGAAAGCAAATCAAAGATGACAACTTCCATGATACTTGCTCTAATGTGTACCAAAATTTCCAATTTTCATATCTACTAAATCAGTGACGTATTGTAAGCATTTTTTGTGACCTTACCCCTCATTACAGTTGCTTAAACAACAGTTGAATAAAACTTTATTCTTGACTTCTTTATGTAGTTTCAGTCATCACGGCCCTCCAAGTGAAACAGTAATTATAATGTGGCCAGCGACAAAATTTAGTTTAACAAATTGTCCCTGGGTGGGAGCGTGAGCGCGGATGGTTGTTGGTCTTAGAGTGGCCTGTGATTGGCAGGCAACCAGTTCGAGGTATCCTGCCTACTGCCCGAAGACAGCCGGGATAAGCTCCAGCACCCTCCGCGACCCTTGTAGGCATAAACCGATCAAAAAAGGGATAGTCGGATGGATGGAGAAGTAAACGCCTTACAGGCACAAAGGAAAACCACAGGCTATGTGACCAGTTCCTCAATATGGCTAATGGTATCATTAAATGAATACAATCAATACAATTGCACATTTCCCCATTGTGGGACTAAGAATCATAAATAACATACCAGGCAATGTTTTACTAAATTATCCAAACTTTTCAAAACCATGTTATTTGCATTTCACATGATTCTCTTGACCATTACGTTTAGCATTACTAAGCGTTCCTTTTTTTTTTCCATCCGCAATCGGAATTGACGGAGAATAATAAACATTTACTGACCAAATCTGCTGCTGACAGGTGTAATTATGTTACAATCCTAGGATCGGTCGTGTTATGATTGATGTCTTTGGAATGTGGTATGTTTGGACATATTTCAAAATGGGTTACTGAGATTTGTTTATATGGAGGCGGAAAAAATCAGAGCTTTCCAAACATTTCAAGAACAAAAAGAAAACTATATTCATTTGATTTAGATCATTTCATGATTTGTTTCTTCTCCTACATAGAGAAAAACATGAAACTCGGCTGAAATTCATATTGCTTGTATGGCCTAATTTACAGCAGCCACAAGGGCTTCTGGGACTCACAAGTCTATTAATCAATCTCTTCAATGTTCCCCACCATCTCTGGAGAAAAAATATATTTTTGTGAGCGCTAAGCATTGTGCAATGGGCTTATCAGCACTCTGCTGACAAAAGCTCCCTGCTGCAGGGTGATCAGAGTGGTAAGACCAAAAGAACTGGAGACTCCAAAAACCAAAAGACATGGTTTTACAATTAAAATGACCCCCCCCAAAAAAATTTAAGAATTGAAATAATCAACATGAACATTGCAAAACTCATTCATGAACATTTATTTTTAAGTTTATTCCCTGGTTTGACAAAAAAAAAACACCCTCCCGACGCCTCGTCCATTTTTTCTTACCCTGCAATTGACTGAGCTCCATGTCAGACTCTCCAGAGCACAATTTGAATGCTGAGCATCTGGCACGCTCAAATTGCTGATGTACTGCTGCCTCTAAAACCCCATGCTGGTAAACTATTGTATGTTTAGGGACCGCATTTACCGATGAAGTCAGAATAGAATCGAAGCGAATAGAATATAGTGGTCACAGGAATGCTGCAAATCAGGGATGATATTTTTCTGTTGAGTCACTAGATAAGTGCACATAATGAGGTTGCTAACAGGCCACACTGGTCTCATTGTATTTGGATTTATGTTCGTTACACTCTTTCAGCGATCACTGTTTCCCAACAATCTACTCAAGTTCAAAGTACTTAATTTGGTGGAGTGCAGATTAAATCCACTAAAAACCGCATTACACCACTTTCTATACAATTTAAACCTTTTTCTGACAGATTCTCAGAAAAAGAAAACTCAACTTGACTTGGGGAAAAAATGTGTGGTTGGGAATGACCTAGAGGCTGACTGCAAGCCTGGCGATAGACCATATGAATACATTTGCCGACATTCTTAACTGCTGAATTACGTCCCTGCTCACATTGCAAAACATAATTCTACCCTGTGGGATCTATATGACATGGAAATAAGGCCGTATGGAAAGATATATAAACGTGTCACTATTAACGTGCGTCATCACAAAGGACAGATTTTGTGTTGAAACAATCTTGATATATTATTCACAGATGGAAATATTTACCGTGTTACAGAGGCACTTCTCCATATCCTCTATCACAGTGCGCTTCCCAAATCAAATTAGTCTTTATTGCAAACACCTTTTTAAAGCCTTTTCCGACATGTTTTCTTTCTCCCTCTCACATCCCTCCATCAGTATACTATATAGCGTCGAGACTCGATTTCCCATTTATCCTCCCAACGCAGCACTCGCTTCTCACAGGAATTGTTTTTGTGCAGTTTGAGTATTTGCGTTGGTCACCATTACAAAACTGTGGTTCATTATTGTTTAGACGACGGAGCAAGAACGTTTGCATTGTTACCAAGGTCATTACTGTGATTTCAAACAATAACTGTGTGTGTGTGTGTATATATATATATATATATATATATAATGTTTTGCCTTTTATCACCTTTTGGCAAAGAACTCTCGAGATAGACACAAGTTTGCAAACCAATAATATTTTAGTACTAACCTTGGTTCCGCCAATTAGTCCTTGACAACCTCATTGCAGAGAAACCTTTAAAATTTCCTCTAGCATTCTACGTTCCAATTATATTCATCTAACATGCGTGCTCCCCCCTCCAATGAAAAATGCCAATTTCACTATTTCTCTCTCTCTCTCAAACACATACTGTATACACAGGTACACACTGTATATACACACACGCACACACACACACACACACACACAAGCATTTCTTCAGATTGCTTCTATTATCATTGTGATGTAAATGAAATGCAGTGCTTAACACATTCATTACCACCATTAATTGGCACTCTTGAGGCTATTTGTTTCAGTGACCATTCAGCAGTGTTTTCATGTTCGTTTTCATTTTTCAACAGCAAAGACGTTTTTATACTCAAATTTGAGGTGGTTCAATGGTTTCCTGTGAAGATCTGAGAGCGAAATATTATGAATTGGCTATTTGCCTGTCTCCTGACCGTGCCCCAAGGTAATTTAAAGAAACACTCATCATTCTTCTTGTTATAAAATCAATAATTATTCTGAATAATTCATACAACACCTTAGGCGTGGACTGCCTCGCAAAAACCTCTTGTGCAGTACGTGTTACTAATCCCCAACTACCGGTAATTGTATATCTTTTCTTTCTGAAACTGTTTGATAATGTGTAACTACAAAATAGTGCTATAAGAAGAAAAGATAAGAACACCTTTATTCGTCTCACGATGGAGAAATTATCGTGAGATTCCTCATCTGTGTGGTTGTTTGAACTGCGTCTCTATTTTATACAACTTCAAGGCAAACTTTCAGAAGAGTGTTGGTTCCGCCGTTGTCTAAAGTGGTATTTGTATGCGCATAACAAATCAAGTACAATACGACTAACTCGTCTCAGTTTAAATGATTGGGAATGTTGAAAGACTAGCTGAGAGAAGCATATACTGTAAAGGAGGCAAATGGCTTCTAATGGCCGATTCATTGATCTCTTGGAGCATTCGGACCTCCAACTGTGCTTCAGAAATATCCACTAAAACATTGCACGTGTCCAGCACACAGCGATTTCTGAGGGGAAAAGAAATCTGACATAGTGGTGCTAAAACAGTCAGGTTTGGTCTGTATTTATTTAGCATACATATTATTTGGCTTGATATGCACATACGTCCACAAGTTTTTGGAGCCATGAAAATATATCCTCTTAAAGCCTCCAGTGGCTGGAATATATCCTTTGCAAGTGCTCGTGACCAACTAGCTCAAAAGCAAACAGGCTTGCGCATAGTTATAATAATTAACCTCATTCGGTACCAGCCAATTCTAGACCAAGTCTGAAAAGACGTTTAAAAACGTCTTTGGGAGTGAATGAGTAAGTAATTGACATTATGCACTGGATAGCCACTCATGCTAACAGAGACGCTGAAGTTCTTCTATGGCAGGATAAACGAGGCTCATGCTGGATGACTACACGCCTCACTGAACTGTATTTTAGCCATGGCCCAAAAAAATCAGGAATACAAAAAAGGGAATGGACAGTTTAATGCCCTAGCTCCACAAATGAATACTAAGAATCTTGGCGCATGTTTTCAGCAATTATCCTCAAACATGTATAATGTATTTCGAGACAAATATCTCAATTCATTTGAAACGGTCTTTAAAAATAAAAAAAATGTGGAACAACAAAAACCAACACCGAGACAAGTAAAAGCATTTTGCTGATCAACAGAAAATAAATGTATGACAATGTAATGTATTCAAAGCAAAACTTCATAGTGTATTTAAAAAAAAATGTTAAAACTGCTGTTGTATGCAATTCGTCATATTAATGTGAAACAAAGTGCATCCACCCTTTTCTGCGTCGCCACTCTTTCCTCCCTTAATCGCTCTTTGTTTTTGTGTCCAACACATTTGTCTTACTTTTGGGGCAAATGGCAGTTTGAAACTTCCATTCCAGACTTCCCTTTCCACTCAAATAGTTTTTAAGAAGAAAAGTTAAGGTGCAACTCGGGTTTTGCTTCCAAATGACTAAAGCGCCTCCTGGAGGGCTGCTGTCAAACGTCTGCAGTGAAGATTTATTGTGCACATCCCACCCTGACCTTAAGCGTGGTCCGAGAAACGGATAAGAAGAGTTGGATAGAAGGCTGCTGAATATGGTGTAGGAGTACCAAAGGTACATGTGTTGTCAGGGTTTAGGTAATCAAGAGCGGGCGTGTGATGGATGCCGCGTGTCAGTGGGCGACTTTGCACAGTTTTTATCACAATTCTGTCTGATTCTGTCACTCTGCTTAAAAGCTTTAGTTTGTGTGTTCATACTGCAGGATTATGTACTCGTGTTTTTTACGTCAAGTATGTCAGACTCATTTTTTGTCGCGGGCCACATTGTAGTTACGGTTTGCCTTGGAGGGCCATTATGAATTTTGGGAAGCCATATAAATGTTTAATCACCTCCGCATATTACATACACAGCGCACAACAAATTGATGAATAACTAGTTTTAAAATCTGAAGTCAAGAATAATGACTTTTATTGTGGATTACATATGACAATTTGACATTTTGGTTCAGACTTTAGTAAGCATCATGGAACTTGACATGCTTGATTTGCTTTCGCGGGCCACATAAAATGATGTGGTGAGCCAAATCTGGCCCCCGGGCCTTGACTTTGACACTTGTGTTTTACGTATATTGGACCCTCGACTCTTAACACGCATTGGATCTTGTCAATATGTTTAACCAACATTTTTGAGATAATCTGCGATTGGCTGGCAACCATTCCATATTATACATGGCCCCTTACACAAAGGTCACCTCGGATAGGCTCCTGCTCACCCACAGTCTCAATAAGTTGTAGAAAATGGACGGATGAAAAATTCACTGTGTGAGGTCAATATATGAAGGTATAACATATGGCTCACAATTCTAGTGAACAAGAATGTGAGATTTAGAAAACTGTAAATGTTCGGTGACCACGATAAAGACCAAGCAGTGTCCCCAAGGGTGTTCCATCTGTTTGTGTTGTTTGACAAGAAAGGGTGCTGATTGCAAATGTAGTTCACGCAAACTACGTCTACCAAATACAAGATACCGTATTTTCTGCACTATAAGGCGCAGCTAGAAGCATTCCATTTTCTCAAAAGCCGACAGTGCGCTTTATAATCCTATGCGCCTTTTATATGGTGTTACATTCTCTTTATATTCCCAATGGAGTTGTTTCCCCGTTACTGTTCCGATGCCATCTAGTGGTGATTATTAGCAGGAACCAATTGTAACGTAAAATGGTTCTGCCCGGCACTAATTGACATCCACCAACACACATTCAAACAGACAACTACTTTGTAAGCTCTGCGCAGCCATTATGAAACGAAGATAATACCAAACGCATCGTTCACTACTGACAAAACGAAGGAAGAAGGAGACAAGCAAGATATCTTAGGATATTTAGCCCCTTGTGGATGTGAGCCCACCAGGTGCCTTTTTGTCGAATCAATTGTCTGCATAACCTTTGTCTTTCATATATTGTTTGTAATGCCATTTGTGTTTTTATGTCCGTGTTTGTGACCAGTTCTCACAGATTGCCAAGGAATAAACTCTGTATTTTTATGAACCATTCAGCCATTGCCACAGCGATTGTGGGGTATGCTGCCTTGGAAAGGAAGACACCAGTTCACTCAATCATTGGGGATGTAATAGGAGTTAAGGAATCACAGCGTAGGGTGAAAGAACATGTATTGGAAGGTTGGTGTCTTGTTTGAAGTAAGTCATTACTCATAAGATAAAAACTGGAGGACAAAATTTGTTTTTCCTCATTCAAATGACTGAACTCACCATTTCCAATCAAGAGTGGATATGTGGAAATCTGTGGGTTAATCAGTGTTCAAGTTCAACAGGGTCAAAAGGTTTCACTTAAACGGCCGCACAAAATGGATGCGATTGTTTCTGCAAAATGGAGGTTTGTGGATGTGAGGTAGCAATTCTGAGCTTGAGGAGAAGTCATTTGACTGCTGACTCCCGTTCCAGCTTTGAGCAGCTATATAATTGCTACACTAAACAGATACTTTTACAAGTCAGTAATTCATAGTCAGCTTCAAGTGTATCTCCTCCCTGACACAAACACACAGACAGAGAAACAACAGAAACGGCTGCTGCGCTATCGCACTCGTGTAATTGTTTCTTCCATTTTCATAATTATATGCCTTGCGCGCTGCAAATTTGGCGCTCTTACATAAGTGGCCCGATAATGGTTTGTATATTTAAACAGTTGAGGGTGTCGGCAATTTTTTTTTTTTTAATAAGAACAAAATCCCACCAAATGAATTCTTCTCTACAGGCCAAACTGGGATGATTCAAAATTGCGACAGCTCAAATGCTAACATCTTTTCTTTCACGTTCGCTTTGCATATGTTTTCACGTTCTCACTGTTTTCCATACGTCACCTCCTTGCGACTTCTTCAAGTCACCTTGATTCCCCTGCCCATCAATTTCGTTCATAAGACTCAATCGCTCGCTCTCCCTTCACTTTCTCCCTCCCAAATAATTTTGGTCAGTTTCTTCTTCCCTCATTTTCTGTGCGTGTGGCTCTTTGTATCCATGTTAAAATCTAAACAACAAAAGAAAATAAATGATCATTCATGTCTCTGCTAAGACAGATGCTGCATACTGTGCATTTCATAAATGTGTCTGTTCATTTATGATCACTTTTTTATGCCCTTTAATGCAACGTCAGTATGTGTTTTTTTTGGCGTGACAACTTGACTTAGCTTCAAATTTAGGACGCACGCTGGTCTCATAACTTTGGCGCATGAATGAAAATATTGAAGCAAATGCCAGGCTCACCATTTCTGGTGGTTTCATTTCGAATACAGATTACATTCCTATTTCCAGCCCCACAAAAATCAAAGAAAAATGCAGTTCCATACTTGAGATGAGAATCCGCTATATAGGCGGAACGTCACATGACCAAACCCGGAAAACATTCACCGTTGACTTCCTTCGACTGCCACCAGCTGTGATTGGCCATTAACCTGAGCCCTTCGGCACGATGATGTAATTTTTAGTCGACAGAAAAAAGCAAAATGGCCGACCCCTTGAGATGGATAAAAATAGGTGGATTTTGCTGCTTAATTCATATTCCACAGACGCAAAATTAATCAGAACACAGTGAAGAATAAAGTGAGCGCATGGCACATATTGTAAAGAACATTTTTGACTTGACTTCCTTTAGTAACATTTTGCTGATGCACAGGTTCACTATTATCATTATTACGAAGAGGCAGGTCTTCATGAGAGGTCACTCAGGTCGCAGACTCCATTAATGAGAGCAGAGGCACTGTTTGAGAAAACCGGTATATTCAAGCGCATTGCACCTTTTAAGTTCTAGTCATGTTTGTTTTCCAGGGCTCTTTACAATATCTTGGAAGTTGTCTTTCATCTAATTTTATACAGCAGTTTTCTTTCTGCGCTCTACCCCGATCCATCTGCGTCATCTCTCGGGCCACCACCTTTTCGTCTCACACCACCTCATCTATCTTTTTCTTCCATCTCCCCTCTCCATCTCCCCTCTTAAGTTAGTAGGAAGGGTGCAGATAGACTTTGAACTCCGAAGGACATGAGGCGACCACTCTCAGTCAAGTTCGAATAGAGAAACAGGCAATGAAGAAAAGCGAGCAGGTAAATGAAAAAGAGTGAGATGGAGGTGGGCAGATATCAATTCTGTTTTCTTCTCACCGCCAAGTGCCCCCAAGAGATGATGAAAAATCTTTGATGTGCTATGCTTTTGTTCTCCCTCTCTCGTTTATACTTTGGTTTGTCCTCTGGTTGTTATCAGTCCTCTCTTTCCTTTGTTTGCTGGATTATTTATTGCATTCAACCTTTCCGTTCGTCAATTTGCATCAGGTAGAGACTTGGGGAAGTAATCAGGGAATACATCGTTTTTTTTGCTCTCGTCAGAAACATGTGATGGGGATTCACGACTGAACGCCAACTTTGGATGTGAAGATTTTGCTGTTCAGTTGATGTTTATGTGTGCAAACAACTGCTTGTGGGGAGTATGTTATCAGAGCAAAAACATGTTTGTGGAATCTGCGTATTGATTCCTCAACACATGTCATGAGTCAATGTTTTGGTTTTAAATATATTTTCCCAATTCATGGACTGGAAAGGCTTCCATGACTTGCTACTGTTTGAGAAAGTTATGTGAAAGCAGAGATTTGACCTCTGCTATCATGTTTTGTGTTTTTTGCAGTAGTTCGGTTGCTTCAGGTAGAGTAGGAACCAAATTAGACCATCGTCCACGTAAAAGTTTCTGGTAACAAATTGCACTGCGTCTTGGCCGTTTTCCTCTTCTCCAACTTGAGCTGCTCTGCGAAGCCCGTAGATTGCAACACATGGAGATGGCAGATTTTGAAACACGTGATCAGTCATACGGTACTCTATAATTTATTTTGTAACATCATCTTCCCTGTGCCAAAGGAAACGCAGGAAGTCGCAATGATCTTCTCGAGTAGCGAAACAATCGAACATTCGCTCCACACTTGTAGTGATTGCAATGGGCTCTCGATGCAATCTTTGTGAGTACCCTTAGCAAGGCATTGTTGAGATCTAGGCTACTTAAGAGGATGTCGCTGGTAGCCGTACCCACATGTTTGGCACTCGAAGTCAAAAACCACTTGACGCGGTTTTAGTGGATGGTACATGCCGAACGAACAGTGGAGGATACCAACACTGCTGTTTATGCTTTAGGTTGAGCGGGGGATGGGGGTGGGCAACTTCTGCTTGCTGACTGTCACAGATTTTTGCATGAACTGCACAGTGTTCTCTCATAATAGGTTTTTTATCTCGGCTTCATTTGAGAGTATGCAGACGCTTTCATGCCTGCCCTCAATTGTTTGGTAAGCACTGTCTGGGAGTAATAAAGGGAAGGGGTGCAACCCAGTTGTTTGTCTCATCCTGATCCATTTTATTTTGCATTAAAGTGAGAAAACGTTCATCTTGCTGTGAGGGTGCGAGTTTTTTTTAATCATTTGTACCCTTGATAAAGACTGATTCTTCAAGGTTGTCTACTTGTCTTGTTTTGATCTTTTATCTGCAGGACGTCGGTGCACGGATTGAGATATGATGGTCGAGCATTCATTAGTTTTGCTAGGTGGTGCTGGTTTGTGTGCAGCATTTAAACACGTTATCCATAATAAGCGAGCCAAGGTCAAGGCACTGGCCAAAAGGGGCGTTGCTGGACCCATTGCACTGCTCTCTCTCTTTGTGCAGTCTGAGGACGTCCCTACTGAAGGGCAGTATAATTTGGGTATTTGGGACTATGGGATGTATCTTGGGAGACGGTGCTTTTACATGTGGGTGATATACGGCGCAATCTCAGGTGAGAGAATTTTGGGCCAATCTTCACCTTCTAGCATTGGTGGCAGTGGTACTGTTGTGTTGCCATCCACAGACGCAATAATAAAGTTTACTTTGCCTCACTTTTGAAATACGGTACCTGAACATGTCTTTAAGTTATACACCTCCCTTGACATTAGAGTGATCAAAAATGTCTGAGCGTGCAAGGCACTGATTACTCTGCTCATCCAAAACTACATAAACGTTTATGGCTTTATCCTTCTGCCGGGTTGGATAAACATTGGCCAAGCAAATTTTAGCACAGGACCTTGGGCCACATAGATTTTGCTGTTTTGAGAGGCTGGACCTGGATCCAGAGCTGTGCTGTCTCGCGCTCTCACATTCTTTGCAGGTGACTTTAAGATGACAGTTTTTGGTTTGGTTCTCGATTGATATTTGAAGCATATGTTTTTAGCTTAGTGGCAGGGTGTACCCACCTATTGCTGGGATAATGTCCACTACTTTTGTGAGGACAAGCGGCTCAGATCAAGGATGAATGGATGTTTTTATCATTCAGATATACTTTTCTGTCTTCTATAGGATTATTGTGGAAATTGCAACATTTTATGACAGGATGTGGCTTATCTAGCGGACAATGTTTTTATTCCGCGTCCTCCATGCCTTCTGCTGTCTATCTACTTTGAGCTACTTTGGTCTTTTTCACTGAAATCAGAGAGCAAGTACTGCTTTTTTGGTCAAATTTAGCCTGAACTGCTGACGATAGGGAAAAGCCAGGATCAAGACTTAACTGCTCTTTGCAAATCATTTTGATATCACCACATGGGCACAGGGACACTTCAGAAAACCAATGCCACAAAATGCAGTTCGGCGCTACCTCCATAAGCGCAACTTCAAACTCTACAATGCAAAGCAAAAGCAATTTTTCCAACAACACACAGAAACGCCGTTGGCGTCTCTGGGTTCGAGTTTAGCACAAAGCCTTCAAGCGTCTGGCACAAAGAAAAATGTCAGGAAAAGCCTACTAGAACAGTTGAACGTTATTTAGGGTTAACCAAAGGCATTTTTAATGGCAGTTGCGTGCTGACTCCCATTCAACACGAGTTTCATTGCTTGATTCTGAACACAGGCAGATATCCTCATTTATCAGAGGTGTGAACACTTATACAGTTGTTTTGCTTTACTTGAGTTGGACAGTTCATAGGTCAGATTGATTGTGGAAAACATTTTGAAATAATTTCATGGTCTCATTTTTTATATCACAAATACCTAGACACCAGTGCTAGCTTTTATTCAGCTTTTTTTTTTTTATCCAGCTAGCTATAGGGAAGATTCTGAAAGTACACCCTGCAAATTTACGATCCTCTCCTAAAATGGTATCAGAGGTGTAACTGGTGGAGTATGAAGTTTTACACCTGAGACTCACTGCCGAAAGCCCTTTGTGTTGAAGGTTATCACCGCTAATTCAATAATCTTATTGCGCCTGTGTGAATGCCCATTTCGGACATTGCAATGATCCGCTTCAGCGAGTTCTGTCAAAAAGAGACAGATGAATAAATCCCGGCTCTCCTGTTACGCCTTTGATGCACCAATTTACCAAGAAGGCAGTGTGAAGGCGACTATAGAAACGGAAGGTGTGACCTTCTGCTGAACCTCCAAGTAAAAAAAAAAGTCTCACTGTTATTGATCATAAAAATCCCATGATGATTCTACATTGATTCTCAGCACTCGCTGCAGGTATTGATGTTCTGTGTCAAGCAGCAGTGGCGAAAGATCACACCAAGTTGTATGCGGTGCCTCATACAACTAAAGACAACCATTGATTCCAACTCCCATCTGTTGCGCTTGCATGAGCAAAGGGTGAGGTCACCCAAGGTCAAGTGTTCCTAGGCTAACCCACGTTGAATGAGAGGTGCTGAGAGGAAGAGGTGAAATACAGCTCAATAAGCATTGGCACGAGTGTGGCAAAACGGAAAGAGAAATGATGCAAAACAAACAATAGACTCGAGGGTGCTTGTGCAATCAATTACATGGTCAAAATATGGTCAAGCATGCAGATGAGTGGCACAGTCAAAAGCTTTCCTGAGAAGAGGGTTAAACGCTAATGCATTGCAATCAGCATCATCTTTTATCACATTGCTCCTACTGTGGGTCCTCTTACTCTTCTGCTCAGCTCCATTGTAGTTTAATATTAACAAAAGTAGTGGGCATCAGAAAAAAAAACAAATCTATGTCATGCTTTAGTAGTTTGATTCCATTCATCCTTGTCCTCATTAGCATTGCAGATGCCTTTTTCCCAGCTGACTTTGGCCGAGAGGCACAGTACACTCTGGCCTGGTCGCCAGCAAAACGCAGAGCACGTATAATCAAACTAGCATTCACACTCAAATTCAACACCTATTTTGAATCTTCAATGAAGCAAACATGCACATTGTTGAAATGCAGCAGCAAGTCGAAAATTGAAACTTCGCATTAGACTTCCAGAGCAAAGAATCAAGCTCTTCCTCATAACCGTGAATCGGGCATGCTAGCCACTAACTAGGCTACCATTACACTCAATTGCTCGGTCTAAATCAACATGCTTCTTCTATAAAGTTGAAATACTGTGTCGAGTGTGACATCCACCTCCAACACCTCCTCTCTCTGTTTCTCTGCCAGATCTGCGACAAGGAATGGCATTACTATGTCATCAACGTGGAGTTTCCAGCGGTGACACTTTACGTGGATGGAGTGACGTATGATCCCTACCTGGTGACAGACGACTGGCCCATTCACGCGTCCCAAATTGACGTACAGCTAACAGTTGGCGCCTGCTGGCAAGGTGATCAGAATTGTTTCCGCTTCATTTTGACTGTTCCATGCTCCCAAGGAGAATAGCGTTTCTTTCATTGCAAGCCATATCAAAAGTCAGCTAGCGTGTTGCTACAATTGCTGATCAGAGTTGTGAGCCATGCTTAGAGAAACTGAGGCCATGCATATTTCAGTTTTTGTTTTGTTGGCTTGGCGTCTTGCCCAGAATTGGCTGGCAACTTGTGCAAAGTGCACCCCAACTCTCAACCAAAGTCAGCTGGGCTAGGCTCCAGCTCACCTGCGACATTAAGGGCAAACGGTTAAGAAAATGCATTGACAGACTGACGGATGTATGGCTTGGCCTCTATAGCTTCGAACCAACTCTATGAATCTATAATAACTGATAATGTGTATTTGCCACATTGCCTTAAAAGTACAGTACTTATAGTGTGATGGTGGCTTTCAGAAAAATATGTATGTTATTTTGTTACTAAGAAATATTCCATCGAAACGTATATTGTTTGTACTGGTTGTATTAAAACAACCTTGTAATAATTTCCGGCATCTGTCTGTCCAAGATGGCAGCAAACGCGCGCATACACACTTGCTCATTCTTGGCATCTCTAGCGCCATCGAAAGGCAAGTCAGAATCGCTATTGGCTGCCACACACTCACACCTGGGGACAATTTCGAGTGTTCCATTAACGTGCTATGCAAGTTTTGGGAATGTGGGAGGAAATCGGAGGACCCGGAGAAAACCCACGCAGGGACGGGGAGGACATGCAAACTCCACATAGGAAGGCCGGACACGGAATCCAACCCTGAACCTCTGCACTGTGAGGCCAATGTGCTAATCAGTCGTCCACAGTGACATGTGAAAGATTAAAATCTGAGTCACAGTAAAATTGGCAATAAATGTGGCATTACGCTGCTTTAATACCTATTTCAAGTACAAAGACACAACTAATATTTTTTTGACACATCATTACTACAAGAACCAAAAAGCATGTCTCTTGTTCTTTGGTCCCGAATGAACAATTCAATTACAAAGGACGCTTAGTCTGTCTTTGATAAATGATTGAAGCAGTCGGAGAAAAGTCATACAATTAAACTGTCCTGTAAACGGATAGCTGACACTAATCACACCAGGGTACAAAAAAGGGCACTTTTTTTCCACAGTTGAGTACAGTTGATTTGATAGTCCAAAATGAAGCTTGACACTAATTCTTTGCCTCAAATAAAAGAGTGAAGATGTGATTTGTTGAAGAAAAAAAAACAAAAGGAACATGGAGTGCAGAGCCTATTTCTGCTTTTCTTGTTTATGTCACGTTTGCGAGGTGGTGGTGGACCCCAAAAAGCAGGCAAGAGAGAGGAGCAGGGTGAACTTGACAAATTGTATTAAAACAGAGAAAACGAAATCCTAAACGTCCTGAAAACAAAAAGAATCCAAAGTAGCAAACAAAACCATGACTGAAGTCAAAACTATCACAAACCGAAACATGACCGGAACAAACATGACGGCAGCAAACAAACAGCCACAAACAAACATGACAGTAGCAACAAGCAACAATGACCCGACAATCAGTGGTCGGGCAGGAGTCCTTTTAAAGAGCTAATGACCTAACGACCAACAGGTGTGCAGCTGCAGGGAAAAGCCCCACAGTGCCACCTGTTGGTCACAAACCGAAACATGACAGTTTAAGCCAAACTAAGTTTTTGTAAAGCAATACTGAAATCTTGACCAAGCGCTTTAAGTTTGTTGATGACACATACAGAAAGGGATAAGCTCAGTCAGTCTCCAACGAAGTCTTTTAGGTTTGGATGTTAGTCTATTATTTACGAAAAATGAAATGCTGAGCTCAATATGTGGAAATATATACAAGGCTCAAACCTTTTTTTTTTATTTAACAACACTGTGATGTAGGGATTAAGTGAGAATTTATGTATTGGAAAAAAAATTCTAATTTTGAAACAAAATTTTAAAAAATTATAACTGGTTCGTCTGGATGGCTTCATTCCATCCAAAAACAAAAACAAAAATAAAAAAATGAAGAGCGCACTCACTAGCAGAGCACTAATCATGAAAAACATTCGTGATAGTACCAACATTTGACAGCTGTTTGTCTTATTATGACATTACAAGATTAAGATGGAGCAGTGTAGTCCAAACTGTATTTGATTAAAAAAATCGATTCAGAGGTGTTTCCCAAGACGTCCTTGGGACTTTTGTCTTTGTTTGTTGTCAAGAGTTCAGACAGGAGAGCATGAAAAGACAAGTGATGGGTGCAAAGAGAACAAAAAGAAAATGTCAGCTCAAAACAAGCTTAGTTGCATGTACCAGTGGCATTTTCATAATATTCCTTGATGTAATTTCATGGCTCATAACCATTAACCGGCCACTCAGCATTGTTTGATGTCAATAGACTCTGTCATGACCGCAGCAAGTAAATATAATTGAGAATGATCACATTCTTGATATTTGTACTCGGAGCTTGGTGGCACAAGGCCTTTTTAATAAGTTGATAATTAAATCTGTACCATCCCACCATTAGCAGCTGAGAACAAGCATTAATCAGTTGTGCATGAATGTAAGTGTGAAATAATGGCCTGTTATAAATTATTTTTTATCAGCTGATGGAAATGAATAGCGTTTGTCACCAAGCACAGCCATGCTGAAATATGCTGATATACTGACATCATACATTAGAGCAGCATTAGCGTGACGGATGACTGGTTTTGGTCCTGGTATCTTTCTGAGCAGAAATTTACAATGCAATGCACATCTGCCAAATTAGCAATGTGAATACTCAAATCAATCTAACTATCCATCCACTTTCTACTGCTTATCCCGTTCGGCATCACAAGTTACATCGTTCTCTGGAACCTTTCCCAGGTAATTATGGGCAAGAGGTGGAATACAACCTCAACTGGTTGCCAGTCACTCATTAAATTAATAAAATGTATCCCTCCTAGCCTCCTACATTGTTTTATCAGCCCGAAATACCTCATCACAACAGACCTGGAGAGACATATCCAATCACTACGTTATAACGGACGTTCGTTGTAACCATTTCCAATAAAATGACCGCCGACTACGATGTATAATGCAGTATGAACATTTGTAGATGTAAAAACATGAACATGTGATACGGTATAAACATATCAACGGTGTGAAGAAAAGCATATTTTATAAGGCATGAAACAAACAAATGTAATATACTGTAGATGAAACTTGAAATAAATATTTGCCGGTTATCAAAATAGCCAACTGATTCGTTCACCTTACCGTCAGGGAATCAGGGATAGCAAATCCTGCGTTCGCATTCATGTGACGCATTCATGTTCATTCATTAGCGCTGAGTTACATATTGTTTTGGACAAGTACGATGTGATAATATTGATAGGTTCTTATATTGATGAAAATGGATTGTGAACTGCTATATTGTAGTGCAAAGGTTTGGAGTTGTTGAGGTGATGTCCAGGAAGTTAAAGCTATGTGATTTTTGCTTTAGTATTGAGGATGGTATTCAGCCTCAAATACATGAACTGCTGTTCTTTAATGCTACACATTGCCCTCTTTCGAATGTGGATATAAATCGCGATGTGTGCAGGGGGAGGAAGTTTACTGACAATCGTCCGTGAATCTGCAAAGTTGTTGTTAGCAACAGTTTAGTAACACGCTGTGCAGTGTGAATGTACCCCTAATTATATAGCACTTCATTTTCTTTGTTTTTTTTAAACATTAAGAGTTGGATTAGGTCACGAGATACCCACTGAAGGTCCAGGTCCGAAACTCACCGCCCACCACTGATTTCAACAGATGGCAGCAAACCCATCGCCACGCTTTTTGCTGCGCGTGAAAATACACTCCCAGTGCACTCTGCCTCTCAGAACACACCATTAGCAGAGTCGTGTCAAGCGTCAGGGAGAATTTTCAAATGCGCCCGTTGCTGCATGAACCTTGTGTGACCCTTTCCAGCCCATTTGGAAAATGGAGACTGTAGCGAAGAAAAGGGAAGTTGACTGAGAAGGCCCTCGCTTCCAGGACAAGTCGAATTTGGCATCATTTGTCATTGAAATGCGAAACAACAATGTCTGCTTTATTTGACAAAAGACTGATGTCTTTTAGGACTTCAATATCAAGAGAC
Source organism: Hippocampus mohnikei (assembly GCA_026261675.1). Classification (NCBI taxonomy): domain Eukaryota; kingdom Metazoa; phylum Chordata; class Actinopteri; order Syngnathiformes; family Syngnathidae; genus Hippocampus; species Hippocampus mohnikei. The sequence goes on along the minus strand of JAKGUB010000346.1, from coordinate 2,788,545 downwards.
AAAAACATGCAATCTACGACAAGGTGACTTGGGAACGAATGCATTGCAATGAATACATTTTCAACTCACCATATCTGGCCCTCTTTGTAAGTTTGGACACCCCTGAACGAGCCAAACCTGGGATAAAATAAACCACATCTTCGCAAAATTCGCTGGGGTTAAAGCTGAGAAACCTTCAGGAGAACCTAGCATATGCATGTTTTATGAATACAGACGCTCCCCAGGTTACGAACGAGTTACGTTCCGGACGATTGTTCAAGGTGAATTCGTTCGTAAGTTGCTTCCGTGCTATATTTTGTATGGAATGTATGTTTAAGGCTTATATTGACATCCATATAACGGGGAGAGAGCTTTTCGTCACGTTCTTCAGGGCTCGAGGGTTAGCTGCCCGGTAAACTAGCAGCGGCTTCAGCGGGGGAGAGTAGACGACCGGTCGCCGACCGGCGCGCCGGACGCCTCCCCGCCCATTCCACCGTCACACGCCCGCCCCCCACGCCTCTCTCCGCGGCCGCCTTCGAACGTCGCCGCCGCCGTCGCCGCCGCCGTCCTCCTCCGCCCCGTTCGGCACTCGGAAAAAGGCGCGCAATACAAAATCTAACTTTTTATTTTTTCCGACAGACCCGTGAAAATGTTCGTATGTACCGTTTGTTCATAACTCGGATGTTCGTAACTCGGGGAGTGTCTGTATATGGGGAAACCTGGGCACTCTGAGAAAATGCAGTGAGTATAAAAAGGTCAGAATGGCAACGCTGGCTGTAACTGCAACCTGTGGGAACAGTTGCCATGTCATCAACATTGGAAGAACACTTTTGCATTGCTGCTTCGAGAATTAAAATTAGAAAACAATGGATTTTCATTGTCCAGCAGGTGTGAAAAGTTGACTTTGGCTCACCAAATACAGACAAGGAAAGAAAAAAATAACATTGGATACGTCATGAACACTGACCATTAATTATCAAGAGTGATTCATGTCATGGCTGTGGTCCACATCCTATCAGTCACTTTGCAGAGTTAAGAAAACTCATAGCGTCAGGGACAAAGTATTTCTTAGATATATTCTTAGTTGTTAGGGAGATACTCCAGCGTCTTCCTGAGTTTAAAAGCTAAAACTGGCTCAAGAGGGGTTGAACGCGATCTGGCAAGATGCTCCTTCTCAATCTCTCGGTGAAAAGTTGAGTCAAAGACTTTTGAGGTTTGCCAATTATCTTGCTTGACACTGACACAGGGCCTAGAGAGTTTGTTCGTAAGTCTGCAATTTAGCTGACCGTACCAAGCGGGAAGATGAAAGGTTAAAACCCTTTCCACAGTTTTATAAACAAGCGCCAAAATCTGCTGACTAACTCCAAGGCCACAGAGTTTCCTGAGGAGATAAAGACGCTGTGCACATCTCTTAGAGATAAACTCTGTGTTTCTAGAAAAGCGCAGTATTTTAAACTATCCACAGTTTCGACGTGTTGACCACCATGTGAAACTGGTTCTGTCTTCAACTCTTGTTTTGTACAGATGACTAACTCTTTCCTCTGCGCCCTTGTCCCAGTTACGTGTGAACTGCAGAGAGTCCAATATAGCCGCCACAATAGTGGTCAGAAAAGTCGCTCCGTCGTTTTACACAGTATGGAGGTTAACGCAATCGGGCGAAAAATCTTTTGGCGTGTTTGCGCGTAGCTTTTCAGAAATGGACTTAATTGCTAGGAATGTCCACCATTTTGGTGCTGCATGTTTAGCGCGACGGCTTTTCTCCGTGTACTCCGGTTTCCTGCCACATTATAAAAATATGCCTGGCAGGTTAAAGCAACACTCTAAATTTTCCTGAGGTGTGAGTGTAAGCGTGGATGGTTGTTCGTCTATGTGTGCTCTGCGATTGGCTGGCAACCGGTTCAGAGTGTCCCCCGCCTACTGCCCGAAGACAGCTGGGATAGGCTCCAGCACGCCCCGCGACCGTTGTGAGGATACATCGGATCACAAAATGGATTGTTGGATGAATGGGCGGATGTTTATCTATTAAGGCCTGAAACAGCTTTGTAAGAAGTCCTGTTAGTTGAGGAGCACAAAATCTTTCAGACCATCAGGGACTCAACTTAGAAAGTCTTGTGGCAACATCATCTCGACCAATAACTATCGATGTTTCTACAGGGAGTTTAGTGCATATCTCATCACATTCATCTCTGTCATCCGCAAAATCAAATCTACCATAGAATTCATGATAGCAGCATGCAGGAGAGTTATTCCCAGTTTCGCGAAATGTGACTTCGTCCTTCCTACAAGTAGACACAAGTCATGATCACATTTCTAGTTCTCCCTGGCCTGGCTCGCATCAGCTGCCTCTCTTTTGAAAGAAAAAAAAAGATGCAAATGAACCTGAGCGAGATCTTCAGTGAGCACATGGATGCATAGCGAGCTTCAGGGAGTGATCGTCTCATCAGCTCATAAACAAAAGTCCCTGTAAAGTGGCATGCAGTATTCACTTGGATCATTTCTGCTCCACAGCAGCTCAGTAATTCTCCCACTCCTTTCGTCTGTCTGTGGCCTACACTGATAACATCTGTCAAGGAGGGACACGGTGGATCGTTATCTTAAGAGGAGGCGTGAAAAACCAAGACTTTATAAACGGTGCGCACAAAGCAGGCAAAAACGGAGTTTGGCTTACTGCAGCCTTAGACCATTTCTGCATTTGTTTTATGATACTGCCTACTCAATTGTCAGCGTGGCTACCGGTAGCGACGCCATATGAGGATGAATAGAGGACAACGACAAAATTGTATTCAGGGAACCCCAAATGCCTGGCAGGGCTCCTGCCCACCAGTATATGGTTCTGTATCATAGTTTTGGTAGAATGATCTGCAACCGGCGTGCCATTAAATAGTATGCTGTGAGAAATCATCAGGTTTGCCTTGAGAAACTATCTTTTTTTTTTGCCTAATTGGTCCAAAAACTATCCAAATTAGGTATAGTTGTTCATCTGTCGATGTCAGTGATGAATAGTGTGACACATAGGACAGTACTCTTCCACTAACTAGCAAAAGGTACATAATTGACTTGTATATCTGCTTTTTGTGACATTTGTGGTTTGCTGTGTGCCTTGAAATGTTCGTAATGCCTCAATAATGGATGGTAAACACTGGCATAGACCAGGGATGCGCATAAAAATGTTGATGTGGCTCTCGAATGAGCACTCAATTTTTCCCCCCCCCCGATTCATAATCTCAAGGATGGATTTAAAAACTTACAGAACATCTGGGCGAGGGAGGGCCTGTGGGCGACATCCGGCTCATCCACAGTCTCTGCGGCCTTTCAGAAGCAAACCAAAATTTCAAGCTGCTTTTATTTTGATGTGCATTGGAGTTAGTCGTGCAAGCGAACAACAGCAGCGAGTGGCTTCGTTGTTGCCAATTGAAATATATTTTTTTGTATTTTGTAGACTTCTCCAACTATTTTTGCAGCCATTGAAAAACCAAACAAAACAAACAACAACAAAACAACGTCTGGCAACGTCTACCGTGATGGGAAATGTATATTCGTCAACTAAAAACCCTGCCACAGTTTGGCGATGGCCACAGACAGGTGCTTCTACCCAGCTAATATATGTCCAAGCTTATTCAGACCATTTATGGATAATTTTGGACATGGGTTTTTTTTTTAACTTTCTAAATATAAGCAATTACGTAAAGACAAAGTTAATGAAGAAATTTGTTTCAAAATACAAATGGATGTTTGAAGATCATTGCTGAAAACCTGTGCAAAGGCTGAGAACAATTTAGCTTCGAATTGTGGAAGATGTCAGGCCATATTTTCATGCCCAGTGCAAGTCTAGCGCAACATCCAGTCTAACTATGCGCATCGGTGGAGTTTTCTGGGGTTTTTTTTTTGCATTTTCGCAGAAGTTTGCAGGTAGAAATAAACATTTGTGCAGTTGTGGGAGTAAACAACTAACTGTAATTACCAATCAAAGCGGCTCCCCTCTTTCCCTTTAAAGTGAGCGCAGGTGAGGCGTGCAGTCTACATGGCTCAGATCGGCATGTGCAAAGTACATTTGTTAGGAAGACCTCCTCTTGCGGTGGATGTAAAGTTGGCCCCTGAAAGGCTGTCCACCCCCAGTCGTGTGTCCGTGTGCTAAAATAACTGTCCTGTCGTGTGAGCCACGGGCTGAATGGTGGGCCTCTGTGTAATAAACACTTGACTTTCCATAAGTACTGTATATCTTGTGTGAATCCACACATCGACACAACCCAGAACGTGTCGGCAACGCAGCAGACAAGCCAGCCGTTTGTCTCTTGGAGTAGAGGAGTCTGGGTTAGCTCGCTAGCAAGCTGTTGGCTAACGCTTCTCGTCCGGGCATGGAAAGCCCTGTGACAACCGATGGAATATGCTCCAGCAATTGTCGCCTTGAAGCCAGAAACATTTCCTGGCTCAAACATGGAATGATGTGTCGACATAAGAAAAACGTGGTGTTTTCTTTGACAGTTGACAAATGGATGGGGCACGGCGGACATGCCTTTGGCTTCATTTTTTTTCATGATTTTGATGCCTCGTGATATTTACTTGGCATTTTTCTAATCATTCTTATTTGGCAATGCTGTTAACAACAATCTTCTCTGTGGTGTGTCAAATTCATGAGACATTTAAATTTTCTCTTGATATGGACGTTAAGAAAATAGCTCCATCTTCTTTAGAGTTTTCTCCGACATGGCCCACAGATCTCATTTCAGAGAGAAAAAAAATCAAGGGTTGACATAATTTGCTCTGATCAAGATATCTCGTATCAAGTTTCATTTTATTTGTAAGAGTATGTGAGATAACAGACTACATTTACGCAGTGGGGCCACTCAACCTTCATCTGTTTGCACATTCCACTAGCTGAACCCACTACCAGCAATTTAATATACGTGGCACATTTTAAGGTAAAACACTGCTTAGGTTTTCCCCACCAGGTAAGTGTATTTTCAATTGTTTCTGGTGGTGGTTTGCCCGATCTGCACCTGCACAGACTGATCTTCTGAGCTTACAGATGCATCATTCTGAGCAGTGATACATGAGCCTGCGCTGTCAGCTGGGAATTAGGGTTAACTGGGTCAGGCTGGACATTGTCTGACAAAGTGCAGGGAAGAATGCTGAAATGAGGCTCAGGCTCCCCCGGACTTCAGTTGTCGTTGGGCATGATTGCTTCTGTTACCGCCCTGATTGCTCTTCGCAAGGCTCAACATTGATAGTCATTCAGCAAACCATGGCTGAATGTTGATTTGTTCTGCTACTTCAGAATCTGATTAGGTTAGAGCAGTTTGACGGGGATTTCACTAATATACTCTTCCTTGAATATTCAACTACTGGCCTTTAAAAAGTTCCATCTTCATCCGTACGGCAAAATCGCTTTTGCCGTCTGAGAGAGAAGATATTTCTGATTTAGGGAAAGGAGAATGAGATATCTCTTGTGAGTTATCAAAAGCTCACTGACACCATTTACCCCTTTTTGAACATCAGGCTTTCTCGCATATCAACTAGCGACCTAGCTCTTTTGTTTAAAGTGTTTGACCTTCCAGTTAACCTGACCAGTTTGTGAACCAATCTTGCCAGTATTGGTCTTGGAGAGTTTAAAGGACAGACTTAAAAGGTCTATTCACAACCCCCAACCTCGCAACCCCCTGAAGTCCCGGCACACCACATCACGCTCTTGCCTGGCACACTTCAGTCGAACACTTGAAAGAGGTGAACTGAGGCACAGCACAGTTGCTCATGCAAATCGTTAATGATAACCATCACCTTGCGTAATGGTCTACAAGTCAGTGATGTAGTGACCTATCACGACATGATGTTTTCAAATGAGGTCACAGGGTTGAGATATAGTTAACTCCAGCTCAGTACGTACAACTGGCACAGAGTGGGTGTATTCTGTAGGGTGGCATATTGTGTGACACAATTTCACGGCACTGTACACACCCTGGGTGGAGCGACCGTGAAATAAGGGCGTTGCCTGTCAAATGTTGTACTGTACGTCTTCACCAAGAGCATCGTTTCTTCTGCGCTCAGGAGACCATCAAAAGGACTATTGCCTCTTGAAGGTGAAACATCATATTACACGTTTTGATTCAATGAACTGCTTCTGTGCTCCGCTGGTTAGAGCCGCATGACCGAGCGGCTGATGACGAGTGCCGGTGGCTTGGAGTTTGTCCGAAAGCGCCACTCACAACTGCAGTCGTTGTAATGGTGGCAATGGCGCAGTAGATTTTGAATCTATTGTTTTCATTTAATAAATGCTGGTTGTGAAATCCATAGAAGTGATGCACCCGCACGCTTGACCAGACACATTGCTTTACACTGCTTAATGGAACAGTTCCTAATGTGAGCACAATACCCTGACAATTTTTTTTTAATTGGATTTATTAAATACCGAATGTGTATAAAAATGTTCCTACAAAGTAGCCTGTTAGATGAGTCTCACACACACACACCCCTATGGATCTACTACGCAAGTTTATTACGCACCTCAAGTGTGACATACTGCATTTTGCAAATAGATCTCCACGGAATTCATGTCTCATAAAAATTCCAAGATCTGGGAATTCGGGCCAGCATTAGATTTCACTGAATCACGCCTCTTTGGTGGTTGCACACGTATTTTTAGGTTACGTGTGGTGAGTGTGTCAGAAGGCTAGACAGGAGAATCGTGGCACCGTCAACGTGTGCAAGCAAGGTGTGTAAGAAATGACTCATTAATATAACAAACATTGCAGAACACCATATTGTGTGAAATAATAACTGCGAAGAGGGATTCCCCCATCTGCACCCCCTTCTCAGGGTTTCTCATTTTTCCCCAGATGTTTTTTTTTTTTTGTGGGGGAGGTTTCCTTGCCCTCCCGTGATTTAAAATCCTATTTGTCAACCCTTTGAAACCTTTCTGTGAATAAGGGCTATACAAAAAGATCTGATCTGATTTGATTTGAATACATTTACTTAAACACGATTAGGGGAGGGCGGCCCGGTAGTCCAGTGGTTAGCACGTCGGCTTCACAGCTCCGACCTCCCTGTGTGGAGTTTGCATGTTCTTCCCGGGCCTGCGTGGGTTTTCTCCAGGCACTCCGGTTTCCTCCCACATTCCAAAAACATGCATGGCAGGCCGATTGAACACTCTAAATTGTCCCTAGGTGTGAATGTGAGTGTGGATGGTTGTTCGTCTCTGTGTGCCCTGTGATTGGCTGGCAACCGATTCAGGGTGTCCCCCGCCTCCTGCCCGGAGATAGCTGGGATAGGCTCCAGCACCCCCCGCGACCCTGGTGAGGATCAAGCGGTTCGGATAATGGATGGGATGGATGGACGATTGGGGGAATATGGCTCTAGACTAGATCATGATAACATTTAGTTACAGGATGGGAACACAAGCAGAACCTCTGGGCAAATTTTTAGGGTAAAAGGCACGTAAACATATGTCATTACGTACTGGTAATGTGGCTTCTCTGGTATTATAGGAAAAAAGCATTGCTTATTAGATGTTTTTTTATATTCAGAACAGAAAATTATCATAATTAGCATTATTATTACTTCTGGATGTTTAATATGCGCGAATTTGTTATGTGTTTCTGTATGTCCCTGTGTAGGTGGCGAGGTGACCAAGCCGAGGTTTACTCAATACTTCAGAGGCAGCTTATCTGGATTGACCATCCGACCAGGAAAGATTGAGAGTCAAAAAGTAATTTCATGTCTGCAGGCTTGCAAAGAAGGACTGGACATCAACTCCCTTGAAAGCCTGGATAAGAACATCAAGGTAAACATAGCAGGCGTAACAAGGCAAGGGCAAGGCATCTTAAACAATTTCAAGTCACATGTTCTCTAAAAAAAAAAAGCTGCTTCCCAATGATTTGATTCCTGGAAATTGTTTGTCTGCTTGCCTGACAATTCTGCTGAAGTGAATTCATCTTTTGGATATAATGATACTATACTATTTATCACTGTACAATACAAAAAAAAAAACATCTGTCATAAAATATCATTTCTAACATTATTTTCTATTTTACATTTTTTATTTTTCGATGTATACCCTCTGTGTGACTGAAGGGAAAGTATATTTTTTTTCCTCATGGATGTGAGACGAGTAATCCATCACTAAGAGTTGTCACAGTTTGATTGAACATGACAGCCACGTATTTACTTGTACAGCCATGTGCCACTCAACACTACTTTTTTCTTCATCTCTTATTTCATCATTCTTGTGAACATCTTTCACACTGAAACATCAGTTAGGTAAATTAAGGCCTTCAGAAGGTGCAACAAACTTGTGTAAAATATCTTCCTAAAACTCAACCTATCAAACCATTTATGTATTATCTCTTTGACTTATAGATTTTCCCATTACTGTATGCCTATGTCCAGAGTTCCCATGCTTAACAAAGTTGCTCCGTTTACAGACTGCATACGTTTTTACCATAACCACAAAAGCATTGATTGGGTTTGCAATTGCACAAGCATTTCTATTTTTTCCTCATGTCCATCATGTTGGTCCATTCGTCCCCTCCTCAACACTTAGGCAAACACCGTGACCACACATTCGTAGTCGGAGAGGAGCAAAGGTTCTGTCACGACTCATAAGACAAGGCAAGCTTAACCCGGAATGTTAGAATGATGACTGTGGTGGCGTTTACCTTGAGAGGTCATTTACATTCCTAGCTGCCATCCATCCATCCATCCATCCATCCATTTTCTGAACCACTTTATCCTCACAAGGGTTGCGGGGATTCCTATCTGCCATTTTCCATAATTCCTTGTGCGTCTTAAGGACATCATCTGGCTCGCCTGTAGAAGGCTGCGACAGCAGGATGAGAGGTAAATAATAGAGAAAAGCGCAACTAGAGGAGGTGAAGAGAAAGGAATTGCACAAGGCGATTTGAGAATGGTGGCATGAAAGGAAAGCTATGAAGGGAAAATCAGAGGGGGATGGCAGAGTATGAAGCCCCCCATGGCGCTGCTAAGAGACCAAAATCACCAGACAAGCAACTCGTTTCTCAAGGAAGATTGGTTACAAAAATAACTATGTTCAAACTGTGAATGCAGGAAAACCAACAAAACTATCTCTCCATATAGCTTTACATTTTTTTCATTTACCGTATTTTCCGCACTATAAGGCGCTTCGGAGTATAAGGCACACCTTCAGTGAATGGCCTATTTTAAAACTGTTTTCATATATAGGGTGTACCGCTTTATAAGGCGCATAGAATAGAAGCTACAATAGTGGATGCGGTTTTGTTATGCATCCACTAGATGGAGCTATGCTAAAGGGAATACAATACAATACAATACAGCTTTATTGATCTAGAGCTTTCATAACCACTGCAGCTGTAACAAAGCGCTTTGCAGAACAATCAAAATATTAGAAATCAGAATATTGATCCATGTATAAGGCGCATCGGATGATACGGCTTTTGAGAAAATTAAATGCTTTTAGTGCAGGAAATCGGTACTTAAAAAACAAATAAAAAATAAAAAAAACGTGGATCACCGTTTACTATTATCATCACTGATAAATGAAGAAAATATAGTTTCAATTTCAATTTCAGTCATCATTCGATTGCTCATTTCACCTGAAACAGGACTCATGGTGTCAAACTAAATTCATACATATTTCTTTTCTCCTCTCGTTTTTTTTCAAACTTTGATCGATCAGTTTTCTCAAGACATGAACAATGTGAATTTGAAAGGACACGTTATCACATTTCATGGGTGCTCAATTTGCATACAGATGTGTTAAGAGTCTGATCCTCTCGGGAAAAACATTTTTGCCATCGCACTAATCATCACTAATGTGTGTGTGTGTGTGTGTGTGTGTGTGTGTGTGTGTGTGTGTGTGTGTGTGTGTGTGTGTGTGTGTGTGTGTGTGTTCTTAGTTTCACTTTAACCCAGCTCAGTCTATCCTGGTGATGGAGGGAGAGGATTTAGAAAACATGAACGTTGCAGTGCGGAAGGTCTCTTACATAAACTCTCGACAGTTTCCCACTCCAGGAGTGCGACATCTTCGCATCTCTACTACTGTCCAGTATGTACAAAATCTTTTTTTTTTTTCCATGTTCTTATCATCTGCTATACTTATAAGTTTTGGGGGGTTTTCTCACGCTCTGAAATTTCCTGAATGTGTTACTTGGCAACGTTTCTGCGATATGTGAACACAACACAAGGAATAGCACGAGGCATACTTCTCACATTGATGTCAGCACTTTCTTCTAACAAAGCTCACCGCGGAGTGTGTTTGCATGCACGTGTGTGTTTACTGCAAAAAACGGAGGTAGCAGTCCAATTGGTTTAGACTTTGAAGCAAAATTGTTTGCGATTCCTTGATTCCTATTATGCTGTGCATGATAGCAGTCGAAATAGCCAAACACTTCCAATATGCACTTGATATCTTTACCTCATGAATTGCTTTGAATTTAACTTGGAGCTTAACTTCTCCTGAGTTATGTTTCACAGAAAAAAAAATTACATTTGGAAAAACCCTGCATTTTATTTTGCATACTGTTAGTATTTGCGGGGTTGCAATTAGAAGTATTCAGAATGCATATATGTCGCCATGCAGGCACTGATAATAATTCATCTCTAGTCAGAGCTGCAGGGACTTTGGTTTTTTTTTATTCGCGTTTGTGTCACTTCCATTTAAAGATGAACTTGCGTCAGGATGCTCATACAGCTGTCAATATGCTCCATCGTACGATTTTAGTTGCATATCTCATGCTCAAAACAAGAGAGAGATTCTCCTCAGTTGCTTGTACAATGAAAGGCCCCCACCAGGGACAGCTCAACAGTCGACAGCTGCCACAGACAGTATGGCGCCACACAAGATAGTTGTTTTTGGCACGCGACCAATCAAAGAACAAGTCAAAATAAAGATAAATTCAATTGAAATAGAACGAGTTAATGAAAATAAATTTCTTGGACTAGTAATAGATTCCAAACTATCCTGGAAGCCACACATAGATAACGTTAAAAGAAAAATATCCAAAACTATCGGGATACTCCACAAAACTAAGGACGTGTTGAATAAGAGTTCCTTGTGCACATTATATTATTCATTATTACTCCCATATATGACATATTGTGTGGAAATATGGGGGAATGCCTGTAAAACAAACACACTCCCTGTCTTAAAACTACAAAAAAAGCAATTAGAACAATCAATAGGTCTAAATATATAGAACCCACAAATCCACTATTCATCAAATTAAACACAATGAAATTTTATGACCTGGTTGACTTCAAAATCGCCCAATTAATGTATAAAGCACATAACAATTTCCTTTGTCTAAATATTCAGAAGCTTTTTGAAATTAGAGAAAGCAGTTATAATCTAAGGGGTACTAATCAATACAAAAATCCAGAACAAGAACAAACATTAAGCAAAGGTGTGTATCAGTAACAGGTGTTAACCTGTGGAATAAGCTTGAAACGGACCTGAAAATGAGTAAATCGCTGGAGGAGTTCAAAAATAAATTCAAAAGATCAGTACAAAAAAACTATAAGAATCACAATTAAGAAGATACATTTGATACATTTATAAAATTAGTATTACAGCTCTTTGTTCTTGTTTTGGATTTTGATTAATTTATCATTTGTACTCAAGAAATGCAGTAATTACAATGATTATGAGAAATTGAAACAAAAAGGTCAAAGAATAATTATAATACACAAACCGAAAGGTGTATAAATAGAAAAGTAAAGTACCACAATGGTAAAAGTATTTGATGATATGTAGACTTCTCTTCTTCTTCTTTGTTTTGAAAACGATCAATTTATATTCTATACAATAAGGGGTAGGACTAGATAAGTTGTTTACTTCTTCCTACTCCTTTGAGCATACAACTGTGATGATGAGCGTTTTCTTTTTTTCTTTTACATACTTTTAAATTTTCCTTTCATAAATGTTGCCTACCTTTTGGCTATCTGTTACTGTGTGTATATATATGCTCAATAAACAATAAACAAACAAACACAAATATACAGTTAAATAATTCAGAATTACTACAATTCTTGTGGATGGAAATTATATTTGTGATAGTTGATTTCGAATAACTACAAAATAAGGTAATCAGGGTTAATCTCCGGAACAATTGCTTTAGGTTCCCTTGTTATATTTCTTTATAATTAAGTTGGACCTCCTCCAGGTTCCCGTTTCAGCTCCGCCAGCCAACGCCGCTTCTGAACTACTGCATCATTGCACTTCCCGCAGCCATTACACACACACACACACACACACACAAAAAACACGCACACACACATGCACAATAGCCCACAACAAAAGAAAGAAGAGATTACATGGCACCCTGAAAAAAAGACAACTGGCAGGATCCATTCGGTTGTCAGGCACGCCTGTTTAGGGATTATTTTTACATTTCAAGAGAATAAAGAACTGTGTTTCCCTCAGAATTACAAAACTGAGTTGAATGATAAATAACACATTTAGATACTTAAAGGCATGTCATCCGTGTTTTTTTACGAATGGTCAACTCAGAGTCCAGTCATTCATCTTATTATGCATGTATGATTATACTTTCAGGGACTGAAATTGGGATTCTATTCCACACCTATGGGAGTACAGTATAGCATTGTAGAAATATGATTCAACCTAAATGAAAGAAACAGTCATATGAATATATCCAAGGCATCATTGTAATCAATAAATTTGTGATCGGCGTGCAGCTAAGTTTGTATTTATTTTTAATTATTGCAAAATCTCAACGTTATTTATCACACATGACAATTTGACATTTGGGTACAGATTTTAGTAAGTTCACACACATGATTTGGTTTCACGTGCAACATAAAATGACCTGGCGGGCCGGATCTGGTCCTTGAGTTTGACACCGGTGATGTAAAGCGGTGGACAAAGCGCTTGTACAGAACACTTAAAATACTACTTCCAAGAAATCAGAATATTGATCCATATATAAGGCGCATCAGATTATAAGGCGCACGGTCGGCTTTTGAAAGATTCGAATGCTTTTGGGTGCGCCTTATAGTGCGGAAAATACGGTATGCGTGTCATTTACCGTCAAAGTATGACAGCAATTTTATTCTCACGCAATCGTGACGGAAAAGCAAAAGCATCCATGAGTTAAGAACTCACTGTTTTGTCTGTCAGAATAATCAAGAGAAAAGGCTCTTTTAGGCACCTACATCCGAACTTCATCTTTCAATTTATCTGACCCGTTTAGGGTAACATCATGATATAATAGCCGTGTTTGTCATGTATGCATGATCGTTTAGAGCTCAAGAGTTATTCAAGGTTACCAATGAATGTGCTCCATTAAATCATCTATGTACTCTATCAAATCTTGGGCTACATCTATCACTACAACCAAAGCATACACACAGCATGACTCCTGCGCTTGACCATTACAGAAAGTATTTATGAATAAATAATATTAATTCAATACATGATTAATATGATTGAATAATTGCACACATAAAGGCCACTGTTATGTGTGGATCAGTATTGAAATATGGATACCTCTGACACCAGATCTTCATGCTGTATTCTAAAATCTCAAGTGAAAATCTTGACACGTGTGATGGTTCAGTCATTTGAGATCATGCACAGTGAAAAAAAACCAAACGAAAATATTAGGAACTTGTCCAAATGTTATGCGGTTGGTGGGAACTACTGTTCCGCCTGGGTAGGTGCTTCATGCACAATCCCAGGGGCGCACCACTCTGCTTGTCAGTCTAACCTGGGGCACTGGCATAATGGAAGAATGGAAACAGTCATGTGGAGCTATGTCAGCTCCATAAAGAGCCATAATGTGGTTGTATTTTGTGGAAAATAGCAAAGAGTTGTGGCAACACAGCAAACCTTTTGAAACACTTCAGTTTAAGCCACTACACAGATTAAGAGGTATTTCTCATGAGGCCGCCATTAGAGGAGAGCGCAGTGTTGTTCCTTCGGTGCTGCAAGCAGGCACTATCCAGGTAAGGAGGGAGGAAAAATGTGGCGCTTTAAGCAGAGCTAAGCACCGTTGCCGTGGGGAGGAATTTAACTCAATAAATATGGTTATGAATCTAGTCATGAAATACATATACTGTATATGCGCTCACAAATGGCTGCATGAATTGAACTTGGAGTAATAATACTGGATTTGTATCACAGAGATTATTTCACATAAGCAACAAAAATGCCAACATTTTCGCAGCTAAGGCTTCTTTGAGAATGAAGTGATTAAAGTGTGGAGCTCCAGCCGAGCTGGCCACTCATGGAGCCTTGTTCCCAGATACACCTGTCACTTGAGAACGATAATAATAATAATAATAATACATTTTATTTATAAGTACGCAGTACGGGGGGTGGCTCCCTCAATCTTATACTTAGAAAATTGAGCGTTTTCTTGGGATTAGGCGGAGTTGGTGCTTCGAGATGGGTGAATGGAGGAAAACAGCATTTTGTGGGTGTTTTGATGATGAGTCACCATTGGCTTTTAACTTCACTGCAAAGTTGCCTTAAGTAACTGCTTTCTACCATTTTCTTAGTTTGCCAGACATCCTCCCTAATCCAACCTTTTCTCTTGGCTAATATCTAGGTGTTTTGGAGAAGACACTTGTATCACCATCCCTGACATTGAGGCAGTCGTGATGGTGCTGCAGCCCAGCGAGCCCATGATAACCATCACTGGATTAGAAAGACAGAATCGGCCTGCTTCTGACCTCAGGAGACCGGAAGGTGTGAGGCTCTTCCAACAGCTCCACATCATCAGCACGGTCACAAGGGGAGATTCCGCTGCCCATAGCACAGGTAACGTATGCTTAGCATTAAATGTGACATGCCACGGTGTTTTTGTAGGCCAGTAACCTCCCACGGGCAAGTTTGCACTTTAATGTATCGTGGCAATTATGTATCGGTCAGCCATTGTTGATGACAGCTACTGTAGCTTTTTAGAGAGGTATCCGGAAGGGTGAATGTGCTCGGATGTAGTCGAGTCCTCACTTCAGAAATTGAAGTGCCATGAAAAAGTATTGGCCCCTTTCCTGATTTCTGTGTTCTTTGCATATTTGTCACACACAAAGGTTTTACTTCATCTAACCAATTTTAATATCACACAGAGACTACCCAAGGAAATATAACATGCAGTTTCTAAATAACAATTTCATTAATCAGGGGGGCGGGGTGTGTGTGGGGGTGGGGGGGTAATTAAAACCTATCTGGCTCTGTGATAAAAATAAATTCTAATTTCTTTGTTTGTTTCTTGAGATCTTGTAGACGACAGCACTTTATCCGACAGATTCTATTTATGTGATTTCTTGATTCAAAAACTGTAGTGCGAGTGTTGCCTGTGAAATTGAACTCAGCTTTCCCAAAACTGTCGTTAGTCACAGTTACTTCATGATCGAACAAGAGGAGCTATTTTTCACATGGAGACAGGTCGGGTTGGATATTTTTGTGCCCTAATAAATGACATCGGCATTATTTTTTTATTTCCTTGGGTTGTCTCTGTGTGATAATAAAATTGGTTTGATTAACTGCAACCTTTGTGTGTGATAAATATGCAAAGAACACAGGAATGAGGAATGGGGGCAAACACTTCTTCATAGCATTGTAGTAGAGTGCAAGAAGGTAGAGTTTTCAGGAAAAGTGGTATCGAAAATGAATGGATGAAATTCACAGAATATGTCGGAGTTTTTCAAGTTGAATTTAAATGATTGCCAAATGCGCTACAAATCAAATCTGGATAAAATGTGGTTGACATTACAACTTCAGAACTTCCTGGAACAGACAATTTCATGCAACTCATTTGAGAGGTGGACGATTTACTTTTGAAAAACCAAAAACTTAACATATTGTGTGGATAGAAACCAAAACAATGCAACCATAAAAGCCGCTAAGGGCAAAATGTTCCATTCAAAAATCATAAAGATTATCGCATTTCACCATGAATGCCGAACTCCGAACGGATGCCTTCAAATGCCACAGTAAATCCCTAAAGCACCATATGTTTATCCAAGTATCTTCCAGAGATAGGCATTTTACCCTATTTTGCCAGTCCATCCTCCGTTCGCAACCCGGGAACTCTTCCATCATCACACCCCACCCCGTCCTTATTCATAAAATACGTCCTCCATCCCCATCCATCCTCATCCGCTTCCATCCTGACACTTCACCAGTCCATCCCTCCGGCACCCCCCTAAAAATGTCTGTGCATGACGCCATGGGGGCGAGGCTCACGGCAGAGGTTTCATAATTCATAGACATTATTTAAAGTTCAAGGGGCTGTGTTCGGCCCCCTGTTGTTTCTCCTCCTCAAAGTGCCCCCTTGTAGTTGGGGTACCCCAATAGGGACATGCTCCCCTTGAGGGAGACCAGCTTGTCAAAGCTGGCACTCGCCAAGGCCTCTTTGGTCGGAGGATGTCGCCGGCTGATGGGAAAAAAAACCCTCTCCACAGCAGCGGAACTAGAGAGTGGGGTGTTGTACTTAATAAATAAGTCCACCCACGTCTCCCTGTGCTCCGAATGCAGTACGCACGGTTGGGTGACCAGTGGCGCGTTTGAAGCGTTCCAAGGCAATTTTTGTCCTTTGCCCATTTCCCCCAAGTAGATTGAAATGAACATTTGGCTGCCTTGCATCAACGTTGAAAACGTACGTAGTATGTCATACGCATGCATGTCAATAAGCAGATGTAGCTGAATAATGTCCCCCCCCCCCCCACACACACACTGTGAAAAAAAAATGTGAGACAACAATATCCTTTTACGGTCTGTGGGACGTGACAGAGAGGCATACAACCACCGTCGGTCACCAGACTGACTGACGATGTGTGAACATTTGTTTTTTTTTTTTGACAGAGGATGGGTGCTCCTCCTCTCGCTTGAAGCAAAGTGAGGTCACTCTCTCCCACATACAAATGCTAAACACCCACATGAGCAGCGCGTCATGATATTTTACAGTTTGTTCTTTTAAAAAAAAAAACATTTCGTCTTGGTCCACAAAAAGGCCACAATACCCGTGTCTCTGATATATTCGATAACATGGTTACACACACGCAATTGCGAAAAACTCACACACACAAAATACCTCCTAGTGTGAAAAAATGTTCATGCATGAAAGCCATTCCCACTTTTCTGCTCCCCCTACAATGAAAAGTCCCCCTGTTCCGTTATATACTAATTTTTTTCTCTGCTCTTGCCTCGCAATGAGATTCACTACAACGAAAACAAACCTTCCACAAAAGTCTAATCCAACCTCAGCATGTCACAGCGACCTGTTGTGAAAAATGTCTTGCTGCAAACATGATTTCATTGT
Organism: Hippocampus mohnikei; assembly: GCA_026261675.1. Classification (NCBI taxonomy): domain Eukaryota; kingdom Metazoa; phylum Chordata; class Actinopteri; order Syngnathiformes; family Syngnathidae; genus Hippocampus; species Hippocampus mohnikei. Next base: position 2,771,290 of record JAKGUB010000346.1, on the reverse strand, counting down.
AGAGGAGTTTCACTGTATCTGTATTGCAATATCAAAATGACTGCTCAAAAAATACGATTAAAAAAACAAAGCTGGTCGTGACATAGTACTCATCGTCGGAGAGGCAAGAGCCCCATCTCCTTGGCCGTAATCTGCAGTTCAAGCTAAAAGTCGTTGAATGCATATCTGCTTGCTTTGCCATTATGTTGTGCAGCAGCACTTTACAGGGCTCACCCCCAGGGACACGGGTTTAGTCTACATGAGCTCCTCTCCACTTCGAGTAAACCCTCTCAGTGCTGATGTCAATGCAGCTTGAGACCTATGCCCACCAGCTCCGAGAATCACTCAGCTAAACCATTGAAAAATGAGTACTTAAATCCTCTTGTCCATGACCACTGCGGCAGGAACATCCCGGTTTGGCTTGGCCCAGAGCTAATTAGGAGGAGATAAGAGTGAAGGAGGTCTGGGCCTTCCATTGTTAATAATGCAGTGAAGGAAGCAGAGCAGAAAGGAGCATCGCTGCAGTGCTTTCGGAGCTGGAGTCGTGGAGCTCTTTCTGCTGGTGAAATAGAACCGCCAGCTGGGAAAAGTGATTAGCTGGAAGTCAAAGAAAGAAACAGTTGGAACGAAAGTGGGTGAAGCAGAGAGAATGTGTTGGTGACACACAAGATGAAGTTCCCTAATGAGCAGATCCTGTGATCTCATGAGTTTTAAAGGATTCAAGAAAAATCTTTTTAAGGCCCGGCAATACATTTCTTTTAGACCCATTTAATCATTCATTGTCCTCTTGGTTGCTTTCCATGTCATTCATTTACTGCAGACTTGGCCTTGCTTCATTTCCCTCATTTCCCTTTTTCATCTCGGAAAATCTTACCAAGGCTTATAGACTGATACATTTCTCAAGGCCAGCCAAGGTCCTTAATTCATTAACTCGTAATCAACATTTAGTCACTGTTCATACCCTTGCCTCAAAGTCCTTCGGTACAATGTCACTTCAACAGTCCCTCATTGGTTCCTTTACCCCGGGAAGTTTCATGCCACTTGCTATCCCTGCGGGCCACATTGTTGCTGCTCTTCCACTGCAGATTTTCCGACCGAGCTCTCTTCCTGTTTTGGTGCAGTAAATTGTCCACTTCAACATATTATCAAAAAATAAAACAAAAACATGAAAGCAACACTGTGTCCATCAATTACAACGCGACATGCTAATAAATAACAAAGGATTTAGACGTGAAACCCAGATTTTCCGAGATTGACTAATTTATCAAGTGGTGGTTGGCCATAACAAGTACTGTATTATTTTTTTCTGACAAGTGAAAATGTTCGAGTGTGTCCACAATGACGAATCTGCCGGTGAACAACCAGAAGTGGTTTAAGCCAGCCGCTGTGGTATTGACTTGACGCTCATGGGGAAACTGAGTACAGTGATCCCTCACTACTTCGCGATTCACTTATTGCGTATTCAGTGCATGGCGGATTAAAATAAATAAATAAATAAAATAAAAAAATAGCGAAAATGCCGCAAAAGGTCGGCGAGAGGCAGCGAAAGTCAGCAAAACAACAGCGAGTTACATAGAGCAACATATACAGTACTACATGTATATTTCATGTTTTTGTTTACTGTATTTTGTTATTTATACACTAACCTAACTTATACATCTTATACATGTATAGATATATATATTAGTATAAACAATAGCATTAAGTCATGTTAATTACGACAAACATTTGCTTCTACATGCATGAATACCATTAAATGTGGCCTTATAAATATTATATATACTCATTAAAGCTGAAGTACTATGCAGTGGAGAAGGTATTCCCACTGTATAGTACAAGTCACATCCTGCAAATACAGTGTACAGTGTATACTGTATTCACAATTAATTGTCACAAAGTGGAAAAGGAAGTTCAGCTACTGCCAATAGTAAAATGTGAAAAATAAACAAGAAAACAGTTTTTTTGTTGTTGTTGATTTTTTTGTGTGTGTGTGTGTGTGTGTGTGTGTCTTTTTCAACATACACCACTGAGGCTGGTCCTTCTTGAGGAAAATGTGTTGCCAAAAAAGAAAAACAAAAAATCGAGAGTTGAAAAACAAGCCAAATCTTGGCTCACTGAATTAGTGATCACGTGATATGTTTTTCACTCGTCATATCATGCACAATAACCACTAGACATGTTTTTTTCCTTTCGTTGAATTCCAATTTGTTCAACCGCAAGGGGATTCCATTTGAAAGTCGGCATTTATATCAAATGTATCATCAGTCTGTTTTGCTCACTCATCCCCTATTCTCTGCTTGATCTCTGTTGACCGAACTAAACACACACACACACACACACACACACACACACACACACACACACACACACACTCGCCGCCATAAGCTGCTGTCGTAATGAGTCCCCTCAGACAGCAATTGCCGTCTCACTCCTCGTCTAAGTACTTGCAACATGACCCGGCCCTCTTCTTCACCGTCCCCTCCCATGAGTGGGAAGCAGCTTTGCACATTTAACAGCCTCTTAAGACACCGCGCGCCGTGTGTGTGTGTGTGTATGTGTGTGTGTGTGTGAGTGTGTACTGGGGTTGTAGTTTGTGCTGTTTGTTGTTCAGAATGTGTACAGACCCCTCATAGGAAAGCTTCAACGGAGCAAGTCAGAAGCACAGCAAAATGTACAAATAGTCAAGTCATCAATAATCTATTCAATGACACCAGAGGTGTTGCCTAAACCGAAGGGCCCTCCGTCATCTGTCAAAACAAATCGCTGATGCACGTCGTCAGCTGAGTACATGTGTGAACATGTTATACATCTTTTAAAAGCTGAGTTTCTGGAGATTTGAATGGTACCTTACACGTTACAATTGTCGAATTTGAACCGGAACTTGGGGGGACGTCAAGCTTTGATCCTGTCGTGTTTTCAAGTCCTAATCAACATTCTAAATCCATTTTCAAGGCAGATTTTGTGACAAGAAATTAGACGAACATAAGATTCGCCTTTTTTTTTTTCTGTTTTCGAACATCCATAGTTCAGTGACAGGAGCACTTACACAGATTCTTACTGTATGGGAGAAATATTCATAATAACATTTTGAATATTTCAAAAAGAGCCCAAAACTATGCCGATACTCCAAATGGTTCAAGAACAGCTACCAATTTACTTTGGGTGCACCTTTCCATAGGCATTTTTGGCAAAGTTGCCAAATATAAATATATGGGCATGATATAAAAATGTGTTTGTGTTTGTGCATGTGTTTGTGTGTGTTTATGTAGAGCAAAGACAAGGACTTCTGGAGGAGATCATTCACAATTTGGACTACTGTGACATCCTGGTGTTGGGCGAAGAGTTGAGGCCTGACCAGGAGTCACTCCAGCTGCAGCGCACCAGTCTGCTTGGAAAGCACCTCGATGCCACAAATTCCACATCTGGGATGTCAGTATATGGTAAGTTACTCTTAACTTTTTACATCTGAGATGCATCAATTCCCCTCAACTTGTATGAGGAAGTTCCTCTAATATACTTAATTTCAAGTTAATTTAGATCTCGTAGAAAATGGCATTCATATTATTTCACCAATTCAACAAGTGAAACTCGCATATTACTCAGATTAATTGAATACATACAATGAGCATTCAAATTCACTCTGCTACATAATTACCTCGATGTTCACGTTCACGTTTCTCGACAGGTGTGGACTCCATGGCTAACTACGAAGATGTGATCCGAGAGGTGCGTTACTCCAACTGGCGACCAGCACATCTAAGAGAGAGAAGGTTCCGGCTCACATGTTCGGAGCTCAATGGACGCTACACCAGCAATGAATTTAACCTGGAGGTCAGTTTAACGACAGCTTGCCTGATCATTAATGAGCGAGAGCGACCAATATTCACAACCTGCACATTCAAGTCGTAAAGTAACATGAAGTTAAAAATCAATGGCACATTCTGTTAAAATGTGAACGACTACCATAAAGTTACTAATTGGGTTCTGGGGTCTCTTTCCCCTTAAATTCGCTTTATGCTTTATGACAGGGATATCAAACTCATTTTCAACCCAGCGTTGAGGCCAGCCTCAAAGGCCTGCTTGTAAATGGAAAATTGTATTTCTGCTCATATCGTTACCTAATTGCTTTCGACTTTACATATTATTGATTTCAGAAAACGACGCAGACGTTTTAAAAAAGAATATCAAGCAGATAGATATCCACGTATTTAGTGGTTGCTATTTAAACTAGGAAAGAAAAAAAATAGTATTTTTTCTCAACTGATACAATGCAGGAAAATGCAAGTATGAAGCGACATGCTGAGAGGGTGGTACATTTATTGTGTTTCTAAAGCTACTGGGATCATTGTGTGACAGCCGGCAACAGTTGCGGCAAATAAATTCCGCCCACATAGGAAGACACACTAGTTCATCTGCTCCAGCACAAAAAGGAATTTTGGGACCAATCACTCTTTAAATATATTTGTAATATAGGTAATGGCTGAAGTTGCAATACAATAAAATAAACTGGGTCATAGATCGCATGACAGACTGTTCCAAAAAAAATAACAGCGGTATCAAACAATATAGCCATATACCGTATTTTCCGCACAATAAGGCGCACCGAAAAGTCTTACACATTTTCTTAAAATGTATTTGGTGATTTCCTTGATTGATTTTCTGTTTTAATGCATTATTTTCCATTTTCATAGTTTCATTGAAGTAATCGTTAATATACGTTTTTCGGAGGCGGTCACGAACGCTTCTCGAGTCGAACGGAAGGAGCGTAGCTCCATCTAGTGGATGCATTGTAGATTGCGTTTTAGAATCCAGTGCGTCCAATATATGAAAAAAATTGCCAAATTGCAATACAATAAAATAAACTGGGTCATAGATTGCATGACAGACTATTCCAAAAAAAAATAACAGCGGTATCAAACAATACAGCCATATACCGTATTTTCCGCACAATAAGGCGCACCGAAAAGTCTTCCATTTTCTTAAAATGTATTTGGTGATTTCCTTGCTTGATTTTCTGTTTTGATGCATTATTTTCCATTTTCGTAGTTTCATTGAAGTAATCGTTAATTTACGTTTTTTGGAGGCGGTCACCAATGCTTCTCGAGTCGAACGGAAGGAGCGTAGCTCCATCTAGTGGATGCATTGTAGATTGCGTTTTAGAATCCAGTGCGTCCAATATATGAAATAAATTGCCAAATAGGCCATTCATTGAAGGTGCGCCTCATTATCCAGTGCACCTTTTAGTGCGGAAAATACGGTACATTAAGAACAAGTACAGTACATGTTTCTTTTGCGCCGTATGGTGACATAGTGGTCACAATGTCTGCCTCACAAGCGACAGGTTCTGAGTTTGAATCTTTGCTCAGGCCACCTGAAGTACTTGTCCTGCTTGTAGGAGTTTTCACGAGGGACTTACTTCATTACAGCCTAAAAGTACGCATGTTAGGTGAACCGAACACTCAAAATTGTCCTGTGGTGTGAATGGTTGGTTGTCTATATGTGCCCTGAGATTGGTTGGTACCAAGTCCAGGATGTACCTCTCTGAAGTACTCCAGAACGTGAACGGATGGATTCTTTCTTTTTCCCCTTAGTTAGCTAAACCAAAGCCCTGCCAATGGTTTGTGACTCCCCAAAGCTATGTGAACTAACACTTGTTTGTACTGTACTGTCTTACGACTATTGTTCTTGAACCGAAATGATATATTCTGTCTTTTCGCAGGTGAGCGTACTCCACAGTTCAGAGGTCGGCGAACACGTCAGTCAGACTGTGGCCCTGCCTCAGCGCTTGCAGTTAGTTCACCATCCAGCCATGATTGACGAAATCTACCCTGAGCATGGCTCAGGTAGGAAAACATATTTGAAATGCTCTGCATATCATCGTCACCAACTTGTCTCTCGTCTTTATTTCTCATTCCAAGTCACGTTGAGTTTGAGTTTGTTTTCGTTGATATTGCCTGGCTGTTCCTATGCATCTTGATTTCCAATGTCCTCAGTAATTAGGTAATCGGCAATTTAGGTTTGGGCTTTAGATGTTAGACTTTTATCACATCTGCTCAATCTTTGTCTCACTCTTAAACTGTTCTGTTATTGGGTTTTACCCATTTTATGTTCCACCGCTTTTAAATTTGAAAAACATAATGTCCATTTTCCCACGGTTGGCTGGCTGCATGGTCTACCCCGCCTACTGCTCGAAGACAGCCGAGAAAAGCTCCAGCACACGTATGACCCTTGTGAGGAAAAGTGGTTCAGATAATGGACAGGTGGAAATTCTATTGTTTCCCCTTTCATCTTGCTTGATACAAAGTGGATCGGTTCTATCTCAGTGATATGAAATGATACGCACTTGGCTAGCAAAGCCTTGAAACATTGCATACTTCGCAAACTCTGGTTGATTTGATTTTTATGCAAGTTGTGGCCCTTCTGCACTTTGCTGTTTTACGCTGTTGTAGTTGTACTGAATGCAGGAGATGCATGGGTCATTGTGGTCCATAGGAGTAGCCAGACAGGAGTCCCGATTTAATGTGACATTCTTCTTTGCGGTCTATTAAAAGAGCAAGTCCACTATAGCAAACACTTTGAAAGAAAGTGAAGGGTGAGTTTGAGAATCCGAGTCTTCCATCCCACAAGAGTTCCTGGTTGACGTAATTTCTGGACAGGTCAAGAAATTGGTAACACATTCTGCTGCCCATATTGATTTTAAATTTCGTTTTTCTGAATTCTTAAAGGTCACAATTGAGAGAGCAACAAAATAATCCCTCGGACCAATTGCTTTGTTTTGAAGTACACAATGTAACTTTTTGAGTTTGTGTGAGTGATAAAGATGAGAGGCTTCTTAATGCATTAACACGGTATCAGCTCGGGAGGCCATATCGACCGATTCTCAAAGTGACTCGGATTTGGACTTGAATGAAAAACGTGATTGGAACGTCCCAGCATTTGAGTTATTTTTCAGCCACCCAACACGTGTGTGTGTGTGTGTGTGTGTGTGTGTGTGTGTGTATATACGCGACCATTTGCGCTCATTATTACGGGACAATTTGGAGTGCCCAATCAACCTACCATTCATGTTTTTGGAATGTGGCGAGTAACCTGATAAAGCTCACGCAGGCACGGGGAGAACATGCAAATTCCACACAGCAAGGCCGGAGCTGCAATCGAAACCTGCTCGTCTTCCCTGTGAGGTCACAGTTGACCACCATGACGCCCCACATATAAAATTATTTGCAGTACACTGATAGCCTTACAAACAGTACCCAAATAAAATTGTAACCGACTGAAAGACTAGTGCAAACATTTGCACTTCTATTTTCTTTTTCAAACCACTGCCCCACTGCAGTAAAATTGAAGGTATAAAGATAATTTTCTTGCTGTTTTTCCACAGTTACCATAGTTCAATGTTGTTCAACTTTCTAGTTCCTTATGAGACTGCTAATCAAATTTCTACTCTCACGCAGTGGAAAGTGGAGTGCCACATCCAAGTGCTCTTAAGTAAAGAAAACATGGCGAGACTTTGGTCTTATGTTGCCACACGAGGTTTAATTATTCATCAGACCCCAATGGATTCTACTTAGTACTGCAGATATCACAGTAATGCGTGTGTGTGTGTGTGTGTGTGTGTGTGTGTGTGTGTGTGTGTGTGTGTGTGTGTGTGTGTGCGTGTTTCCGTGGGTAGAGTGACAGAAAAGAAGGTCAGATTCAGATAGAGGGCCAAAGTGGGTAGTTGGTGGTTTATACCTGAATTACAAAATACTAGTTACTGCAGTTGATGTTCGTACCATCACTGGTACATGTGGCTGTTTCATGAGATTCATGAGGTCGGGGGGCAAATGCAGGGAAGGCTGCAGGATTTTTTTCTCACCCAGAGTTAAGCGGGGCTGGACTGATCCATAAGGGTGCTGAGAAAATAATTTATCAACATATTTTTGAATATCAAATAAAATGCTGAAGGGCCTTAACTGGAGCTACACAGATTTCTGACAGGGCTAAATATGACTAGCTATAATGGGTACAGTTTAACCCATAAGAACCCAGACCCATTTTTCCATAAAGGAAAATTATGTGGGATATACTACAGGCCAAGTGGATCACATAAAATACATTTCTGATGTTTTTTTCAGAATAACACTTTTTCATACCAAAGATCTGTGTTGTTACATATATATCACATTGGGCGTTAGTGGTAAAAAAATGTTCTTCATTTGGCAATAAGTAAACATGACAGTTTTTAGTGCTTGGAACATGAAAAGTGCCTATTATTTGTATTTCAACAACTTATATTGTAGCTGTGACTTTAATGACAAGGTTTGAAATAAAATTCTTCAGTTTAGCTTTGTGTCACAAAATTGCCAACTTTATCAAAAATAAATAATGCTGCATATTTGGTTGCGTTTGTAACAAGCTACCATGGGTACAGAGAACTGAACAACAGATGCAAAAACAAAAGTTGTGGGGAAAAACGTTTTTAGCCTACACTAGATGGTAAGACTTGAAACAGTTATGTTCCTCAGTGAAGCAAAGACGCACATCACATTTCTCACAGAGAGTGGTAGTCGCGTTGATTTTGCAGTGTTTGCAAGCGCGCTTGTCACATTTTGCAGGCCAATGTGCAACTTGGTCAGAGCGAACATCATTTGGAACTCCAAGACGAACCCTTTTGGGCGGTGGTGGTGAAGATGTGGGATTGAGTGATGGTCGGCCTATTCGTGCCCGCAAAAGAATGAGGCTAGTGGCAACCTCTGCCTGGAAGGGCTTTTGTCGCAGTACATTTTTGACACCAAGTAGTTTACAGTCACGGCGGTAGATCAACCATGCATTAACCAGACCTAACATGATGGTGTGCCAGAACAAGTAGAGGTACCACCTCTGTGACCTTATGCGATACTTGCATCTTGCAATGCATGCATCAAGGAGATCCACTCCTCCCATGAATGTGTTATATTCCTTCACAATGTGTGGCCCCCTGACCTCCAAAAATGTCTTGTCTGCTTTGCTCCAGCGTCAAGCATTATCTTGAGGCTCAACTGCACAATAGGATGAGATCAGGATAACAGCTTTGTTGTCATACCACTTGACAATGACCAGCCTTTCTTTTTTCCACCCTGGTGTCAACAGATCCTCTGCCTCTCTTGGCAAGACTTTTATCATCTTCAAGCTGACACCCAGCTAAGCGATTGCCACGCAGAGTTCCCACAAAGTAGATCTTTCGTTGAAGAAGGTTGAGTACCAGTGGTACTGAAGAAAAAAGATAGTCTGCAAAGACTTTGTAGTTGTGGTCTGATGGGAGAGTTTCACAAAGCTTGACCACCTCCCAAAGTACAGAATGTACAATAATTAGATGTTTCTTTTTGTGGGATAAGCATAGGATAGCAAAACTGTGAGGATTACGTTAAAGTTCCAAAAAGTGTTTTACTTTCACGTTATTTTGTGTTTCTATTTATTCATTACACTTTTAATTGAACAAACTGAACATACTTCAACTGAATATAACAGATACCGCAAAATAAATTGGGTGGATTATTACAATTTTGTTATTGTGACAAATATGTCACATCAAGTTTTTCATTCATATTTTAAGGCAGTAAGCCCAATGTGACATGTATGTCACAGCGAGATTTCGATCCCTGGTTTGATATTAGTTTCTTCAATAACTATGGTGAGACCAGGTGGAGGGCACTATTGGACATGTTATCAAAGTATTGGAACTGTCAAATGAGTTTGAAATTACATGTAGTATCACATAACAGTTCTTTGAAGTTGGCTGTCTCCTTGAAGTTAGCACATCAGCAATACCAGCAAATTGGGGAAGTCACTTCCTGTCACAGTCACATGACTATCACATGGTCTTTATTCCAGGATGTTGCTTATACGTCGCTTAGGGTTTTGATGGGTTAAAGTCAGACAAAAAGTTTTAGAACAAAGAAACTGGGGAGTTCAAAGTGTGTGTTACACTGGTGTCACCGTGGGCTCTTATGGGTTAAGGTGTTAACAGAGGGATATCAGCAGGGGTGCTGCCACCACATATGCATATAAACTCACACACGGACACACACACAATTAGAACCTACTTTGCCATAATATAGTAGATCCATATGTTTTTTAGTGCTGCCGGGGGATTAAAAAGTGTGATTAATTAATTAGGATCTGTAATTAATTAGTCTTATAAATCTATATTTTAATCTCATCTAAAAATTACTGAGAAAACCCCTATTTTCATTTTAAATTCGTTACATTATTGAGGCAGATCAAAAGATAAAAGAAAAAGTGGCATTTTAAAGTATTTTGTTTTTCAGCAGACTTGGACAAATGCAGTCCTAGCCATTTACTTTCTGCTGTATTTAAGACTAGTCAAAGTCCTACCTGCAACCTTTAGTTTCGACCATGAGGGGGAATATCACTGTTTTGTTTGTTTTTGTAAATCCCCAAATAATTACAAAATAAAAATAAAATAGAACATCAGGTCCTTAAAAAGTGCTTAGGTTAACACATAGGTGTCAAACTCAGGTCCTGGAGGGCTGCTGTCCTGCATGTTTTCCAAGTCTCCCTGATGCAACACACCTGATTCAAATGAACAGGTTCAATGTCAGGCTTCTGCAGAGCTTGCTGATGATCTGATCATTTGAATCAGGTGTGTTGCAACAGAGAGACTTGGAAAACATGCAGGACAGCGGCCCTCCAGGACCTGAGTTTGACACCCGTTAAAATATCAAAAACAGTAAGAACAATTTTCTGAGCAATACAAGTACTCAACATTGAACTTGCTTCAGATAATAAACAATAAATAAAACAGACCCTTAGATCACAGTGCTGCAAGTTAGCACTTCAGAAATAACACTGTTCATCATGACAAACTAAAAGTGCTGAAATAAACATCAATCACTTCTAGTAGTCTACAGAGGACACATCAACTATGCCTCGTACGTGGGGTGTTCTCAAGTTTAGTTTGCTGAAGAGCTTTGCTATGTATGGCTCGCTCGCTATATTGCAACTTGGTGGGTGGGCATTGTCCCCTATGCTCACCGGTGGGGACAGATCTGCAGTGGTGCCTTGGGATATGAGTTACCCAATTTACGGGTTTGAGATCCGAGCTATCATTCGGCTAATTTGTTTTGCCTTGACTTGCAAGCACCTACTGGACAACATAACCTTGTCCATTGAACAAAGTACTACCAATGTTAAATACACAGGCAACAAAAGAATGTAACGTAATACACTACAGTTAGAGAAAAAAAGATGTCATGAGATTACAGTCACATTTATTCAAAATGGGATTCTTTCATGAGGTTAACATTTCCAGCCAGATAGAGATACGCCATCAGTTTGGTTGGGTTTTTTTTACCTGAGCGGAACAATTAGTCTGGCACATATGAGTCACCTGACTCCCCTGAGCAGTTGTTTCTAGCAAACTGGAAGCGAGGAACTCTCTGTAAATGTGTCCTCCAAAGCAGGCAGCATGGAAGAAAGCAGGAAGTGCTGACGCATATACACTGTTTGGAAGACACTCACTGAAGGACCGATTTATCTCAAACAACATTTCCAAAGAAAAGCTGCGCTGTCACAAGGACTGCTTCGTAGAGCTGAGCTATAACTGGGAGCCGCTGCACCCCTAATTTAAGTCAAGCGTTACCCATTCCGTCACAAACAAATAAAAAGGAGCTAAACTTGTCATAAGGATAAGGGTGTTTTTCCAAGGTTGATGTCAAGCATCGTGATCACTGTCACATAATTACTACGTGCGTGAGCGTGGGTGGGTGAGATCAGGGCGGTGGGGGTGGTGAGGGGGCAGTATCGGTACATTTCAGTTGATTGTTCAGCCTGAATAAAAAATCCAGCCAAAATGTGTCTATTCATGCAAAAGTGTGTGCTACTTGCCGCAAAGAGGCTGCATGAAGTCTGGAGCCATGAAAGTCATTAGTTTGGGGGTCAGATTCTCAAGAAAGTGAAATAAATGATCATCAGAAACGTACTGCGAGTGCCTGACTCATTTGAAACACACACACACACACACACACACACACACACACACACACACACACACACACACACACACACACACACATATATACACACACAGCAACAGCGGGATAGAGGGCTGATTCATAAATGTTATGCTCTTTCAGAAGGATAAAGATCAGAGCATGAGAAATAAACATTTTTGATCAAGAAGCGCCCTGTATGTGTTGTTGTTGTTGTTGTTGTTGTTGTGAATATGCTACTAAAAGGGGTTTATGCTCCATTTTTTCCTGGTGTGGACTGCACAGCAACCTCATTTAAATGTGGGTGATTATTTCTATATACTTAAACATACATACATGCATACATGTGTATATATACCGTATACTCAAAATTGGGAAATAATATAGTCTTGGCCAAGCTTGATGGTGGCTTGTTGAATATTGACCTTTCCACAATCTTCTGAGCTTCTAAATTTTCTAGCAGGGGTCCAAATTTTTTCCACCAAACATTTATTTGGTCACTAACTCCGCAGAGTATATTGGGGGTTTTCCAGCTCAGTGCATGGCATGGGCTCATCTCCCACTCAATGGAAAAGAAAAGGTGAGAGTGAATAGTTGTCTCTCTATACACAATATTTGACCTCTAAATGACTGCGAGTGGTCGAGAGCCCAGTGCACAGGGCTCGCTTGTATAAAAATTACCATTCAAGGATGCTGAACAACAAATCAACATTAAATGCAATTACTCGTTTTGTACGTTGTTTTTTTTGGTTTGGTTTTGTTTTTCACGAAAGACAAATCACTCATTTTATTTTTTTTTGTGGTACAATGTTTGGCGTCCATACCATTTGAAGTATCACGAACAATATTGGGCCAACTACATTTAGCATTGCGCAGCCTAAGACCCAGAGTAAGCACAAATATGACATGTCTGCCATCAAGTGGAGACTGGTGGTATTACAATATAAAACTACAGTCCACTGCATTCTTGCAGTTTGGTACCCTCGAATTCGCATATATGCAGATTCCACCCCCCGGCCCCATTATTTTTCCGTGGGTTCTTTTGTGCCATTTTCCTTCCCATTTCTCCGTTTTTGTTTGCTTTTTTTTTTTTTTTTTAATGAAAAACATACAATTGAATGTAGTCAGGATGGCTCAGTGGTCTACTGGTTAGCACGCCGGCCTCACAGTGCAGAGCATTCCTCCCACATTCCAAAAACATGCATGGCAGGTAAATGGAAGACTTTAAATTGTGAATGTGACTGCAGATAATGTGCCCTGCGATTGGCTGGCGGCCAGTTCAGGATGTACCCCGCATACTGCCTGCAGGAAGCTGGTATAAACTCTGGCATCCACCTTGTGAGGATAAGTGGACCAGAAAATGGATAGATGAATGTTTATCAGTAATTTGGGAAGAATTTGTTGGATTTGTTAAACATATTTATCTCTATTTTTTTTATTTAATCAAGGCGTCACTCAGAATATGGTGCGAGCCGCCAGTTGCCCATCCCTGGTATAGAAAAGGGAAGGATGAATGAACGGTTGTGGCATTGTTTGAAGTAACAGGCTTGTTGTCTGCTTAACGTTCTGCCGTCCCCTCGTCCAGTACTTGATGTTCACGCTTTTTTTCTTCAGAATGTCTTCTTTGTATATGCCTGAAATAAAGTCTTGTTTTATAATACATTCCTAGCGACCAACTGGCAACCAGTCCAGGGTGTACCCTGCCTTTTGTCCATAGTCAGCTGGGATAGGCTTCAGCTCAACATTGACCCTAAATATGATAAGCGGTAGAAAACAGATGGAAGGATGGACTCTATCCAGATGTAATGACTGTCTTTGCCATCTGTCTCGTCATCAGGGGTGCCGAATGCCGCCACAGTGGCCATTGTGATGTGCATCGCTACCCTGGTGGTGGTGATAGTGTTGGGCATCTACCGCATCCATCTAACCCACAAGCAAGAGGTCAAGCTGTCTGAGACGACCAAAGAGGAAGGCGAGACTTGGGATGACTCACCCCTGTCCATAACCATCAACCCGATGGAGGTAAACAAAGGAGGGGAAAAAATGGCGGCCGGTAAAACTTGGAACAAAATAGACGGAATCTGGCTGCTATTGAGATGAAATGAAAATGTGCATCTGTTGTGCTTTTTACATCGGTGTTTAAAAGAGAAAAGATAACTTATTACCTTTACAACTCCTTGGATGTCATTTGGTACCTGATTCTATCAGAACCTGCAAGACCCCCAGGCGGCCGAGGAGGAGGTGAGCGAGGAAGAGGATGAAGACGAGGAAGAGGAGGATGACATCACTAGCGCAGAATCAGATGACAGCGAGGAAGAAGTTGACGTCCAGTTACCCAGGATGCAGGGAACAAAGCGCCTGAAGTGGGAAAAAACAGAAATATTTTATTGAAACTCCCAATCACAAACATTTACATGATCTCGACGTCTGTAATAAAACATGACGTTGGAGGTTGACACACCAACACGATCAGGTAGACATATACACTTTTTGGCATTGAAAAATGAAGTAAGAGCTCCCCCTACTGGATTTGATTACAGGCAAAAAAAATTATGTAAAATAAATAAATAAATAAATAAATAAAATAAAAAGTTAAAAACACACAGCAGGTAGAAATCTAAATTCAACAAAATATTGAAATGAGCAGTAAAATATATTTCCTGTTCATGACAACAGTGAAGATCTTTCACATATCACTACAGCGGTCACACGAGTGAGTAGCGCTTGAAACACATTCTGCAAAGATTTCTGATACAAAAAAAAAAATAAAAATGCAAAATAATCTTATTACTCTATTTGGGTTTGTATACAATGTGTAATGTTTATCCCGGCCCTTGTGGCAAAGTCAGGTGATTTTACTGAAATAGCCTATTTTAAAAGGATCTCGAAAAGTCACAAAATAAGATACGGAAAAGAGCACCGTGGTGTCCAGATGTCACGTTCAACTCAACAAGGGATTTGAGTTTTGTGTTTTGACGATAGAGAATTACCCGTGTACATTTTTATACACTATCTTGTAAATAGAGAATACAGTAAGTAACCCCCCCCCTTCCCTCCTTACCTTGCCATCAAGCATACACACTTTACCCACAGACTTTCCTCTCCACTTGTACACAACAAAAGTCATCTTTGCCTCATTTTTCATGTCAGCACTTCAGAATCTTGATTGTGTAGAAGTAGTCGGTGGCACCGCAGTCCCTTTATGTCTTTTTCAGCTCAGTGTTGAGTTGGATTTGTGTTTGGATGTACCACTATCTCCATGGATACGTGAACGAATCGCTAGGGTTCACTAGGCAAGCTGTACATATTTTCTCTAAATAAATAAATATATAAATAAGCAGCCTTATGAGTGTCAACGTGTACCGTCATGGCGCCTGGGCTATACGATGGATGAAAGATATACAGTACCAACTCTTGGCGGCGCAGTGATGTCATGTGTGTGTCCTGCAAAATCAAAACTCAGCACATAACACTGTCTTTTGTACATTCAAAGTAGCGTACGGTTACTCCAAACAGTGGTGCGAGATTTGGCGTGTAACGCGGCTGTTAACGCAAAGATGTAATCACACCCGCAAATATTTACACATGAGATGGCAGGAAACGAGTAGCCGGGGTCACAGATTTAGCCAAATACGTCCCAAAAAGAGACATTTGTGTATAAAATAGAAGTAAAAATAGATATGTGCCTAAAAATTGGATACGTAACTACAAGTAAAACAATACTAATGTTTTTTGTTTCTTCTTTCCCCATCTGTCCACTAACCATGACAGGAAAAACAAAAAAAACTGATGAGCAAATATTTGATGAGCGCAAGTGATACACATTTTGGATTTCCAATTGGTGATTCACTTCCACATCCAGTCTAATCTGTATTGACGCAATGGATAACGATAGAGTTGTGTCTCATCAACTGGAAAATATACACAAACAGGAGGCAAATTGTATTGATCGGCCTGTCGGACTGCGTGTTCTGTCTGGTCAATGTTAAGGAGAACTATTGATCGCCCTTTTAAGGTGAGCACAAAGAAAGTTCAAAACAAATCTGGGAGAAATATGACAGTGGCACGTTCGATACTATAAAATATTTAAAAAGCCGTTTCGCTGGGTGGTTTTTGCATTTTTCTCCTTTTGCTGCAAAACCACCAACACAAGAAGTTGATAATATTGTCCGACATTGTTAAAAGAATGCCCCCGCCTACCGCCTCAACATGGAATATGTGTATGCTGTCGCACTACTATATGTTCATGTAAAATATGTTGTTTAATGTTTAAAAGTTGACCATATCCATAAGTCTTGCCAGGCCGTCCCTTTCACTTCCTTTACTCATCTCCTGAAACCTTTTGGTAGGTTTTTCCATCAAGTCCCAATGTTGACCTGATGTGTGTTTTAGAAGAGGAGGGCAATGCAGTTAACAAACCTTGTATATTGTGTATAATGTTGTTTGAATTAATTTATTTGATTTTCTGGACTCTTTTGTCTGTTTTGCTTTGGAATGGTCAGTCACGACAGCACTTTCTGTAAATTGACCAATAAAACCTTGTTTTGGAATCTAGCCGTCATTTACACGTTGAGGTTTTTCTATTAGTCCCATCCATCTGCTTTGGATATTGCTCGGCCTCATTAAGTTCGCTTGGTGAGCCTATCCCAGCTGACGTTGGGGTCAGAGGTGGACGGACACGAGTTGCCGGACACTATCGAGGCACAGACAAACCATCACTGGGTTTTCGTCGACTAAAACTATCACGAATAGGAATGACTAGAATTTGACGAAAACTAATCAGCATTTTTAGCCAAAAGACTGAATCTAAAATGGCTGCACTGTTTGCAGTCAGTGCTGATCAAGATAAAGAGAGCAACACCGTCATGTCTTACAAACGCTTGATGCAAAGAAAGTCAGGCCCTCGATGAGTGTTGGACCACTTGAAGACTTTCCTTTGAAAATACAGTATAACCACAAAGAACAACAAGTATTATGAGATACTGTCCTAAGATGACTCAAGTATCTCAGGAATGGCAAAAACTAACATAGGCCGACATGATAAAATCAAACCAATTAAAAAACAATTTTTTTAAAAATCATCCTTTCACCCCTCCCCCCCCAAAAAAACATTTTCTCAACACTTATGTTCAAGCCTGATTATGACGTTCTTGAAGTCCTTCCGGTCTGAGGTATTTTACTGTATACACCACTAATGTCCAACGGTATGTCTAGCGAACAGAGATGAATGCAAGCCTTGCGTCAGCAGGAGTGCGGACACTCTGATAGGTGGATTGGCTAAACTACAATCATGTGGTTGTGCAAAAGTGCGTCGTGACATTGAGAGGGCACACATTGCGAGCAGGTGTGAGTTTAGCCAAGTTTATTATTTTTCCACATTTAAAAGATGCTTAAAAGTTTTCCCGATTCCTGTGAGAAACGTGTCCTTTAGACAAATCAAATTATGTTAAAAAAAAAAAGTTGACAATTTCTTTTTAAAAACATATTTGGGGATTTAAAAAAAAAATCACCATGTAAAACGCTGAAGGTAACACTTAAATAAAAAATAAAAGCAGCCACAAAGTCAAAGACATCAATTGAGGAGCAAGGATGTCACATTCGCCCTCTTGATGGAGGTTTCTGGCGATCAAGATGCGAGAACCACATGGCACATGGGGAAGACTGGGATTAAAATATGTATCCACGCCTGCTAGCGCAAGCCAGAATAAACACCCTTTCACACTCTATCAGCCTGGAGTCACAGCCATGGTCCTCGTTGTCATATTCAGCAGCTATCTTGTGTTTCAATCAAGTTCAGTTTGGAAGGTCGCGGTGACAAGAACAGGTGTACCTCCCACCTCTGAGTGAGTGCCTGCGCACTATCACTGGTAGTGGAGGTAGTTCTTCAGAATCTGAGGCAGCGAGAGCGAGTCAATGTGATGGATGCGCTCCCCGCCCAGAGCCAGGCGAGCTTCTCTTCTGCATAGATCCATGAGGGGGAGGGGTTCCGCTGTAAAAGAGAAACGTTAAAGATCCAGTTCTCGGAATTTTACCAACAAAATAAACTGCGTTGTCATTTTCATTGTATACATTAGGGCCCGAGTGATTAACTGGCAGGCTGATTTTATTGGCTGATGTTGGGTCTTTTCAAAAGAATCGGCCAAAGTTTTGGCGATTAAACACTCATAATTGTACCTGTTCCTGTACCAGTAAATGCTGTTCAATACGTAGGGCGAGGAAATAAAAGACATGCATGGCTGACAGAACTTTTCACTGTGTGAATGACATCATTCTCCATCCGCTCGTGGGCATCAACGTGCCCAGTCATCGGGTACATATTGAGAGAATAGCAATGTGGAAAGTTCCCAAAAATGACAGCCTGTCCAAAAATGCAGGGACTGGTTGTAATGGTCAATTCAACCCAAGTACAATGCACAAAGAATTTTGAAAATTGGACATTGGGTTCTGGAGATTTTTGTGTTGGACAAAATGGCGTCTGACGCCTGAAGAAAACCACCAGAATAAAACAGTATGATGATTATTTCTCAACGCTCCCCTCCACCCTTTGCGTTCATTAATAAAAGAAGTTTCACAGTGAGAGGCCACAAATGAAGTAACAAGGGCGTTGATAAACTGACCTTTACATATTTATGTTAAAAAGGTTTGCTGTTGGAGCCACTATTAGTACCAAAAGTGAAGCGTAGCTGTGCCAGCTGATAGTAAAAGTGCTTACAGACCATTTTGGTTGTTGAAAAAAAAATATGGGTTATAAAGTCCAAGAAACACTAATTTACATGCATGAAAGGAGGGCCCATAACAACGTCAAAGTAAAGTTGTAGAGGGAAAAAAAAAAAAACAGTACGAGGCCAATCCCAATAACATGCTTAAGCTATTGAATGGTGATCAATTTGTACTCCTTGAAAAACAAAAAAAATGTTTCATAAAAGTTAAATGACAAGGCACAAACAATACCATGGCAACCAGCTTTAAAGTATGAGGGGCATCAGCAAGTAATGAGCCATGTTCAATTTACATGCTATATAGTATTTTTACCAGAAATGTAAACACTCCTTGCTTTGGAAGGCGAACCACCAATAATTGAGTACTGTACCGGTATTTTAATTACACACTGCTGACATTTCTGGAAATAAAAATTATGAACCCTATGTTGCCTGCCCCTCGTGTATATCGCTGCCTTAATAGCTCGCTCTTTTGTGTCGGAGATGAACTTACGATCTAGTCCGTTGACGTAGCGGATCGTCACTTCACAGTGTCCCCACACAGCACTGACGATGGGATACAGCTTCTTGCCTTTAAACCTCGAAACGCAACTCCCAGATACTGTCCGTCTACCATGAAGCTCAACGAGCCCTCATCCATGTCAAGTATGACCGCCAGGGAGTCCGGGAGCACAAAGGACTCATCTGGCTCAAGGAAGCAGGGGTACATGGGTGTTGAAGAAATGAGCTGATTGTTTCCATTGTGGTATAGTCTGTTTCGACCCAGGTCCCAGCCCCAGGACTCGGAATCTGATCCCACTAAAGCAGTGTAGCCCACCGAGTGTAAAGGTGCTTCAACTGTGGCCACTCCTACAACGGCATGGGTGCCCCTCTGCCTTGCCGGCCAGTGAATCCGCCAAACGTGGAGGCCCCGAGAGTAGCCCACTTTTCCTCGGATACAGTCTGTGCTCTGTGCGATCGGGTGTCGGTGGAACGTCAGCTTCTCATCTTCTTTAACAAAGATGTTGAGGGAGCGATCATCGGGATTCCAGGCGTGGTGTAGCTGAGTCTCAGGACTGGCTGGGGGCATGTCCAGCAATAAATCCAGTCGACGTGGACAGCAGAAATCTGTACCTCGCACTTCTCGTTGCACTAGCCTGGATGTAGGCTCCCCGCGCAGATCCACCGACTTAATGCTCAGCGCAATCTTCTGGCCCATAGTTAGGTGGTTTCAAGGCAAAAGAGGGGAGGGAGATGAAGGCACGAAGGATCCAAAGAAATAAGTGGGGAATCCTGACGTTAACTCATTCGCAGAGATGTAGTTGAACACTCACTTTTCTACCGGGTAGAATGTGACTCCTGAAAGAAACAGCATAATCTCACACACTGAATTGATCATTTCCCATCAATAAAAAAAAGGAAAAAAATGTATGCTGAATTATTTTTTAATTAAAGCACTTTTAAATTGCCTCATTTACCCACTCGCATAAAAACGACAAATGTGCATCACCAAATTCGACATTATCTATCATAGAATACTCACAAAGAATGCGGCTTTTCAATCAAACTAGCTCATAGATAGATAGCATTTTTTGGAGAAACGCACTGAATATTTCTCAGCCCTGGGGGACCAACAGAGGATTTTCAATTAAGAAATTTAAAAAACAAATTGTCATGTTAAAATTCCTTCCAGAATTTCAATAGGTCATCGATGACTCAGAAAGAGTTTGGGAACACTGTAGCACACGGGAAAAGCTCAAAGGACAAAAGACAACAAAGGAATGGGAACCCTGATGGAAGACAGAAAGCATCAAGGGGAGGGAAAAAAAAAGTTATGAATGGTCTGTGAAATGACAGCTTACCATGAAAGCATTTCACAGAGCATCCAGGAGTCTCTCACACAAAAATGAGAACGCACAATGAGAGCTGCCAACTGAAAGAGTGGAAATAAAGTCCTCGCAGTCCAGAGGGAGGTCAGTAAACAGTCAGCAGCAAGATGATTGCGGGATACGCCGTAGACAGCAAAGAGTATGTGTGTGTGTGTGTGTGTGTGTGTGTGTGTGTGTGTGTGTCATGAGTCACTAACTTCCAGCTTGTGACGCAAGGATGGAGGAAAACAATCTGGCTTCCCGGTGAACAAGCAAAGAGCTGCTGGAAGGAGCTCGGCAAGGAGGAAGTGTAAAGAGGAGGGCTTACAGAGGAGCACACTGGTTCTAAAGATTATACAAGCAGCTACTCCATAGCAGCTTCGAAATTGGCGGCGTATCAGATGCGTAACAGAGTCGGTCGGGATTTTTTTTCTCCTGGCCTTTACAGGCAGAACTCACACAACGTACACCTCTGTTATTTCCAAAGTACACGTTTACATAGACAATGCGGTTCAGGCGCACAAAGTAAATGAGGCAATTCGATGTGTAGCAATGTCAGGGCAACAGCCTTCAACAAAAGGACATGGACAGTGAGTCTTCGGTGGGGGTCTTGGTCACTTACGTTTCAGACCCACCCTAGTCGCCAGATGACAGAACCTAACACAATTTGAGTTGCGCCACAAATGGACTTTATTTACAATGTGTGCGTGTTTTAGCAAGCGTAACAATACTAAGGGTAATTAGTGATTCTAGGTCATTTATGAACAATGAGGTTAATGTAACCTTTACTGTTTGGACTAATGTATATATATTATACATACACACATACATATGACATCAGCTAATTCGTACTGCATTTTATGTGTATTTGCACAGTGATCTACAGAGACTATATGATACTTTGTCTCTATGAGCCAATAGGAGCACATGACAATGAAATGACTGGCCAATTTGTCATTTATGTTATTATGTACAGAGACAATATTGTGCTTTCTCCCCCTGTAGAATATTGTGACTTTGCTCTCTACAAAACTGTGAATTATCGTATCGTGAGGTTCAGCTTGAGGTAATATTGTATCGTGACATTTGAATATTGTTCCATATATATATATATATATTTATATATACACACACACACACACACACACACACATACTGTGTCTAAAACTGAATTGGAGTGTGTGAGCATTGCCAATCTGACCTTTATATTTCTTTTTTAAAACAGGACTATGGATTCCGATTACATTATAGGTTAAACTCTTCCATTTTTAATTCTAATCCCCAATTCCTTTATATTATTTTTACCTCTCTTTATTGTCAACATACCTATTCATCCTTACCCTAACCTTTTTTTTTGTGGGGCCTAATGAGTTGGCCACTTATTCTTGTTTCACAAACTGCATCTGTTCAACTGTTCAATCATTCAATAAATACGCGAAATGAAACGGCTCCTTTACAACTCTTGAGGGCTGGAATAAATTGTAAACATAAGAAGCAAGTAAGTATGAAAGTAATTCATAAAAAGTTCTAGGGCAGGATTCGAACCCATAACGCGAAGGAATAGCGGCATCTTCGGGTCGACGGCCGATCCACCCACTAATCCCCGACTAGTCATAAGCATCGATATCTATATCTATATCTATATATATATATAAATATCGGAAAACGTGTTCACTTTTGTTGCTATGGTTTTGTGTGATTTCAAAGACAAATAAATTAAGCATTAAAAAGATAAGATCGAGTTTGGAAACAGCTTCGACCGCGCCGAGAACGGCGTTCGTAAACCCAACCAATTAGTACGTTTAGAGAAAACAGCTTCATGCGCACAAAAATATTGTATAGTTTTTGACACAAGATGGAGTGGTGGAAAGTCCAGAGTTTTTAAACATACCATGAATAGACGCTGTCCTCCGAGGCTCCAACAAATTAAGCAGCTTGCAGAAGTCGTATCAAACCAATGAGTTTTCCGGCTGCTCAAAAAAAAAAAAAAATCCCAATACGCCTCAGACAATAACTACAAAGTTCTAAAAAAGAACGTAAAACATGCTTGATAACGTAAAGCTAATCAGACAGACGATGCAAAGTAATCAATCAGCCTTTTTTGTTCCCCGTTGAGTGCGTCTCGTTCCGGGACTTGGTCTACTATCGCCGTGCAGGCGTCCACGTGTGCTTCGTTGACGCTGATTGGCTGCAGGTTGGGGATCCCGAAAAGGTGACTCGTGTCAAGTAATCACGCGTTGTCCTCTCGCGATGTTGACCGTTCATTTGGCGTTATGATCTTCTCCACTCGACGCTATTTTATCAAAGTCATTGCGTTAGATGTTTTCGCCTTCACCGCGGAACTTGTTTTGCACGTACTGTGTGTGTGTTATTAGACATAGTGAGAAAAGACATTTGAAAGGCAGCAAGACTGGACAACTACTACCGCCTGCTGGCTAAAGGCCGCATTACAAAACTAGACCCCGTGAAAACATGGCCACGATTGCATTTGCACTCTTTCCAGTTTAATGACTCACTTGTTCAACAAAACAAGTTATGAAAATGCATAGACAGGGCCACACTTTCAGTATGCTCATCAACGACAACATGGAAAAAGGGCAGCAGGAAAAAGGCAACCATTTATTTAAAAAGATAAAAACCTGCATTTCGAGTGCATACGTAATTCCTCGTCTCTTGCGCTCAGGACACGACTGAATCACATCAGACTGTCATTTAGGCAAGCACACACAATACATACATTCACAGGCGCACGATGCAAACATGGGTGCAAAACAATGACCATTGAATGAATGGGAGACTACATGATCAGCAGGCAGACACGTTGTACAATATAGTTGAAAAAGATGCATACTCGTATTAATATATTTCCAGTTCTGGTTAATTTATTTGAAAGATAAAGGATTATATTCCTTGTGGCACTGGGTAATGCACTTTGACTTGTCAATTTCAGACGATGGGGGGTGAGCCAACCACCACTTTCAAGGTTTGTTAAAATTAACTCAGCCAACCTGCGTACATTAGATCTTCTAGTCTGACGAACCAGCTTTGAGCACGCTCACTCAACTGCCTTGTGCCTGTCAAAATGCACCCAACTGCTTTGTGCCTGTCAAAATGCGTTCAAGGAGGAGGCCAATATTGCCCTTTGAGGTTGAGGTTAGCTCATTAGAATGGGTCAATGAAGGTGACCAATCACAGCAAAAATGGACAATTCAATTTACTGGCTGTGAGCATTGTGAATTTAGGCCAAGGGCTACAGCCGGCGACAAAAGTTGACACGGCAACAGTAAATCTTTGTTAACAGGTGAGAAATATTGTTTGAGATTTTATATATATACATTACAGTGTATATATATATATATATATATATACATACACACGCACACACACACAGTATATATGATCAGCAATGGACTTCACATAAGTAGAATGTATAAAACGACAGCTCAACAATTATAATGTGTATTTATTATTGTGCGCTTAAGACAGTTATATTACTTTGTAACTCATCTACACTAACTGACCCTCACATTTCCAGGCAAAAACTGACAGGATTGTCCTCAACGAGTTTGGATTTTCAAAATGAGGAAAAAGCGAACGCAAATCCAAGAAAAAACAAACAAACATTGCGAGACATCATGAATATAGGCAGGGAAATCAACTTTTCACAAGGGAGCAAATGCTCTCTCTCCAATAAAGATGAATGACAGTTTCATTTACCTTACCAGTCACACAAATGGAACTATATTATTTCAGCCGTATCAACATTACAATTTGTTAAAACTAGTTAATTGATGAATATTTATTTTGAAAAACCTGGGTCAGTGTTTCACTTCTTTAAACCTGCATATTTACATTCCAGCAAATACAAAGCAGGCAAAGTGATGTGGTTTCATTTGCTGATTCAAAAACACAGTATAGTGATGGATATTATTAGTTATGTACTCTAATTCAAGCATAATGAGCGAGTTTCATTCTGCTTTTATGTGCGGATGAGAGAGTTCGAAATGCATGAAGAGCAAGAGAAAGAGGGATCAGGTGGTTGCAAAACCCAAGTCGACGCTCATGTATTTTCACAACGAAACCAAAGTTTCCAAAAGGGCCCGAACCTTCACAATACCTGTGTGCAATTAAATTATTTCACATTGTGAACTACAAGCACATGTGCGTCCTAATTTACGTCGTGTCGCTTTAGCCAAGGCACATTCCTCTCCGACTACACGTTACTCCAAATTGCTTCATTTTGAATTTGACGGCACAAAGAACAGATCGGCGATCTGGACATGAAAATGTCAGTCAGTAAGCAGTATTACTTCGAAGTGCAAATATCATTTTCAAAATTAGTATTGTGGCAGTGGGAGTAGTAGCAATAGTCATGGATGAGGGAGGGTTGGTTAGAATTGTAAGACCCCCAAAAATCACCAACTTCCTTGTGCCTTTAGTGCTCAAAGAAAACATGCCACTTCAAATCATCACTAAGACACTGTCGCGACGCTGCCTCAGTCATCTCGTGAGCCTTTGTTGCAGCTTGTCAGTAGGTCTTGCTTTTTTTTTGTGGGTTTTTTTTCCCATCTTTTCAACACTGAACAAGGGTTGGAATACAAGGATGAGTTCTGGTAAAGGAGCGAACACATTAACCGTTCAGGATGTAGACCACCATCTCGTAGGTGCACATCATGATGGCGGTGTTGGGGATCTGTCGTACCAAGTGGGTGGTGAGGCCGCGGTACAGCGCGCGAAATCCCTCCTCTTTGGGAACTGTTGTTAAAGTCTGGAAGAAGGAGCGATATTTGCTGCCCTCCTCACGTAGCCGTGTGCGGATCACTTCTGCAAATGTATAAGCGCAGAAGAGAGATGAAAGAAAATTCACAGACAAATAAGCGGAGTCATGTTGTTTGAATATGAACTCCCGCTCTCACCATGAGGATAAGCAAGGGATGTGGCACATGTCTTGGAAGTGGCGGCGGCAAGCATCATCCCCACAAAGTCTGAAGCGTCCTTGGATACCTCCTCTTGCTCGTCCACGTTCTGGGGGGCTTTGGCCTCCAGGAGCCGCCGTTTGATGTTTTCATAGATAACAAAGTGGATCACGGTCTCTGAGATGCCGGCATAAGACGCTGACATGCCCCTGTAAAAGCCTCGGAGGCCATCCGACTGATACACCCGCCGCACACATTCAAACGCACTCATCCGACGCTCCCCTCGATTTCTGGAAAAAAAATCAAAAGAAAAAAAAAAAGGTAATCTCTCTCTGTCTCTCTTTAGCCATCATGGTTATCGCAAGTTCTCATGCAGTGCTGAACTTAAATTAGTATGAAAGATTTGGTAGTTTGAGTTTAGTTTTCCCAAAAATACTCAACATCACTTCCGAAACAAAAAGTTCTCACACTAATCTGGTGCATTTGACTGCAATGCACATATATTACTTTTCCTCACTGGTGTAAAAATGAGTGCATATTGACCATCTAGCTATGCCAAATTTTCTACGTTAAAATGAAAAATTTCCAAGGATTTAATGACAGGTGAGTCAAATTTTAATACTTTGAAAGTGGTGTGTGAGTTCTGTGCAAAATGAATTACGACAAAACGAAAAACAAAAACTTCACAAAGGGGGTGTACTCATTTACAGTGTATATGTTGAGTAGGGGTGTCCCAATCCAATATTGATATTGATCCGATAGAAGAAAAAAAAAACGAAAACAAAAAAACAGTATTAGATTATATAGACTTCTGGTCTACATCCCAAATCTCCAATATTGTTTTTTTTTTTTGTCCCGCCTTCTGTTGTTCCCACCTTATACAGATTGCAAAAATTGATTCTGAATGTTGTGAATTAAACTTGAATTGTTATTTTTTTATGCTTCAAAGAGTATTCTTTATTTGTATTGACTTATTTACGGTTATTTCTCGTGGTCCTTAAATTTATTTTGCATTAATTTTATTGCAATTAAGTACACTGTCATGTGTGAGGTTGAATTTATGTGACCAAATCTTTGGAATAAATGGGTCATGTTTCCTCACAGCTACTGTTGCTGACTGCTGTTCTTGGTTTTGATTAGTTTCACTTGATCAAGTCCTTTCGAACATGTCATAGTAATAATAAATACAAGGATGTATCATTCCTGTTGATATCGTATAGTACTCGAGGCTGCAAGATCCGTATCGGAAGTGAAAAACTTGTATCGGGACACCCCTAATGTTGAGTAGTACGCTAAATGCTCATTCTATTTTCTTCCCTTTGAATTCTGTGATCGATGATGTTTCTTATGAAAAGCCAACTGTTATTTGTTTTTTTTTTCTCCTGCACCGGATAAAAAAAAGCAGTGATATCATGATGTTGACATTTCACCTGGCGTCCAGCTGGAGACGAGTCTTTATAAGCCATATTGGATTGGTTGCTGTAATGGCTGTAAAACCTACAGAAAGGTAAAAAAAAAAAAAAGAAGCTTTAGAAACAATGGAGCTATCAGACTCATTTGCAGCTAGTGACCAAATAAACTGCCAGAAGACAACTTTTATGATGACAACAATTTTTAACAGATGTGAAAACCGGCATTAGCAAAGGAAGAAAGTTCGACATAAACGTGACAAAAGACGCTGTGGCGCCACTGGATAGGCACTTGGCTTCATTTCACAGACAAAAATAAATACCGGCAGTTGTTAAAATCACCCTTGTGCGATTGACTGACAGCCAGTCCAGCCCAGGGTGTAATCTGCCTCAGGCCCAAGTCAGCTGGTATAGGTTCCAGCTCACCCACAACCCTAAAGAGGACAAGTGGTATCGAAAATGATGGATGGACATCACCCTCTCTGTCACCAGTCACTGCAGCCCACTCGGCTCTCATTGCAGTTGCCCAATAACGAAGTCAATGTGACTAATGCTGACCTTGACCGCAACATTCTGAGTCACACTGTGCTAAAAATGACACTGTCATGTACCTGTGAGATTTAGCTTTACGCTGAGCTCCGGCAACATGAATGACCCACGTTGGTGGTGATGTGCCTTCCCAGCTGGATCAAAGCTGCACAGGGCTAGATAAACGCTTCTTGACATACAGTATGTGCCACAGAAAAACCATGTCCCATATTGGAAAAGGAACTTTTGACATGTTCTGGTGTATGAGGCACAATTCTAAGAAACAGGTCATGACAACATGACAATGAGGGTCGCCAAAGGACGGTTTCGATTGTCGTGCAAAGCTCTAACTCAAACCCAACACAAAAAGCGACACGATTTTATTGCAGCTGCTCAGCCATGGTACCTGCTGAATGCAGCACAGCACATACCGTACTTTTTATCACACCCTGCCAAACTTGAACTTAGCAAGACAATGTGCACAGGAAACTGCATATCTAGCCACACAGCGTTACAATCTTTCAAATAAGCATTTGCACTCAGCAATTTCTTACTATTGCTTCTACATTAGAAACCGAATGGGGGTATTTGTGTTCAAAACACTGCATCACGGTGACATCTGTGTAAATACACATACTCATAAACTTAAGTGATTTGCATGGTCTGCATGCACAGCTTTAAACGAATAAATTATTGCAGCGTTGTTGTTGTTGTCTTTTTGGGCAGAAGTCTATGAGTTCAGTATATTTTAACGTCTCAATATACGTCTCAATATTTGCTCAGTCTTGTTTGATTGGATTGAAGTCTGTTTTTTGACTGCACATGATGCCATTCTTTGCAAGAACTGGATGTGCGCTTTGGGTGAATTGTCTATTCATCTGAAGCTTCGAGCAAGCATTGCTACCACAGCATTCTGCAGCAACATGCCATCCCATCTGCTTTGCGAGTCCATCATTTGTCTTTCAACGGGACGACGACGCTAAACACACCTTCAGGCTACATAGGAGCTATTTGACCAAGAAAGAGGGTGATGGAGTGCTTTGACTGAGAGCATGGCTTCTGCAATGGTCTGAGCGAAACCCAAGACTTGGGATGAGTTGGACCGCAGAATGAAGGCAAAGCAGCCAACAAGTGCTCAGCACCACCACCAGCTCCTTCAAGACTGTTGGAGAAACATTTCAAGAGACAAACTCATCACTTGTTTCCCACAGTACTTTACAGGCCTGGCAGTGTTTCAACTACAGTGAAATTCCTCTACAACAAAATCATGTTTGCAGCAAGAGATTTTTCACAACAGGGGACTTTTCACTATAGCAAATTTTATCTCAGATATAAACACACACACACACACACACACACACACACACACACACACACACACACACACACACACACAAAACGTATCTGTGTACTCTATTTTTATTCCAATAGTACATAAGTATGAGCATACACTTATTTGACACTTCATATAGCCAGTGTAGAAAGAAAAAAAACGGAAAGAAATTGAGAAATTTACGATCAGCATTCATTTTCACTTACATCAATTTCTTGCATAATGGCTTTTACTTTGCTTCCTCCATCTTTCATTTGCGTTACTTTTATCCTGTCTTCAAGCGTTAAAGCTTTTCTTCACTCCTTGGTCTGCAAAGGTCCGTTTTGTAGCCATTTTAGCACTGAAACTAACAACAACAAATACTTCCTGTACTACTGCCCATGTGTAAACCAGTGTGGTGGTTGCTGTTGCTGTTTCGGAGCAAAGCAGTAGGAGTCGCCGCGGCAGGCTGAGGTCGGATTAGACTTTAGCGGAAGGCTTGTTTTCGTTGTAGTGAACCTCGTTGCGAGGCAAGGGCAGAGAAAAATATTTCATATTATGCAACAGGGGCACTTTTCGTTATAGGAGGAGCAGAAAAGTGGGAATGGCTTTTATGCATGAAGATTTTTTTCACACTAGGGGGTATTTTCGCCCATGTAGGATTCGTTGTAGAGGAGTTTCATTGTAACAAGTAAGCACTCATTGATTTCCATCCCAAAATATGGACAACCCGTGACGTGACATTTGGCAACTCTTCGCGCCTAATCTTGACTAGTTTTTGGGCCTAACTCACATGGTACCAGTAGGGTCGGCATTTCTCTGCGGTTCATGTTTCATCCATTTACAGAAGTCTAGAAAAGGTCACTGGGTTGAAGTATGTGAAAAGGATGGAATAAGGGAGCTACGCATGTACCTGCCATTCCAGCTGATACCATGTGAACCTGTGTGGAGTCAGGTTCCAGCACATTGTTCAATTTCTCTTTGGCTGTGGAGTAAGCAGCGAAGTAGATGGCCCTGTTGACACAAAACAAAAAGGGTAAGTACATCTAAGATCACGAGCAAGTCAAACTATTTGTTTTATGCCAATATATTATGTAAACCAGGGGTGCCCATTACGTCGATCCTGATCTACCGGTAGATCTAGGACTCGTCCCAATGACATGCGAAAGGTGTAGAGGAGAAAAAAGTTAGTAATATATTTTTTGTGTTCATCCTATCAGTCTCATTTTCCCAAAGAAATATTTAAAAAATAAAATAAAGCAGGTAAATCTTTAACCTACCGTGGTGCGTGACTACATCAGCGGAAGTTGTTAGCGCTCAGCAGTCTGCAATTGCAGCTTGTGATCAGAGCTGTTGCGCTTTATCTTTGATCGCCATTATTCTCATTCAGAGTTTGCTTCGTGTAAAATTCACCGAGGACACGGGCAAAGAATAGGAATCTAGAGTGCTGAGGGAAGCGCTTTAAAATGGTACATGTGAGCTACGAGAGTCAAGAGGCTGCAAAAGTGCATCGCTTGCTTCCGTGTTTGGCTACTCATTATGGCGCGCGTGCGTGTGTGTGTGTGTGTGTGCATGCGCGCGCGGTAAGGGGCGATCCCGGGAGGTTGGTTGAAGGAAAAGTAGATCTTCGGTCCAAAAAGTGTGGGCACCCCTGATGTAAACTGTCTTAGTCTCATCCAAGAAAGTGCCTCCAACAGATGCATAACGCATTGACAAATATAACTCAATTTACCCTGCAGGTATAAGTGCCCACATTATTACTCATATCGTCATACCTGTTAACATCTATTTTCCCCTGGTGCAGATCCAATACCATTGCATCCGTTTACTCAAGTGAAACTACCTATTTGCGCATATAACTTTAATCTATTGAACCAGCTAGTGAGTGGCGAGTCGGCTTAAGTACAAAAGTAAACTGTCGCCGGTGATACTCAATGAGACCTTCGCACCTTTTACCGCTAAACTTGACTCGCTGTTTGTTGTTGTAGCACACTCCAGACAAAAAAAAAAAAAGCCATAAGATAACAACTACTGTTCAGCCCAATAAAAATACGTTCAGATGAATACCAATGGAGTTATTGGCAGAACATGCCCCGCTGTATAGACTGGCTTCTGCAAGCAATTAAAACTTGTATCTCAAGCCACCGCTTTGGTAGGGAGGAAAACAAAACATAAGCATGGAGTCAAGAGTGCTAATCTCATCGATAATCACTGGCTCAAAGTTCCCACCCCTCGCTGCTCATGTGAGGAAAAAAAAAAAGATACATTGTTATCAACTGACCTGGACGGTGCCACACCCACCAGGTTTGGTCCCAAGCCTCTGAAGAGTGAACGGGGTCCTTCCTTCTCTAATATTAATCTGAAAATAACATGAACATAGAAGAAAAAAAAAGAAATGCGTGAGGAAGTCAACTTTTGCTTCATGTAAAACATATCCATTGGCCTGGTCAAACTATGGAGTTTTGCCAACTATAGAGACGTATCACCATGCATTGCTGTCAAACTGTAACAAATAGCTTGCTATGAAAAAAACTTTTCACTACCAAAGTGTGCGCTCGTCATTCTTTAAGGAACTATCCATTCATTTTAAAACGCTGCTTCTTCTGAACAGAGTTACTCGGGGTTGCTGGAGCCTATCCCAGAGCGTATCCAACTTTGATCAGCAAAATAGCAAGCAATTCAATAGGCGTCTGCAGAGAAAATGTATACAAAATAATGCCACACACACACACACACACACACACACACACACACACACACACACACACACACACACACACACACACACACACACACACACACACACACACAGCTAAACAGGAAATGGTCTGTTCGTCAGCGGGAGGAGTAGCCTCAACGATTTAAAGTATATCAATATTAAGGATAAGCAATTCCAGAAAATGGATGCAGGGTTCGCACTGCTTGTTCACCACATCCCCAATAATGACAGGTTGAAATCTGAATTGGCATGGTTAATATATGCAATATTCGCCACTCTGGCGATAAGACAATTCATCTGTCAACATTATCCCAGTAAAACCCGCATCAGAAGCCATGTCTACAGCACAAAGTGCAAATAATTCCACAATTTTCTTGTCGGCCAGGTCTGCATATAATTAGTTTCAGGAACACAACATGGCTCGCCAAATAAAAATTTGCCACCAAAAATGATGCAATGTTTACATATGCCGGCGGCGGGTTGACAGCGGAGTAGCCAGGGGGTTAGCAAGCTAGCTCCTTTGTAGTCTGTTGGATTTTTCACCAAAAACCAACGTCAAAATTCTTCAGTCGCGCAAAACAACTTTGAATCCCTTCGCGTCGAGAAAAAAAAAAGCAGGACAAGTGACTGTGACACAGCAAACGGAAGACCAATCGTCATATCAAGTCTGACTGTTTTAAATTTCCTTGGCTTTGACTCTTGGAGGACAACAGGATGGTTTTCTGTACAATGTATGGTAAAAGTAGAACAACCAAACTCTTTCATGAGAAGCAAGTCAGCCAGTGTCACAGAGGGACTGTTTTCTAAAACACAAAAACTTTTACATTTGTGCAAAAATATGTGGGCTATTTTGCTTCTCATGTATGCAATTCTCGTATGATAAAAGTATCTTTTATGTCACTTCAAAATCAAATAAATAAAAACATTTAAGCTCTCATTATGTTGTATATTATTCGGTAGGAAAAAAAACGATATCTAGACCACAAATATATTGTGGTATCGTTATTGTGATATAAAATTGCCTCTATAATGATCGTTTTTGGTTTGTTTGTTTGTTTGTTTTGTGTGTACGTTGAGTGTGAAAGAGTTCAAATGAAGATTAAATTAAACTTTTACCTGTTGGCCTCTCATGTTGTCCAAGCACAGTAGGCGAAATACAAAACGAACCAGGTTAGCTCGCTCGCAGCTGGTAGGATGGAAGTGGATTGATTTTAAATTGGTTCTAAGGAATATCCTGCGTTCTGCCATTTGGCCAGTCAGAAGCAGGGCATCATGGAGGTCAAAGTCAGTTACTTTAAGCTAAAAAGCATAACCTTTTTAGGATTGTTTTTAGGTTGATGTTTTACGTGGCTTTGTTGGCGCATTTTTTGAAATATGTTTTCAAAAAACTTAACATGAGGCTTGGTAAAGTGCTATGGACAACTTAAGCTCTCTATAAAGCGCTTTATAAGTACATTCCATTTATAATTAAGATTCAACAGGATTTTTCAGTTTTTGGACTATGCCTTTTTCAGCAAAAGTACAATCAGTAAGGCATTCAAGTTCATTTGGGACTCCCGGCCTAAAGGTTAAACAAACAGCAAACACGGATTTTGGATGTGAGTCAAAGCTCTATAGCATGCTACGTAATATTGAATTGAATAACTGAAAACATACTTTATTGTGGTACATGTTTTTGTCATATTGTAAAAGAGGTTATTTTCCTATATCACCAAGGCCAGTATTCCAAAAATCAAACATGCAGTTTGAAATGTTTGGAAAAAAGGGTGCTATAGGCCATGTTGAACTCTGTCTGTCAAGCTCTCTTGACAGACAGGAATCCAGAAAGGATGTGCATTATTGACTCAACTCATCAATGCCAGATGGATTGACCCATACATAAATGCAACATCCAGCAGACATATTATTGAGGACTCACTTGAGGCAGTGCAGGGGACCTGGCGGAGACATCCGGGCCACACTGGGCCCATTCACGGTACTCAGCTGAACCTCAGAAACATAGAGACTGATGGATGATGACTGCAGACGCGTCTTCACTACTTCCAGTGGGCAAGTCAATATGGCACCTACTGTGCCGCCACATCTGGTGAAAAATAACAGGCAAAAAAGAAAAAGCTTTTGAATTAGGCTGTTGCTTATAACTAGATGTAGTCTCGCTAGATTTGACAGTAACCCTTTTCAGCGACCATTGAGATGATTGTGGAAATAGCAAGCATCAATTCTGCAGGACTTCATTCGGGTCAGCATTGAGGTGCAGCTACGTGTCTCAAAATTCATAAATTAACTGACAATGAATCCATCATCCAAATAATTGACAATTATTTTGATAATCAAATAATCATATGGAGACAATGGTTAACGTTAATAGTCAAAATCCTCCGATTTCAGCCTCTCAACAGTAAATATTCTCCGATTTCTGTAGTCCTTCATTAAAGCAGACCTACTGTATATTGTTTGTTCATACATCCCTTTGCAAAAAAATGCTTTAACCTTAGAAAACAATGCTCAACGTGTTGGCCTATATTTTGACATGTTACAGACCAAACGAGTAAATAAATCACATGATCAATTTATGGAAGAATATTAATATCAATGTAATCTATTACAAAAATAACAGTTATTTCAGTCATAGTATAAATAACCTGATATTGACATGTAGCTAAACCTAGAGTAGCCACAAAGGTATAAAACCTATCAAGGTCTAAAAAGAAAAAACTGTCTCAAAGAAATAGCTCTCGATTCCAAAATCTGTGAGTACAACGTTGCTCCCTCTTATGTGAAATTGCTGAATTGTTTTTATTTGGTTTTGTTTCATCATTTAGCAATCCCAAATAAACAACAATCACCGATTCATAAAAAGTAATCTGAATAAAATTACTGACATTTAAAATATGTTTTCATCCAGTTATTCACTTAATTGATGAAATCGTTTATAGAATAATCTGCAGTAAAAATATTCATTAGTGACAGCCTATCCCAGCTGACTTTAGGCAATAGGCAGGATACAACCTGGACTGGATGATCGCCAATCACAGAACACATTTACGTTTCATAATGTTACCAGTGTCTTGGTGGAATTCTAACAATCTGCAGCATGTTGGCTCGCCCTGGCGAGAGAATCAGAATGCTTTGTGTTGCTGGGGAAATAACAACAAGCTTCTATTCAGTGTCACAGTCAATCAAATGGTGGTATAATAGATTCAGCAAAGTGACAACTGCAGCAGATATCTTTTGTCTTTTCTCATTGACAAGTTTGAGAATGGCGTCAAGTACACACTAGAAATTCAATACGCCGGTACCTTTCTGCTCATTTACTACTTTTTGTGTGGAAGAAGCAACTATTATTATATTCAGGTCATTTTTTGTTGGTACATGTACGTTGTGTTCATATTAATCTTAATTTGTGAAACATTAAGTGATGAATTTGTTCTAGATTATAGTAAATGTTTTGACACCGCGGCTTGTTTGAGGTTGCTGAAGAAACTGAAATACAAAGCAAAGTGAGTGGATACAAATGTACAAAACCTGTTTTGGACATACAAGATATAAAGTAATTTCCTCCTATTAATAAAGGGAATGGAATTGATTTAATACAGTAATTGGAAATTATGTTTTGTGACCTAAAAGAAAAATAGGTTGGTTTTTTTGTGTGTTTTTGTTTTGGCCGAGCAAAATATTTGAAAAGAATACAATGCAAATTTAACACAGACTACTGGGTCAGGTCATACCATAATAGAGAACGTGCGGTTATCTTTAGTGAGAGGGTCACTTTCAACACGAAAGATAAGAGTTGTCAACAAAGTATTTGGCATTGCTCTGGTAGTGGTTGCCAGTGCAAGGCTCAGAGAAAGCAGCACATGCATAGAGAGGATCGGCAAATGATTTCTATGTACAACGGTAACGTTATGATGATCTCGACATTGAACAAAACGCACGGTTGTAAAATACGGTAGTGCACACGAACGCATAGTCATGACCTTGATTTTTAAGAAATGGGGCAGTTTTGAGAAATACGACATTACTGTACTATCGTATTCGGCGTTTGTTAGTTTCACTTTGAAAAAAAAACTGCGTGGCGTAACGTTTTACTTCAGTCGCATACCTACGCTACGTACTTTTTTTGCACTTTTGCACACGCAACAAACATACACGAAGTCTACGTACGATTTGAAACGATCTGCTCGGGTGCCCTACCTCAGACGTCCACTTCAACCTGACATAATTACACCGAAACATTGAACTGTCATTGAAATTTTAGGCTTTCACTTGGCTGTTTGCTTGATGCAAAATGCATGGCCGAGAGAAGCAAGTCAACAAACGGTAAACAGAACACCACAAGGCGAGTGAAGCACATCAAAACAACCGTCAAACTAATTTGGATATCCAAGGACAAGCGACGACAGACGATGGCGTAGAGCTAGCGATAGCACTCGCTGTAGATGGCATGAGAACACAGTCTACTCACCCTCCTGCAAACAGATGAACTAGGGTATCTCTTTGACTCATTGTGTCTCATATTCGGGAACCGTCAACGGGCAACCACGCGGGAGACAACTGGAGCCGGGCTGAGGAGAGGGGCCAACAGAAGCCCCGCTACCAATACTCTCTGCACCTCTGTGACGGTGTGTAGTTGCGAGGTCAGCGGTGGAGGAAAAACGACGGCATGCAATGGCTACCCTTGCTAGCTTGCTTGCAAGGCGAGCACTCTCTTCCGGTGGCAAAATCGATGTCAGAGCGAGAGGTCTGCGCCGCCACCTTTACAAGCTGTAAAATTCTTCATTATGTATACCGTGACTTGCGAACAGTGTTTATGGTTAGTTCTAACCGCTCGCGTGGGACAGCCACGGATGGACACAACTCGTCCTGACTGACACCCGTGGATGAAGTGTACTGCTTCCCGGTGAATGGGAATCCAATACAAAAGCGCTGATTGGTTTAGGACTTTCGTAGCCCCTCCATCCCTCCCGCCCTCCCGAATGTGATACATTTGCTTTTATTTTGTAGGGCAAATATGGTCTGTCAGCTGGAAAGATGCCAAACTCTGTTCTTTCAGGGCTGTTGTTACTGGGACCGATCCCAGCTAAGTTCGGGCGGAAGGGGGACTACGCCGTGAACTGGTCGCAAATCAGTCGTAGGGCACACAGAGACAGACAACCATTCACATCCACATTCACACCGCCACCGAGTGGGAGGCTGCCCTCACGCAAGTCAGACGAGTGTACCACTACCCACTATCAGTAACTACGTCTTTTCAAGACAGACAAATTGTCATTGTAACGTATGCGTGTATAACTGCCTTGTTCAAGGGGCAATGTCATTGAATATAGCCTTTAGTTTCTTAATGAGATTCACTCAGTTGATGATGAACATTGTGCAGAATAGTGATAATCTGAGGTCATACTATAACGAGCAAAAACATTTGCATTGTGGCCAGTGCAATGCATAAATAAAAATAAAATGCGCTTATTACTGGATGTTCAGGATGTTGGCATGTTCCCACGGCCAACACTGTGGGTCATTCCAGATTTGCAGGACATTTTACGTCCCGCACATTTCCAACCATTTTCAACACCGCTTAACAGTGGACCGCTGGAGTTTTGACAGGGTGACCAGCAGGTCCTTGGTCTCCTCCCTGGCTTGGGGCCTTCTCCTCCTGATTGCTCAGTTTAAATGAGTGGCCAGATCTAGGAAGAGTCAGAGCTTGAAGTTACAGATGATTGAAGCCATGATGCTCATTGGAGCACAATTTTTTCTGTACCCTTTCCCACATTTTTGCCTCTAAGACAAAATTGTCTTGATTTTGTAGACCTCTTAGACCTCTAAGACAAAATTGTCTTGATTTTGTCTTAGAGGTCTACAGATAATTCCCTTGACTTCATGCTTTGCGCTCTGACATGCACGGTCTCTGTGTGTGATTTTCCAAATAATGTCCAATCAACTGAGTTTACCACTGGTGGATTCTGGTTAAGCTGCAGGAACTTCTCAAGGTGGATGATTGCATCATGATCAGTGGAAACATGATGCAATTGAGCTAAATTTCGAACTTTGTGGGAAAGGCTCTGAATGTTTTTATGTCCATATATGATTTATGATTTCTTATTTTCTCTTAAGTTTGAATACTTTTGGAGGGAAAAAATGGAAAAGGTTGTAACATGTGGAAAAAGTGGAGCACTGTGAATACTTTGGGCTCAGGACAACAGTGTGAACAGTGGCGGCTTACATCAACAGTAGAGTGGCTTTGTCCCACCCCAAAGGTTGTAAGTTTGATCCTCAATCCTTGTGACCATATCGAAGTGTCCTTGAGCAAGATACTGACCCCTCAGTTGCTCCTGATGCTCTGTCATCAGTAGGTAAAATGAAGAAACAGTGTTCAGGAGCTTTGAGAAGTTAATGGTCTCTTTGAATGAAAAATACTCTTAACATGTCCTTGACAGTCTTCTGTATTCTTTAATCTATTCAAATAAAACATTTCCATACTGCAAAAATTTGCAAAACATTGCAAGATGTGTGAACTTTGATGAGTATTTGTTTTTAGTTTGGTTGTTTGAACTGTACAGACATACATGAGCTAATATCTCCAGATTTTCCATGTAGGTCTTGTCTAGAAATGGTCAAATGAAATGTTATTTTGAACTTTGAGAGCAAACATTCTTTTGAAGTTTTTGGTTGGCCCTTGAACACAAACAGCAACAAGTGAAAATGTATGACCCAAACATAGTTTGTATGGTGGATAATGACCGTAAGGACCTGAAATGTTTTCACAGATTATACAAACGACAATAAACCTCTATGCTTGCTAAAACAGCAATAGCTAAAATGTATGACCCAAAATATAGTTTGTATGGTCGATAATGACCGTAAGGACCTGAAATGTTTTCCCAGAATATACCAACGACAGTAAACCTCTAAGCGTTGGTATATATAGGGATATACTGTGAAACCCATGGGAGAACAGAGCAGTTAAAGTTTAACTATTTTTTTCGGGCATTCGGTTCATGCTCCAGCCAGCACAAATGACTTGTGAGCAATCAGTAATCGTGGCCCACATGCCTTCTTGCCCTGACATCACCCCGCCAGCCTTCAATTTTCCTTCATAGGCGGGTCTAAACATATAAGTTTCAGTAAATATTCAACTAAGGAAACAACTATCACATCACACACTACACTCATGTGACAACTGACTTAAATATTAGCATGCACTAGTTGTGCAGCTAGCATATTTGTGAAGTTGCTCTCTTAACAAACACAAATATTGTCATGACATAAGTACAGTATTGAATTTTATTTTTATGAATGTTATAACTCTGGCATGAAAATCTCCCTGGGCAGGCAGTTCAATCACACTGAACACCGGCACCCCCACCTATCCCTGCCGCTTCCCAAGGACAGCAAAGGGTAAAAGTAAAAAAAAAACAAAAAAAAACAAGAGTTATGCATTTATTGCACTTTACCAGACAAAAACAATATCAAGCGGTGCAATTTATATTTGTAAAACATTGTATAAACATAGCTTAGTTGACTGCCAAATAAAAATGGCATTAATTTACGAATTGAGGCGTGATCCAGTGGAAGGAGCCGCACCCATGGCATGGCCTTGCATGTAACACACTACATTTGACAAGTTAGACGAACATATTTCGGTCTGCACTCTATTCAGTGCTATTTTAATTATTATCATTTTAGAGGCCAGGTCTGAGAAAGGTTTTGCAGGTGGAGGCACATACCGATATTCTTTAAGTGAAAGAATTAAGTCACATGCCAGCAGAGGTGTACTCAACCGCTCATGTGCAATTGCATGCTATTCCTAATCAGCCTTCCTTTCTCAGCCTATCCCATGACTTCTATTCCCTCAAAAAGGGCTAAATGGTTGCACATTCACAGATCAGAGCATATGACTCCCCTTCCTTCAGAAATTACTGCGTGAAACGAGTCATCTGTACACAATGACCTCCCAAAGGTCTCTAGCTTCCTGTCTCATGCCTACCGGTAATTTAATCATCCATAATTACATACAGGCAGCCCGGTGGCCAGTGGTTAACGCGTCGACTTCACAGTGCAGAGGTACCGGGTTCAAAACCAGCTCTGGCCTCCCATGTGGAGTTTACATGTTCTCCCCGGGCCTGTGTGGGTTTTCACCGGGTACTCCGGTTTCCTCCCACATTCCAAACACATGCATGGCAGGCTGATTGAACACTCTAAATTGTCTCTAGGTGTGAGTGTGAGTGCGGATGGTTGTTCGTCTCTGTGTGCCCTGCGATTGGCTGGCAACCGATTCAGGGTGTCCCCCACCTACTGCCCGAAGACAGCTGGGATAGGCTCCAGCACCCCCCGCGAACCCTTGTGAGGATAAGCGGATCGGGAAAATGAATGAATGGATAATTACATACGCACAGGGATACTAAAAGGGAGAAACAAGTGTTGGGTGTTTTTTTTCAATTTTTTTCAACACAACCTACTATGGGGCCCATCGAGAGAAACACAAAATGACTTCAAGGCTGATTTAGAATGACAGTTTCAGAAAGTTTGTGTATGTGAACAGCGGAACTGGCAGATATTTGTGAATCAGGGAAAAAAAATTGGGCACCACCACTTCCGTGCTACAAATAGAAATTATTTTCTAGAGCCTCTGTCATTGATTTTGTCCTTGTATGGGGCCATTGCGTGTGAGGCCTGTAAGCCCAACTACAGATACTGTATACTATTGCTTTACTATTTTAGCCAGCAAATACTGTAAAACAAGAGGCCGCTACATATCAGCATGATTTTATATCGACTACTACTACTACTACAAACTAAATTGACCACTACTTTTATACTACTGAGTGAATTCATATAAAACGAGTATATTGCATAATGTATTCCTTTAGTGCATTATTAACCATAAAATGTTTATTGATGCAGCCAAGGCAAGGGGATGTCAGCGGTGGTAACGAACCAAAAGAGTACGGTACATTGTGAAACACCCAACTTTGCAATCACACAAACACAAGGTCTTTGAAAGGTTTCTTGGTCACACTAGCAAAAGCTATATCGAAGTGAAAAGAAGGAAAAAGAAAACTGCAGTCTTACTTTGCTGATGCAACAGAAGACAGGCATGCTGCTGGAAGGGTGACATTGATTAGCAGATGCCATGTGGTCGTCTGAAACACAGTTCACATACCGTTGTCTGCAGAGGATGAGACTCTTAACTTTGTGTCAGGTTTGTCATTCAAAACTCAAGACCCGGTTTTGTTTATCCATGACAGCAGAAACTGCCTGACATTAAAATAACTGTTGAAATTGGGCACAGTGTCTCATTCGTTTTCATGTTCCTGCAAATCCTTAAAAGCATAACTGACACCATACGGATTTCAGATCCAGACATCATTTTAAAGTCCAGAATGTCATATTTTATTGTGAAATGAGAGCTGAAATCACCCCAGTGTTTTGTAACATCTGCCATTTTGGCACACTAAAACTGAATTCTGAAGGTTTTTTTGCTGTCCTTTTCTGGAATTTAAAGGGTTGCAAAGAATTGCTACAGATAAATATTATTTCTGAGCCAACAACGTAGTATGATTCATCTATCTATCTATCTATCTATCTATCTATCTATCTATCTATCTATCTATCTATCTATCTATATTTAGAGAGAGAGAGAGAGAGAGAGAGAGAGAGAGAGAGAGAGAGAGAGAGAGAGAGAGAGAGAGAGAGAGAGAGACAACACACAGACACAAACACTAATATGCTTTTTTTTGGGGGGTTGTGTGTCTAGTCGTTCAACCTGATCAAGGTCATAATGATGACAAAGCTTGAATTAAACCAATTGGACCCTTCTGAAAAAATACTTGGGCAATTTTGCAATTAAGGTAACAGGATATTTGCTGTATGCTATTTTT
Organism: Hippocampus mohnikei; assembly: GCA_026261675.1. NCBI lineage: Eukaryota > Metazoa > Chordata > Actinopteri > Syngnathiformes > Syngnathidae > Hippocampus > Hippocampus mohnikei. Next base: position 2,730,011 of record JAKGUB010000346.1, on the reverse strand, counting down.
CTTCTTCTTCTTCCTTCTTCTTCTTCTTTCTTCCCCCCATTTTTTGCCTCTGTAGACTGTAAATTTCCCTAGTGTGGGACAAATAAAGGATATCTTATTTAGACTTGACGCTGTGAAGACATCACGTGCACTGCTTGCAATGCTCCACTAGATGGTAGAGTAGGGTTGAAATTTACTGAGTGCGTTCACCGCTCTCACAAATACTGTAGCCAAATCCTGGTTCGCCCAGCTCAATCACCAGACCATGCGAAAAACAACACCGGATATCAGAAACCGGATTACAAAATAAAAACCTGTTACTGTATTTGTTCCACAGTGGTTCGGTTTCTATTATTTGTTCCTTCTTGGAACGATTTCTATTTTCTCAGACCAAATAGTTAAATGCAGTCCAGGGAGATCTTTGTTTTGTTTTGTTTTGTTTTAAAAACAGAACATATGGACCTCTGAGATTTTCAGGGCAACAAAATCCGTAGTGTAATTTAATCCTTCTGTTTGAAACATCATATTAAACATACATTAAAAGACGCTTAATTGTCTCCCATTTATAAGTAGGAGTACGTTGTGTTTGTGAAATACATATCCAGCATTATAATTTGGATGGACACTTGCATTTCGTTGTCTGCGTAGTCTACTTGAGTTCATTGCAGCGAGAACGATGTTTGATGTTAATAAAAAAATTCCAATCTGGAATCCAGATCGATTTCAAATTCTTGAATGTTAGCACAGCAGAGCAGTCATTCGCAGTTACAATGCTGTATACAGTACATATTGTGTGTACTACAGTATTATTGTTGGTCTACTACGACGCCTAAAAGCGTGCAGAAATTTTTATCAACAACCTCAATAATAGCAATAAAAATAATAACAACAATAATAATAAACCTTCCATAATCTGTTTATGCAGCGCTACTACTACGTTTGAAAGCACGAGTCGGAAGTGTAGCGTGAGTTTAACGTTTCAACAGCGACTTCACGCCGATCATCGTCGTCGTCGGAGAAACCTAGACAGTCCAAAGTACAGTAGAGCAGTTCACAGTTTCCGTGTGTGGAAGAATCCCAGTTTCTGCAGGTAAAAAGCGAATGCCTTCATTTTAAAGAGTGATGTGCAAGCGTTGCAATCGGGCGCGTTTTCTACACTGGTCATATTGTTTTTTGGGGGCATTTAAAACGATTGTCATCTGCAACTTATCTGGAGTACTGAATGTGTGGCCGGCCGGCTTCCACGCTCGCCGTTAAAAGGAAACACAGTAATTGTTTCTTCGCTTTATGTGCCGTACACAAAGGTAACCGTGGGGATTACTTGTGCTTTCATTAAGTAGTGTAACGTTTTTATTTTTTTGCTAGCTAGCATTTCGTTGGTTAACAAGCTAACCCTTAACTGGACACGTCAGTGATGCAGTACGGCACATAAACTACATACCTGCGGAGAGATCGTCTTGCGATGATATTGCACAAGATAGACTTAAAATATTTACTGTGACGTTACTGTACAACGAAAAACCTCACGTTCTAACAGTCCACAAGAGAATTACCATTTTTCAGTGGATCCAACTGGCGATCTTGTCCTTACCTTACGTCAGTGGTATCAAACTCTTATTTGTCTCGGTCCTCATTGTACAGATTCGCTCGAAGTGCTTTTATGACTGTGAAACCATTTACATGATTAATCACCTCCTCATTTTATTACATCTACAGAACAAAACACATCTAAAACTCGAGTTTTAAAATTCTGAAGTCAAGAAAAATAGTTCGCTTAACAGCGAACCGCCAGGCTTCCCGTTCTCTGGACGAGTTGTAACTGGGAGAGTAAATTCCATTTATGATTCAGCCTCTGATTCTTCAACTATTGCTCAAAATGTTATGCAGCATCTATTAATATTAATTACATATGAAAATGTGAAATTTTGGTACAGGTTCAGCTTCATGGAAGTGGACATGTTTGATTTGCTTTTGCTGGCCACATAAAATTAATCTGGCCCCCGGGCTTTGAATTTGACACGTGTCTTACGGGATAATGATTTCTTACTGGTCTTTTTTTTGCAAAATAATTGGAACATGTCAACCCAATACCACTCACAGCCTATATTTGTCAAATTTGCATGGAATCAATCCTGTACATTGCAAATGGTAGAATGCTGCAAACAAAGGAATGCTGTGAACACTTCCCTCCTGCTCTTCTATAAAACTGTATAATATATAGACCAGGCTTTTCATGGCCTTGTCAAACTACACAACATTTGTGTCATTCATGGCAGTCGCGCTGACAAACTACCAGATAAATATCAGACTGTGTTTTGGACTAGGCAAAATGTCACATTACAATCAGTCATCGACCAGACTGCCCAATCATTGCATGCTTCTCTCAAGATTCAGTCCATTAGGGCAAGCTCATCAGGAGGCAGGACAGACAGTAATCAAAGTCATATCGGTGGAGGCATAATGTGCATATGCCTTGTTTCTATGTTCAGAAAAGGGGTAAAAGTATGGACCCATTCCTGGATGGTGGGAAGAAGGTGGTACGGACTGTCGATTCGCCAAAAAGAACTTAAGGTTATGAATTTTTTTTAATGACACCACGTTTGCTAATATTTTGAAGACATTTTGGGTTTGTTATCTTTGTTCTAATGCATTTCAATGTACGTCAATTATGGATGTGAATTTTTGCTATTCGTGGGCCGGTCTCGCTCCTGATTCCCCGTGAATGGTCAGGGTGGACTTAAACATAATTATACAAGTTGTTTAAATAGGTAGATTGCTCCAGCTTCTGATCAAATTGGTGATTGGTTATTTATTATTTATTTATTTAACACTCTCCCTGATAGCTAATCGTCCCCCAAATCCTGATCACGTAAAGCCCAGTAATTTCCAACTGAGCAGTATTCCAAAGTTTTTTCCTCCATGGAAATGTCAAACTCCCAGGTTTTCTGCAATGCTCCATCCATCCATCCATTTTCTAATCCGCTTATCCTCATGAGGGTTGCGGGCGTGCTGGAGCCTATCCCAGCCGTCTTCGGGCTGTATGCGGGAGACACCCCGAACTAGTTGCCAGCCAATCGCAGGGCACACATAGACGAACAACCATTCACTCTCACACTCACACCCAGGGACAATTTAGAGTTTTGTATTAACCTGCCACGTATGTTTGTGGAATGTGGGAAGGCTGCAGCTGGAATCGAACCCTGTACCTCTGCACTATGAGGCCAGTGGGTTTACCAGCCGACCACTGTGCCGCCCTGTGTTTATACCGTTAAGGTAAAATAACTTGGTGTTGGACAACCTATGTGCGTTGGATGAAGATGTGATGCATCTTCCAGCACCATGTTTGTGTCACAGTCAGTGAAGGGGGGGTTGGTCAGAAGCAGGCATCATTTCATGGTGCTTTAGTGAGACCCGAGCTATCTTTAGAACAACTAATGGCAGGGTATTTTTTGTGTAGGCCTACATTTACTGGAGTTTTTTCCCCTCTCCTGTGTCAGCATCGTTTCCAACCTTCTATTTTTTTTCTTGTGCCGAGTATTTTTATTATGCATGTGTGACTGCTGCGGTTGGAGGAAAATGGAACAAGCCTCCCCAACCCAGTGGAGTCATCAAGTGTAAAAAGTAAAGGGTATAATCAAGCTAAAACATACGCAGGGTCCCACATCAATGTTTTTTTGTGTGTAACGGGGCCACTGTGAGCTAAGTTTTGATGGCCCCTTATTTTTCAGAATATGATGAATTGTCTCGATTACTCATTTAGCATCTCGATTTATGACTCACTCAAATCAAGGCAATTGCAATTTCCGACTCATTCCGTTTTGTCTGTTGGTTTTGTCTGTTATTATCATTTAAACTAAAGAAAATATTATAAACACATGGAGAAAATATGAGTGGCATTTCTTGTATTGCTCATTCAACTCTATGTCCCCAGACTTCACGCGTTTGGCTGAAGGCTGCATGGCTGACGGACAGGGACGTAGACCAATCACATGACACTATGTTGGCTCGTAACTGCTTCCTCCTCTTAGTGGTGGTGAGTGGAGCAGCACTGGCCATCATCAGTTTCAGCGTCCAGTTCTGTAAGTAACTATTTGCGATGGTTGTGTAAACTTGTAGAAAATCAGAGTGCATTGTATTCTAATAAAGAGAAGTACCTTGTGTAGCCGCCCACCCTGTTATTGCTTTCTTGTTGAAGAGTGAACGAATTTCTCTCGTTCATGCCAAAAGAAATTCAAGTCCCCCTTTTGACATCCTAAAAATACCCACTACTGTGAGAGGATTTCTGGGTGCTCTGCAACACCTGGAGAAGCCATGATGGCTCCACCACATCTACCGTGGAATGCCCTTTTGTTCACAATAGTGGGTTTTCCACGTTAAGTCATTGTTCAGTATTTCCGTTACAGTCGATACTAGGTATTGTGTTGACTAGTATCCCCTTAAAGCCAAAGTGAATGCAAGGAAACAGCAACTGCATACATTGAGACTCTTGCCACTGCACTAGATAAGAGCTATATGTGTATCGAGCACACATTATAACCCACAGGATAAAGAAGCAGACAAGTGTGGTTTAAAATGTGAAGGATACATGTTGTAGGATATTCCTGAAGAAAATATGCATTTGTTTTTCACTTGTTACAATGTTTTAGGAGTGTCATTTTGAATTAGCTGGTGTAGACAATCTTGTGATTGGAAGAGTGATCCAGGCAGCGGGGACTGCCAAATCTTTGTGACTTCTGCTTTGGTTTTACCAGGAACGGGGACATTCTCATTTAAGCTCTACTGTCGTCAATGAAATGCAATTGTGTTCTTATTGTGCTAAATGGAATGTTAACACTTTTAACCTGAATAAGCTAACACATCGTCACTTTTGAAAACATATTGAAGGCTACCGGTACTTTCTGATCTTTTAGCAGCTAGTTGTTTTGAACTTCTCTGGTTTCCTTGGTGCATACGGCCACCTGCTGTACATATACAGTCCATGACATATAGCCGACATTCGTCTGACATACTGAATTCTGTACAGTGATCCCTCGCTATTTCGCGGTTCGTTTATCGCGGCTTCAGTGCATCGCGGATTTTTTTCAAACATATTTTCAAAAAAGCCATATACATGTAGTACAGTACTGTATATGTTGCTCTATGTGACTCGATGTTGTTTTGCTGACTTTTGCAGCTTCTCGCGGACCGTTTGGGAACTTTTTGCAGACATAATTTAAAAAAAAATGTTTACTGTATTTTGTTATTCATAAACTAACCTAACTTATACATGTTTAAATCTATTAGTATACAGCATTAAGTCATGTTAATTACTTCAAAATTGACTTCTACGTGCATATATACCATTAAATTTGGCCTTATAAATATTATGTACATGTACCTATATGGAGGGGGTCGCTACTTCGCGGACTTTCGTTCATCACGGGTGATTTTGGTCCCCTACTGTATTGTTTACTTCTACTGAAATAATGAATGTGCTTATTGTTTCAGCACAATTAGACTTATTCCTGCTGTGTTTGTGACACTTACAAATTGTAAACAAAAATCCTACATAGTTGCTTGTATGGTCTTGTGGAATTTCGGGACCGTGTGTATTGCACTATGCTTTATTTGGAATTCATTTGTATCCATAATGTGTTTCAGTCCTTTACAAAAGTCTTTTTGTGTATGTGCCTGGACAGAGCAGTTTCCAAAAGTTTGTTTAGCTGACGCAGGCTCGGGTCAATTGGTAGGCGGGGGTGACAAAGTATGGAGCACAGACTGGCTGTGGTTCTGAATGGACTGCAGTGTGTGTAGCTGGGCCTCAAGTCTGGGTGCAGTCGACAAAATGGTATCCGCTGTTGCAGCACGCGTTCTCCTCTCCCTCATCATGGGTACGTTTGGACATAAAATTCAGATGATAGGATTGTCTAAATTACTTACTGGTAGAATATTGTGCTTTGTATGGAACTGACTTGCTTGAAATTGCTTGAAAAGGAAGTTGTGATGTTCTCAAGTCTGTAGTGTAGATGTATTAGGAAAGAATGTTTTCCGTGTGCAATTTATAGTGGAGCTGTCCTGCTGACGCTAATTTTGAGTGTCTCTGCATTTAAAAACATATTCAAATGATATTCTTTCTTGGCTAGAATAGCTCTTATGCCTTTGGGAAACATTTCTTGACATTACTGTACATTATATGGACTACACACACACGATTTGAAGACTAAGCACAGATAATTATAAAGGTGGCAAGAGTTTGTAATATTTTTATTTGTTGTGATGTTTCCTCCAAAGGCAGAATTTTGGCAGAATGTCTCACACTGCATTATTTGTACAAATGCCGTATCTTTTTATTATTTTTTTATTTATGACATGTTGTTTCTGTGAATTATATCTCAATATTTATATTGCTAAAGAGGAGTGGGGCCAGTTGAGCTTCTTTTGCTTCCGAGTTGGGTTCTTTAGAAAGAGTCTCCCAATTCATACAATGCCTCTGCAACCGAATGGATTTTCTCACAGTGATCACGTGTCATTGGTGTCCAGGCAACTGGCTGGTCGCAGTTGAGGCTTTTAATTTGTTCAGATGTTGCCTTGGGAATACATCTCAACTCTTCAATGAAACACATATATTTGCTTTTACAGTATTTATTTTGCTTTGTTTATTGATTTTGGATCACTAAAGGATATTTTGGGGTTTAAATCATCTTCATTGTCACTTTCCTTAATTGTCTCAAATTGATGTGGTCATTCTGTTTTTTTTTTTTTTTTTGTGTGCCATGTTTGCAGTCAATTTACTCCCTACGACTCCTCTTGTGGCGGAGAGACCTGTCCAGGCTGCTGATGGAACAGTTCAGGTGGCCCAGGGCAAGACCAGAAAGCGGGTGTTCCCAGTGCCCCACATTCAAAAACCCACCCCCATATCTGAAGCCTACGGCTACTGCAACACCCCCAGCCATACTGAACAAGCCTGGGAAGGTGCTCGCTCTCACAGTCTGACAATATATTGGGTTGTGATCAATGAAAGTAGTCACTTTAGACCAGCAGTCGGCAACCCGCGGCTCCGGAGCCTCATGCGGCTCTTTCATCCTTATAATGCGGCTCTGATTGGCTTGGGAAAATAAATTACTAAAACTTTTTTTTTTGTATTTAATTGAAGTGTGTTTTATTTGTGTTAGTTTTTATATTATTTTAGTTCTAAATTTGAAGATTATTGTGATCTTGAAATATTAAAATATTAATTAAATTATTTGATATTATTTTTCGTCGCTCAAAATAGACGTCACACTGCGGAAGCTGGTATACCCGCTGAAACGACGCGCGCGCACCCGGCGCGTGCCCCGGCCCCGAGCCCGGAGTGAGAGGTGCCGAACGGGGCGGAGGAGGACGGCGGAGGCGACGGCGGCGGCGGCGTTCGACGTCGGCCGCGGGAGAGGCGTGGGGGCGGGCGTGACGGTGGGACGGGCGGGGGTGGTGGTACGGCGCGCCGGTCGACGACCGGTCGTCTCCTCTACCCCGCCACGACCACCCAGCGCCCCGGCCCCGCGGCCCGACCCGTGGCCGGCGGCGGCGGCGGCGCACCCGGCGCGTGCCCCGGCCTCCCGAGCCCGGGGCGGAGGAGGACGGCGGAGGCGACGGCGGCGGCGACGTTCGACGTCGGCCGCGGGGAGAGGCGTGGGGGCGGGCGTGACGGTGGCACGGGCGGGGCGGTGGTACGGCGCGCCGGTCGACGACCGGTCGTCTACCCCTACCCCCGCCACGACCACCCAGCGCCCCGGCCCCGCGGCTCGACCCGCGGCCGGCGGCGGCGGCGCACCCGGCGCGTGCCCCGGCCCCCGAGCCAATGGAGAAATGTAAGAAAAGAAAAATATCTCAAGAAAATAGAACATTCAATGATGCCTGGGCAGATTCATTTGCATTTACCTCAGGCGAGTGGCCTACCAGTATGCCTAATTTGTGGAGAAAAACTGGCTAACAATAAACGGTCAAATGTCGCAAGACATTTTAACAATACACACAGAGCCTTTGCTGAAAAATATCCAGAGGGAGAAGAGAGGAAAAAGCTGTTTGAACTGATGCAGAAGGCTGACCGGACGAAAAATCAATTCAAGAAGTGGGTGAAGTCTGTTTTGTTGAAGTTTTTCAAGAATTCAAAATGTGTTCATTACATCGGTAAAATTTAATTTTCTCCGTAGCACTTCATAAGACATAACCACACTATAGTTGTTTATACAAAGTGTAAAGGTAAGAAAAAGCAATATATACAGTGTTATCTTCATTTTAGATAAGATAAATGGATATAAGGATGACGCCTCATGGCATTTTTCTGCTTTCGTTTGCTACATGGACAATTTAAATTCAGCTTTTTAATTTATTTGAAAGAGACATTCATTGTTATTATTTTTCAAGAATTCAAAATGTTCAAAATGTGTTCATTAAATGAATAAAATGTAATTTTCTCTGTAGCACGTGGATTTCATAAGAAACATGCTGCGGTAAAGTAGTAGAAGTTTTTTTTTTTTCATTTTAGATGTGCGGCTCCCAGTGTTTTCTTTTCCGTGGAAACCGGGTTCAAATGGCTCTTTCGGTGTCAAAGGTTGCCGACCGCTGCTTTAGACCATTCACCACTCGCTGAACTCTCTTTTGTTGCCTTTGTTAAGCTTTAGATCAGAAACAATAGTCAATTATCCCTTTGGCATGCTCAAGTATGGTCTTCTGGAATGTCATACATCTCATATTTTAACTGAGACAACCAGTTCATTGTTTATTCTGCCACGCGTGTACTATGTGGCTTCTCCGATGGCATGATTTTATGAAAAAAAAATCCCATAAGGTAACATTTTAGTGGTGGATGTTTTGAGATGTTTTGTGAGACGCTCCTACATAAACTCGACTCAATTGGCGTTTTTGATGATTCCGGGTTATATAAGTTTGTGGGACTGGGGAATTCAATACATCTTGTCCCCTTCCAAAAATTGCAACTTAAAATATGTAAAGATTTAACCCCTCTCGTAAAGTCATTTTGTTGAAGTTTACTGCGTGATGTTGATCATCGTCCACTTTCAGGTCACAGTCCAGCAGACTATAAGCTCCTGTCCGTCCATGTGATGATTCGCCATGGGGACCGTTACCCTCTCTACTCCATCCCCAAGACCAAACGGCCAGCCATCAACTGCACCCTGTCCACTAGCAGGTACTCAGCCCTATATTGATTGGCATGCCATCAACAAAATAAAGAGGATTGGATTTAATATGACATGACATGTGCAGCTACATAGCTTGGTATTTGTTTTCTTTCCTTTTGCCTTTGTTGTGACTTCGCCTTCAAAGTCTGGCACTGTTAAAAGATGTATCTGGTATCTGGTGATATTGTCTGCGTAACTGTTATTATTGAAAAACTAATTTCACTGAACTCTGTGAAGTACACAGAAAGATGAAGTAATTTTCGTGACGTCACAACTCTTCGCCGCTCGCCGTTTTCCAGGCAGAGTTCACCAGATTGCCAGACGTTGTAGACTGTAGAGCCTTTTGAATAATGTTTCAAGACCTGCAGAATAGGTCATTATCAGGTCTTCCAAAAGAAAGACTAGAATCCTTCTTTAACCAGAAAAAAACTTTTTGTACCTTTTTCCGTTTCTTTCATAATCAGCAGTAGAATATAAGTTGGTTTCAACAACACCTGTTTCCGACCAACAACACCTGTTTCCGACCAACAAACGGCACAGCGTCCGCTATTCATTCTATGAACTGCCCCCCCCCACACACACAAACTCTTGAGTGTCAGGCTTTAAAAGATCTCCCGACTTCCAAATTGTTGGTATGTGTCTTCTTTCTCATTGACAGGACAAGTGGAAATTTGCTTCCTAATTAGGTGATATTATAGAAGTCGGTGGCATTGAATGAGTTAGTAGGCAAAAGAATCACACCAACCAAGAGCAAGGCAAACTCCCTTTGACATGTGACAACCTTCAGTTGCAATCGCGCCGCCTTGGACTTTCAGTAATGTTTTCCTCGCTATCTTGACATGACCTTTCAAGAAGGTTACACAGACTGTCAGCAGTTTGAGATCTTTGCTTGCAATTCTATTGTCAAGTCTATAGTATTCCGTTACTCGACCCAAATCACAACTCATTTCACCCTATTTTTAACTGCATTCTTGGTCCCAAAATGTACACAGTCCACATGCAAAAGTAAGACGCTTTTTTTTTAAACAATTTTTTTAAAAATTGTAAATTTGGCAACATTTTTATGATTGATGTTAACCAGTGTTGTTTATGTGTGTGGGTGACCGGAGGTCGCTCACTCCAATACTTCTCCCTGATGCACCTTCGCCATTGCGCAAGAGTTTCACGCACGCCGATGCCAGGGATGACATTCCTAACCACCTCACAGGGCCATTCGTTGGGGGATGACCGATCTTTGAAATGTTGCTCCTTTAATCCCATGACACACGGCGCCCTATTTTTGGAAACAGTTTTAAAATTTGCCATTCATTGAAGGTGCGCCTTATACAAAACAAAAAATACGGTAATTGCAGTGAATTTGTTGATGTCCTTTCTGAGACAAGCTGATGAGGTGCCTGGTCTTCGACTCACTACAGACGTACTTGCGGTCATCCTGTTTTTCCGGGTTTTCGTTCAGTGTTAAATGTGAATACTGATTTAGCATGCTCATGTCATGCACAATTCGGTTATGTGGTGGAAAAAATGCCCTCTTAATCTCACAGCATTGGCCGCTGCATTATCTGAATTAAACTCTTACTTTTTTTTTTTTGTCAGTACTCTAAATGTGCCATTTCCTTCTCAGATATATCCCTCCAACAAAAGACAATTCGACATTAATCTCAATACATTTCAAAGTGGAACGATTCGGTTTGATTTGACACACTTGCATCTTTTAAATTAAAAAAAAAAAAAACGGTTTTCCGGTTCAAACCGTTTTTTTTTTTTGTTACACCCCTAATAATAATAATGACCACAAAAGCGCTCCCTTCAGTTTAATACTTTGGTGTCAAAGTCACAAGAAAGGGTTGCTTTTTCAATGGTAAGGTTTTGATCCGACCTATGATTACTATGGAAACAGTTGTGTGCACTGCCACAGATGCCCCCTCGGTTGTTTTTGATCAGATTTGCGCTGCAGCTCCAACAGATTTGTTGAATTGAAGCTTAATCCCCAATCATTTCTCCAAATCAGATCAGCAAGTGCTCCTCTTGCTGCCCTCATTCCTGCGTTTTTGTTTATCCCGTGCGTGTTTGGGCATTCCTGCGAGCACCCGGCTCTCTGTGTGTGTGTGTGTGTGTGTGTGTGTGTGTGTGTGTGTGTGTGTAAATATAGTCCAATAGCAACTCATTCATTAATCTCACTGTAAACTCATGTTACCGCCAGCCATTTGCAGGATTGTCACCCAGCAGTGGGTATTAAGAGACACCTGGTGGTGAATGAGGGGAAAATAATGTTGACTCACATGCCTTTTTATACGGACAGTGCACAGTGGAAGAACAATTTTAAATTGTTGGGGAAAAAAACAATTGATTAATGGTTAATCCATAAAACTATTTTTTTATTTTATAGTTAGATTATGTACATGTAAATGGTTTTATTGTTTTCTGTTTGAATTTTAGAGTGAATAATTTTTTTTCAACATTTTCCTCAAAACGTATTCCCATTAGAGTGGTAACGACACATCCTTAAAATTGTCATTGAGGAGAAGGTGAAATCATCACACCATTGTAAAATGAATATATTTGAATTTTGATAGCCGCTATTTTCTTTATGCGGCAATTGGTTTGTGGGCCGGTGTTAGTTACCTTGAAAAAGTCACTTACCGGATTTATTTGTGAATGAATTTGCCGTGGCCTTCAAAAATGTCATGTGGTGCCATTGTGGTTTACCTTAAAATGGAATTAATCTCCTTCATGAATTCATCCTTGTATTTTACATGTTGTCTTTTATTTGAAGTGCTTGGCAACAAACATTTGTATTTTTTTCAGTTTGTCAGAAATGAAACTTACACTCGCATTCCCGCTCTCAGATGGACTTTGCAAGCTTATCGTTTCTTTGATTTTGATAAAAATCATGAAAATGATTACCATTCACCTAAGAAAACTGCACCAGGGATTCATATTTCAGCAACAGAAATTTGCTATATTATTTTGAAATCAATATAGCACAGGTGTCAAAGTCAAGGCACGGGGGCCAGATCTGGACTGCCACGTCATTTTATGTGGCCCGCGAAAGTAAATAAAGCATGTCAAGTTCCAAATGATGCGTCTGAACCAAAATTTCAAATTGTCATATGTAATCCACAATAACAGTCATTATTCTTGATTTCGGATTTTAAAACTTGTCATTCATCAATTTGTTGTGCGCTGTGTATGTAGTATGTAGATGTGATTAAACATTTATGTGATTTCCCAAAATTCACAACGGCCCTCCAAGGCAAACCGTAACCACAACGTGGCCCGTGACATTAGTTTGACACCCCCATAGTAACTGCCATTACTAGTCACACCATATGATGCCTAGTCGCCCCAAATGACAGCAATATCCTGAATCCTTATCCCATACTGCCACCTACTGTACAGGAAGCTCAAAGCGTATCAATGCGTAGTCAATGGAAGCAACCCTGCTTGTGTTCAATTTAGCCCCGTGAACAAACACCCAAGGGAGTCATGAAAATGCCATAATAAAACACGTTGATGGTGGCTGTTAACAGCTGCCTGTGTATCCATGCAGCGTCTACGTAACCTCCCAACATGGCTGCGGTAGGAAAAAAGACCTCCCACAATGCCGTGCTCTGAGATGCATGTAACTGACCTATTGAAAACAGAGCACTCACTCTCGCACACAAACGGTATATTCAATGCAGTCCTCTCTAAGGAAAGCAAACACACCATAGATGCGGGGGCGTGTTTCTGTCAGCCATCAGCAAAAACGGCGTCCATAAGTGATGGAAAACCACATATGTATGTCCCAGACTATCGCTGTGATTATCGATGACTTGCGCCTCATGATACTCACTTCAATAGCCTGGAGGCAATTGTCTGCTGCTGCCCTATATGTACCGTAATTTCCGCACTATAGAGCGCACCTGACTATAAGCCGCACCCACGACATTTTTAGAGGAAAACCAATTTTGTACATACACAAGCCGCACCTGTATATAAGCCGCATGTGCCCACATTAAAACATGTAAACATATTTACAAAGAAAGAGAGAGTTTTCAAAGTTTTAATAATATAACTTAACAATAATAATAATAATAATATAACTTTCTTCCCAAACGGTGCCTGTGACGCGGCAGTAAAACGGTAGCAACATGGTAACAACACGCTAGCAACAGAATAGCAACACGGAATAACAGGTCTGGTAAAAGAACATACCGGTACTTGTAAAAATCACGGTGAGCCGTCGTTTATGCCAAGTTTACGTGCAGCAGCTCTGTTTCCTTCTTTATCAGACAGCTCGATTGCTTTTAGTTTGAAAGCTGCGTCATATGCCTTTCTTTTTGCATTTTCCATGATGAGGGTATGTTCACGCTAATTTAATTTATGCACAAGACAAGAAGTTGCAGTCTTCCTCGACGCATATATTCCACCGGTCTTAATCTTACCTTTTCTACTCGAGCGCCCCTGGTGGCCGTTAGAAAAATTACACATATTGGCCGCATCACTGAATAAGCCGCAGGGTTGAAAGTTTGGGAAAAAAGTAGCGGCTTATATTCCGGAAATTACGGTAGATAGAATCTCTACACTTGAAGGTTTTGTCGCAAAATAATGTCTTTGTAAAGTCAATTTCATGAGACGACTCCATGAGATCTGATCAATCGAAGTAGCAGCCTGTTGTGAGCATCAGATATTATTGACACCTTCAGAAAGGCATTGGTGGAGGGATGTGGATAATATCGTAATTGTCGTTGGCAGTGTTGTCGAAGTGAGTCAATCTGAAACTGAGCCCTGTATTATCTTCCCTAGGAATCCCTCACATCCTCTGCTGAGATCCTTCATAAGTCACATGGGCAAGGGAAACCTTGGGCACTGGGAGTCCCCATTGGCATCTCTCCCTCGCTTCCCCAATCACAATACTTGTGAGATGGGAGAGCTCACACAAACTGGTAGGCAATATGATGTGTTCTGTAACTCCAGGGACTTTGGCAAGCTCCTTCAAGAAATAGGGTGATCATTGCAAATGTTGTTTTAAATACCTGCGATTGGCTGGCAACATGTTCAGGGCGTACGCCGCCTACTGCTGGGATAGGCTCCAGCATGCCTGCCACCCTCGTGAGGATAAGCGGATTAGAAAATGGATGGTTTTATATACTACGATATTTTTGTGTGTGATTTGATGTACAGTAAGCTCCATGTTACAGGGAAACCTAGAATTTTGCAAATGCTCTGTTTAATCCCTGTAAAGTTCTGTGTCTTCCCTGAATACCTGTGCGAAGTTTCCAATGTTAATGTTTGACAGATTTTCATAGCCCTGGCTCTGTAAATGAATAAGCTTGTGGGTGGAAATGTTCATAGTTTGATGCATTTACTTGCTACTTGACATGTAAGCCTTCAAATTGTGTGCTTTATTTCAGGTGTGGTGCAGCACCTACGAAATGGGAAACTCCTCCAGCAGGCCTACCGGCCTCACAGTCTTGTCCCCTCTGACTGGTCACCTCAACAGGTATGGGTGGAGACGACAGGGAAGAGCCGCACACTTCAGAGTGGACTGGCTTTCCTCTATGGCTTCCTCCCAGAGTTCATCTGGAACAAGCTGACCGTCCATCACCAGGAAGTACGTTATTCTGCGGCTCTGCCTGCGATTGTCCTGCCAGGAACCGATACCTTGAGGAGGAGCAGAAGAGACAATACCGGCTCAGAGTGGCCGACGCGGAACTAGAAAGAACTTACGCCGACATGGCACGCACGTTAGGTATTCCAACACGTAACCTCCGGGCCGCAAACCCAATAGACTCTCTGCTGTGCCACCTGTGCCACGGCCTTTCTTTCCCATGCGCTTCCAGGAAAGACGGTAGCACAGGTGAGTGTCTAACAATGGCGCAGTTTGCTGCCATACGTCGACAACAGCTCGATGACGAAAAGGATCGCAGAAGAGCGGGACTGTATCGTAAATATGCAGTCCTGGCCATGTACCCCTACCTCAACCGAACCGCCTCCAAAATGGAACGAGCGGCCAAGGCCGCCACAGGTAGCCGGCCGCCAAGAGCGGGAGGCGAAGAGAGATTCACGCTCTCGTCTGCTCATGACGTAACCGTGGCACCTTTGCTGAGTGCCCTGGGACTGGAGGAGGCCAGGTTCCCACCTTTTGCAGCAAGATTGGTATTTGAATTGTGGAAAAGCACCTCAGCGCTTCAGGGACAAAAGGAGCCGAAGCTTGGCAAAGGCGGGAGGCCAAAAACAAGAGATGGAGGATGTTTTATCAGGGTATTATATAATGGAGAGGATGTAACGTACGACACCGCGTTCTGTCGCTCTCTTGACCGTCACTCCAGTCAGCCTCTGTGCCCTCTGAAAAAGTTCCTTTCTTTTGTCAGGAGAGACATCTTCAGCGTTGTCAATGCTACTTCCTACCATCAGGCCTGTTTTAGTCGTACAGGTTAACACAGGGTCAACCGTCATGAATGGGTTGGTGGCTATGCAACCTATCTTTCTTGGTGTCTGGTTTTGTTCTTTTACTTTTAATGATGAATGGGATAGCAAAGACATAATTCTATTTACTCAGAAAAAAAGCAAAAACAAAAGGGTAACATTCCAGAGAACAAACACATCTACCACTGCAATCGATGAAATATTTGTAAAACCTTCTATTGTTTACATTACATCAAACTGACAACGATCTGCCTTTTTAGCAAGGGCATTTTTATGAAGCTCCTGTTTTTATAGGAATAGTGAGGCCGGGCTCTTGAGTTATTTTAGCAATAAAATTCTTCTGAATTCTCTCACAAGCATACTGGCAAAACATGGTTCAAGAGAATGGATGTAGCACTAAGACACTTTATTCTTGCAGTCCAGATATGGAACCAGAAAGGAAATAGTAATTTTTAAACATTTTAAAATGCTTGAAAAAAAGGCAACACTAAAGACTGATATTGTATGCTGGATTAAACGTTTTTAGAATTTGTGTTCGCTTGTGTTTGTGCGCAGTTTTTGTTTTCTTATTAAATCTTTTTCAAAGGTTTGGGCAAGTTTGCAGTTTAGAAAAGACACTTTTTGGCATTCATGTTAAAACTGTGACCTGACAGGAGATTACTATTAAAATCGGCATTGGAAAACATCTGTGGCCCTTATGCCTCTCATTTTACTTTTAATTCTTGTTTAAAACCGTGCCTCACAACTGGAGTGCTATAAAACACCACATCTTGACAAGATGTGACTATAAAGACAGAGGAAGAAACACGGGAATTTGGTGTTTTCAATTTATTATTCAAGTGCCTCGAAATTTGTACTCATACACCTGGAAGGTTTTCAGATTGCGTGACTCTACAATTACAAACGAATTGATTCTGTTGAGATTTATTTTATACGTTCATTGACGAATAGAGATCCACACATGAATTCAAGTGAAAATGAATCCGAATGACAGACCTTGTCCCAATTTTTCACTGGTCGTGTCTGTAGAATAAAATAACTCTTATTTAATTTTAAATCATTTACCATTTATTTGCATTCCCCATTAATAGCTGTAAAAATAATTAATTAAACAAATCTACCACTAGATGGCACTAGTGTTCCATATTAGTCCATATACATCTGCTACCGTCAGTTCTCGAATTTGTCTTTTCAACGGTGCTGCAAGGACCCCAAAACACATAGTTGCATTTATATAAACGGACATAACTCTTTCTTTATTAACAGTACATAACTCACAAAGGGTATTTCTGTAGCGAGTGCAGCAGTGAGACTTTCTTTCGGAATCCTCCATATCAGAAGTGTATTGATTCAGTGGACTTCGTATCACTCCACGACAGAGCATGGAATTGACGTTATTACTTGCTATAAGCCCAACATCTTTGTGTACATTCGTATCTTCATTTGAGCAAAAGTACACGGGAGTGAAATGGCTGATGAACTGAGAGACTTCTGGAGAAAAAAAAAGCGGGCGGGGGGGCGTTATTTAATTAAAAGGCAAATATGCTAATTCAGACCCAAAACTATCTCCCAGGCCATTTCACGTGTTATTCTCTGATGTCAGGATTGATAATGGGTTGTTAATGATAGTTCTCCTCTGATGGACTCGACTTACTCCACTGTTATCCTGGCCTCCCGAACCAACGCCTCTCCCTCCAGGCTTAGAATCCTCTCTACCGCACTTCTGACATCATTCTGCGAGAGTGAGGTCGAACTGCATCATTCCACCGCCCCTTGCTTAATCTTTGATGTTGTCACTGTGCCCCTGGCTTTGGCTATTGCACCGGGACACATCAAGGTTAATGTATTGGTTGCTCTTCTGTTTGTTTAGCCCCAAATCCATGTAAACATGAATCAGCTTGGCGGCAAAACCACAAATACAAATGTTCAAACACATCCAGCAGCACTACAGTGATTGGGAAAAATACTCTGGCTAGGCAGAATGTTTTCTTAATTGCAGGACATTTTAGTGCTATCCAATATGAGAGCTGTGTGAAATATTCTGCTTTTAAAAAGATGATAATACAATACAATACAATACAATACATGCTTATTTATATAGATGCTCGGTTTGCAGTGACACTGCCCGAGGGCTATTCACTGAACAGCATTGGTGTTGTTTTGGTTGTGCCTCTCATATTTTAGGTGGCTCACTTAAATCAGGTAACCAAAATAGTCGTCATACTTTTCAGCCTGATACAAAATAACATTAACAAACAGGTTCACAAGTTTAAAGATAACTCTCTGGTTTTGGGGTGAAGGGAGCCAGGCATTGACAGGTGAGGCAAGCATACTAATGCTTCTGTTGAACGAACTCCAAGTGGTTTCAACGTTCAATGTTCCGCTATAATTCACAATCAATGAGCAACCTTATTTAGTTTTAGGTTATATTACAGTTTACAATATGTCATTGAGACTTAATTCCAATCCAGCGTTGCAATTCATTTTCATGTCAGCAACATTTGCTTTGTTCAAAATCTATTTTTTAGCGAGATTGGAAATTGCACGGTGGAAGTAGATGCTGTTTTGCAAAAATCACATCTTCTCTAGCTTGTTCTCAAGTTTCATTAAGCAAGCAAGATTTAAAACTATGAAAACTGGAGAGCCAGGTAGAGTAATATTCTCAGCACGTAACGGTGACGTGGCACAGGAGGCAGTGTGTGTAAAGCTGGGGGTCAGCTAATTGGGGTCCGCAATGTGTGTATGTCCTGTCCGTCAGTGTCTAGACTCTGCTGCTGGTGTGTTTTTGCAGATGTTAGGCTTTATGAAGCCCTTCACCCGAGGAAACAACCAGGTCGCCGTCAACGTATGTGTTGGTGTGCATCTGCACTCACAGCTCACAATTTTAGATACACCTACGCATCCACATAGAGCCAATAAAAGGGCTGCATATAAAATAAACGTTTTATTTGACAGAGCTAATTGCTGGTTGTTTGTGGGGTAGCGCTGCACTGTGTTGTAAGGTGGTTACTTTATTTAGCTCCATGAGAGCGGCATAATATGTGGAACATTTTCCGTATACTGACATGTTGTCCTACTGTAAGCTATGGCCACAGTAGTATATATTTACTTGCATTTATATCCCTCTAAAAGCGAAAATCACAAAACTGGGTCTTGTGTTTTTCTTTCTAAAGACTTTTTATATTTGTTTAACTGTATTATTGTGCGCACACTTACTGTACCTGTGTCACTGATTTGTGAGTTTATTGTAGATGGTTCAAGTAATCAGGATTTATGAGTCTCTCTGGCCATCAAGTGGTGGGCCAGAGAATTCATCACACGTAGATATACCCTGATAGGCAGCCACACTAATTGAGTTTTGGACATTACTGTGTAGTGCTTAGTCAGTCCGCAATTATGGTTCACGCTTTTTTGAGGAGCTAAAGTATTTGTCTTTTTGAGTTGGGGTTTGTGAAACAGCTCATCATAATCTAAATGAGTCGGGAACTTTCTCACCATTCCACAGGGAAAGCAAGATGGACAGATGAATCAAACCCATGCATATGCCAAAGGCAATGGGGTGACAGAGATGCATACAAATGTGCAGAAAAATCTAACTAGAAGTGAGATGGGACGAGAGTGAAGGGGAATAAAATTGTGTGGAAAATAGGTCAGGACTGTCTGCCAAACACATACACGCAGTGCGCTCCCACCAGAGTGAGATTCTGACTATACTGCATACTGTTCAAGAACACAAAAGTCATGGGGAAGCCACAAGAAATGGTGCAGAAGGAAAAAGCAATGAGGTCGGAGGGAAATCAAAACAGTTCATTGTACACACGCCACCTAACTGCGAGTTTGTCATTGTGATGACTCAAATCAAGTTTTTTTGAGAGCATCTCTTTAAACGATTTCTTTTCAATTATTTTCTGCTAGCCTCCCTACCCCAGTAAGAAGAAAATATTTTGCATCCACCAATTCCCTGGTGCAACTCTAAATAGTGGTGTATAAAATTATTATGAATACACCTGTGCATAACATTGCATCCACATTAAGATTAAAAAAAAACAGGCATTTAAATTTACTTAATAACTTTATGAAGTCTCTCTCTGCCTTTCTTTTCATCAGTGTTAACTATTTTTCCATGCGGTCTCTTTGTCACGTTTTGCGAGGTGGTGGCGGACCCCAAAAAGCAGGCAAGAGGGACGAGCAGGGTGTACTTGACGAATTGTATTAAAACATAGTGAAAACTAAATCCAAAACAAACAAAGTCCAAAGTATCAAACAAAAAGACCATGGCAGAAGCTCAAAACTAATAGGAACAGAAACATAACCTAAACATGACAGAACAAACAAACATGACAGCAGCAAAGAGCAACAAACAATGACCTGACGACAAGTGCTCGGGCTGGGAGTCCTTTTAAAGCACTAATTACACAATGACCAACAGGTGTGCAGCTGCAGGGAGAGCCCTACAGTGCCACCTGTTGGTCCCAAACCAAAAAATGACACTCTTAAGGATTAGTTCACTGCACTTCATAGCTACAGTTCAGTGCTGTGTGCACGCATGATCTGTGCAAAAAAACTCCAGGAAACAAACAAACAAAAAAAAAAATGATACTTCAGAGTTGGTAATCCCTGCGGACACCACTGACACCTACTGTAGTGGATGTGCAATTACACTTTCTTCTGGTATGGCAAAAAAAAAAAAGAAAAAAAACGTCTGTGTTCACAGCACGATTTGACAATGACTGCTTTAACCTTCTCCACCAGACTTCCCAATTTCCATGGAAAACCCTCCAACATCTTACAGTTCAGGATATAGAAATACAAATTCATTATTTTCTTCTTATTATTATCATTATTATTGCTTTTTGTGTTGTTGTATTTGTATATCAGGTTTTATAACCATCATCATCATCATCATCTTTAGAAATATTTATGAAGGATCAACAGCTTCAGCAACAGGTGGATTTTTTTTCCGATGACGTCATACACTGCATGGGAAATTCATATTACGCGAGCTTTGATAGGTTACACTTGAAAGAAAGAAAGAAACCTGATGTTCTTGACCAAAATTAAAGACATTTTTAAATCAGTGTTCAAAGCATGTTTAGGGACACTTAAAGCCATCTAAGATTAAAAAATGTTGCTGACCTGTGTAATTTGTAAGAGGAAGGCAGGACTCTGTTTAGCTTATTCAATAAACTGAATCGGGGGCGGCCTGGTGGTCCAGTGGTTAGGGTGTTGACCTCACATTGCAGAGGTACTGGTGGAACGCCCACGGTCAATTCCAGCCTCCCTGTGTGAAGTTTGCATGTTCTCCCCGGGCCTGCGTGGGTTTTCTCCGGGTTTCCCACATTCCCAAAACATGCATGACAGGCTGATTGAACGCTCTAAATTGTCCCTAGGTGTGTGTGAGAACGGATGGTTGTTCGTCTCTGTGTGCCTTGCGATTGGCTGGCAACCGGTTGAGGGTGTCTCCGCCTACTGCCCGAAGACAGCCGGGATAGGCTCCAGCACCCCTCGCAACCTTTGTGAGGATAAGCAGATCGGAAAATGGATGGATGGATGAATAAACGGAATCAGAATTGAATTATTATAAATATTTTTTAACTTTGTGAGTTAAAAATGCTCATGACACGGATTTTGGCTTGCAACACAAAGTAGAATTTGCCAAGTTTCAACTCAAAAATGCATACATAGGGGCACTTGTAAATCAAGTTACCGCCGTACATGACTGTTGAGGAGTTTTTCGGGCTCCTGAATATTCTTGTCATCACAAAGTGATGTACACTGGAAAAAAAAAACTTTCCATTGGATTTACTTATTTCGGGCATGTACATCGATTGTGCATGATTAGAACATGTTAACTGATTATCTTTGACCACATTTGAACGTGAAGTACTTTTTTTCAGTGTACAATGTTTTTAAGATGGATTTCATCACCTGTAGCATTGGAATCTTGAAATGGTTGTAGGATCACTGTATTATTTCCATGAGAGTAGAGAAGTATGTATGAAGGGCAGAAAAGCCACCGATTCTGATCTGAAATCTCAATTGTGGCTCACGTCGCTGCTGTGAAGGCCACACCAGTCATTTTTTATGGTACACTGCTGCCTGATGAAAGGCCGCGGTGAGTTTGTTCTGCATCAAAGAGAGAAGAAAGGAGACTCAGACAGACTGTCACTGAAGTGAGAATTTCTCTTTGACAGCTTGGCTTGAACAGATGAAAGGGTTAATCTCATTTGACTGGACACAACAATGACTAATGGCTCCCAAGCTAGCGCCTATTCATGTATTTGCTGTCTCGTGCAGGTTTTTTCCTCAAGCATGGCCTTATTTACATTGCGTCTTGTTTGCCTTCATTGCATATGGAAGTCTGTTGCTTGCCTTCTGTGTGTGCCTAAGTAAACATGTGTTAGGAATAGAAGCTAATCCATTATGGGTGTGTTTTCCCTCAGGCGCTGCTGTGCTGTGGTATCAGGTGGAAGGGTTCAACTTCCCGTCTTTGTGGGCAGGTTCCTGGCCCAACAGGGACAATCTCTTTATTGGTGCCTCGTGGAGGGAGCATAAACCTCAAGGGTTTCAGTCTAGCACTGGTTGATGCCATTTATTAATCTCTGGGCATGTGGTAGTACTGTATATGCTATGGCCTAAACTATATGGACAAATATCTGTGGACCAAGATCATTATAGTTAACCGAATCTAACAAAATAACTAATATGAATGAGAGTGCTTGAAAAAAAACCTAACAAACTACATTTTACATTTCTAAAACTACTGGTAAGTGAAGCTAACTCTAATTCGAGCAAAAAGGTCATTTGTTTTGGTCTTTGTCAATGAATTTCATCAATGCATTTAAAATGCTTTTGTGTAAGTGTGTGTGTGTCTACACAAAACAAAACTTTTTTGTAAAAATCCAAACTAACAAACGCACTCTGAAAACTAATCAAAATTTGCTGAATTTAAAAAAACAAGAGTCAAAATGAAATGAAAACAAACTAGAATGCAAAATCCAAAATAATTAACCTTGCTTTGGGCAGACCTGATTAATTCGTCAGTGGTCCTTGGTTATGAACTTGTCATTTAACCAATACATAAGAGTTACCCTCCATGTCAAAATGTGCCATAAGGGTAGTGTCAGACGGATTTAAGTGACTGCCATGTGGGTCAAGAAATAAGAGTGTTTGTCAGTGTCCCCACCACAATCCACACACCCACCCTGAGACACACACACCCACATACACACGTACACACAGGATGTATGCTCTTCGCTAAACTGCCTGGATTTTAAATTGAATCTCTCTTGTCCACGCTGTGGGTGACCTTCCCTTTCAGGGCTGACGAATACGTGAGAAAGTCATAGCAGCTTCTGTGATTTCATTCTTACGGAGCCAGCCCGTGACAGGCAGTGAGAGAGATCCAAAGAGAAACAGGGACTAAGATATTTCTAAATTCATACAGCAAGATAGGATGAATAACTACCGGTAATTGTTAACTTGTTCAACGTTCAATTAGTACGTCATTACATTTATCTTAATTACATGCATCATTTGCAAAATAATACAGAGCCACAAATAGCCCCATTTTGGTAATTTTAATGCTCCGGGATAGATGAAGCCTCTTATTCAGCTAAATAGCATTCGCTCAAATAATTGTAATTTTAGAAACCAAGAGGAACACACACACACGCACGCACGCACGCACACACACACACACACACACACACACACACACACACACACACACACACACACACACACAAAAGATTTGCAGCTTATAAATACTCTATTTTTCCAGACATTATAACAATTACACATGTCGGATCTCATTTACTAAGATTGCAAAACGCAGGGCTACAATTACATGTTCAGTTGAACATATTGCATGCACAAATGGTGGGCACCATGTGTGCAGGATCTACTCAGAATGTCCTAACATTGCGTAAGTAAATCAAAAATACTATATAGTACTGTACTATTATTTTAAGTACTACAGTACATGAAATGAATCCTGACAAACATTAGTCCCCCCCCCCCAATTCTGTCTATTCACTTGTAACAAGCCAATGTAACTGTGCCATACAGAAGACAAGCAACCCCCCCCTTTCCCCAAATAAATAAATACATAAAAATTCAGCCAGTTTCTGAACCACTTATCCATCCATCCATCCATCCATCCATCCATTTTCTAATCCATTTCTCCTCACAAGGGTTGCAAGCGTGCTGGAGCCTATCCCAGCAAGCTGTGCCCAATAGGCAGGGTTCACCTTCAACTGGTTGCCAGCCAATCGCAGGGCACACATAAACAAACATTCACACTCACAGTCACACCTAGGGGCAATTTCGAGTGTTCAATTACCGTATTTTCCACACTGTAAGGCGTACCTAATAGTATAAAATTTTCTCAAAACCCTGACAGGGCGCCCTATAATCCGATGCACCTTATATATGGAATTACAGTCTCTCTACTTTCCCCATTGAGTTGTTTCCCTATTACTGTTCCTATGCCATCTAGTGGTGAATATTAGTAGGGGGTTTTGCCCAACACAAATTGACGTGCATTCTCCAACACAGACTCAACCAGACAACTACCTTGTGAGCTCTGTGCAGTCATTATGAAACAAAAATCATACCAAAAGCATAGTTAACTATTGACTAAATGACGGAAGAAGGAGACAAGCAAGAGTTCGAAGGATATTTAGCCCCTTGTGGATGTGACCCCATGAGGTCTGTGTGCCTTTTTGTTTCATCAGTTGTCTTCAGAACATCTGTCTTTCATTTATTGTTTTGGAATGCCGTTTGTATTTTTATGTTTCATGTCCGTGTTTGTGACCAGTTCTCATGGCTTTATTCCAGCTGCAGTGGTTGTGAAGGCTCTATATAAATAAAACTACTGTATTGTATTTTATTCCCTTTAGCATAGGTCCATCTAGTGGATGCATAGCGCAACCGCAGCCACTATTGCTGTTTATATTCTATGCACCTTATAATGCAGTGAGCCCGATATATGGAAACAGTTTTAAAATAGGCCATTCATCGAAGGTGCGCCGTATAATCTGAAGCGCCTTATAGTGCAGAAAATACGGTAATCTATCATGCATGTATGTGAAATGTGAGAGAAAACCCGGAGAAAACCCACACAGGCTCAGGGAGAATATGTAAACTCCACACGAACCCTGCACCTCTACACTGTGAGGCAGGCGTGCTAACCAGTTGATTGCCCTGCCAGCCACCGCTTATCATCACAAATAAATACATTTTGGAGCAAAACATGCCCTGTTTGTGATGAGCAGCTGCTGCAAACTGAATCAATGCTCATCAATTCAGAACCCAATGTAATTTAGAAGCTTGCACTTTTTTGGGCTGTTTTGCAGCATATTGGCCAAACATACACAAAGGAAGCTAACGGGTCTCTCCATTTGTTCACATTGTAAGATTGTTTACTTCTATTATCCCGATTTGCTCCACCCTTGCAAGATTAATGAGTTTATCTTGCCCAGTGGTGCTCTCCATTGGATGGCAATACCTTAAATCTAGAGGAGACCAGGCCGATATGAATGACACACAAATGGTAAACCGAGCAAAGGTAAAAGACAGAATTAGGAAAAAAAAAGAAATAGAGTGCAATGCAGCAAAGCTTGTTCAGCCCCCGAAACTACATTTTGATGCTCTTTTGTTGCGACCAATGAGAAGCCCTGTGGGAATAAGATCAATAAGTCTTAATTTTACTGTGAGCCTGCTGTTACAGTAAAAATCTATAATGCTGTTTTCAAATCATTACAAATCCATTACTCTTGTTTTCCCCTCGCGCTGTAAAAGAGGTGGCAAGGTTGTTTAAACAATGAGAGAAAATCAATGTCTACGGCAAACAAAACATACCCTGCAGAGCCCTCAGCATAGGTCAAGCCTTGCCATGCCGCATTATGATTAGTGCGATTCAATATTTCCTCCTTTGCTGAGCCTTGGGAAGAAGTCCACACTCTACCCCGAGAGGGGGAGAGAATGAAACCTTGTCGAAGTATTTTTCAAGAGGTAATGAAGCCATGATCCCCCTGACTTTCTTTTTACTTTTCATTGTGAAACATCCACCCGTCAAGCCTTTTCCCCATTCCATCCATGTCTCTGCATATTTTTATTTGTTTTTAATTCTAACAACACATCATCAACACTCTTAACCCATAGATGCACGATCGACCATGAGCGGGGTCAAAAAGGGCAAATAGTTTGGGTGCTCTTCATCTGAGATGTCAAATCCCATAATAGCCTCTGCGTCTATCAGGATCAGTTGGACAGGAAGTTCTCAGCGAATCTTTGCAATCATGATGCTCTAGATGAGAATGTAATAGATGTTTTTGAGACACAATATCGGGATTAGGCACATGACAAAAACTGTGAATCAATACGTACCACTACCTGTACAAATAAATGCACAAACAAACGTACACACGAATGTGTGGTAGACACACGTGGACAGACACACTTAAATACCGTAAATTCCGGACTATAAGCCGCTACTTTTTTCCCAAACTTTCAACCCTGCGGCTTATACAGTGATGCGGCCAATGTGTGTAATTTTTCTAACGGCCGCCAGGGGCGCTCAAGTAGAAAAGGTAAGATTAAGACCGGTGGAATACATGCGTCGAGGAAGACTGCAACCTCTTGTCTTGTGCATAAATTAAATTAGCGTGAACATACCCTCATCATGGAAAATGCAAAAAGAAAGGCATATGACGCAGCTTTCAAACTAAAAGCAATCAAGCTGTCCGATAAAGAAGGAAACAGAGCTGCTGCACGTAAACTTGGCATAAACGACGGCTCACCGTGATTTTTACCGGTATGTTCTTTTACCAGACCTGTTATACTGTGTTGCTATTCTGTTGCTAGCGTGTTGTTACCATCTTGCTACCGTTTTACTGCCGCGTCACAGGCACCGTTTGGGAAGAAAGTTATATTATTATTATTGTTAAGTTACATTATTAAAACTTTGAAAATTCTCTCTGTGTACCGTCTTCCTTTGTAAATATGTTTACATGTTTTAATGTGGGCACATGCGGCTTATATGCAGGTGCGGCTTGTGTATGTACAAAATTGGTTTTCCTCTAAAAATGGAGTGGGTGCGGCTTATAATCAGGTGCGCTCTATAGTGCGGAAATTACGGTAATTTAGTAATCAATAATAGTTGGGCCTATAATAAGCCAGCTAATGGGTTAGAATTTATTAAAGAAATTTGAATGATTTGTCTGGGCGTCTGCTTTTCTACACAACAAAAGCAAAGCTGTTAGCTAACGTTAGTTCAGTTTGAATAGTATCACGCGATGACATAGGTTTGGGGAAAACGAAATGTAATTCAAGAACAGGCGTCAAAGAGAAAGCAAAACATGCATATGGAGTTAATCCTGTAGCCGCTCAATGAAATATAGTCGGAGAACAATTTTCACATTAGTGGCCAGGAGTCGAAGAGAAAGGGAGGATCCTGGGAATGCTTGAGAAATAGAAGACAGCTGACAACGTTTCTAGACAGATGCCGTAGCTCTCCGAGAAACCAAAACTGCTAGATTTCTTCGGAAGGAGGGCTCTGACACCCAACTGACTCACTTTTTCAACAAACATGCACGCACAGGAGACGTTTAGATGGAGGACGACTACAGATAACATCTATCACTGCTCTCCTTAAGATTTAAGGATTGCAGTGTTAATGCGCTCAAGGCTTCTGGCATCACAGTTTTATCTTGCGAACCTACAGGACCATTTATACACAAGGGACACATAAAATGAGTAGAAACAGGAGGCACACAAAATAAACTGTAAGTAACGCAAGAACCGACTTGGGCTAATGGTAAGGTGTGCTTTCCTCGCTCAGATACATACCGGTAGTTTAGTTAGTATTGTATGACTGTAAAGTTGCCCCGTCTTTCAAATGGCGTGTGCCCATGTGTATAAGCTCTCTAATCCTATTTCCTCTCCTCTGGAGTTCCCGTATAATTGCGCAGGAGCACAAGTAGGAAGAAAAGGCTACAAAGGTTTAGAACACAGACGTTACACACATGCCTCCCCACACGTTTCGAATGATTGAACAATCTTTGGCTCCGATGGCTAAGTACTTTAATGACCGCATGACGCAGCATCACGGGGTTTATGGATGTGGGGCCCATTTAACTCACTCAAAGGTTTATCAGGAGGTTTTTGGGGGGGGACAGGGAGGGGGGGATGCATGAACTCCAACCTGAGAATAAACAGTTGCTTGACAAAGCATCTTTTTTTTAAAATGAGTACTGACGTATTTTGAACAACATATTAGTTACATGCTTTTTTCAAATACCCCAAGAATAAAAACATACATTACACACCCCATTTTTTGTGTTGCTGAAATTAACCTGCTTCACGGGACTGGCCAAAATTTCAATTTATCGATTAATTTCACATTTTCTGGATAGCCACTAATGTTGAATGTCTGATGTAATAAATAATAAATATTCTAAATAGATTAATCAGTGACATCATTGTTCGAGATATTTTTTTGTTTCAGTATAGTGCAGTGGACCCCTACTATTATTGTGACATTGACCGTTTTCATGTAAAGACAAATTTTGATGGACAAGTATAGAAACAAACAACAAGTGATTGAAAATGTAATTCCCCACTATGCCAATTGCAGTTGTGGGAGTGCTGTAAATGCTTCTCTTCAACAAACCGAATGGTCTCCTCTTATATACCAAAACATCGTGTCACCTTCAGTGTCGTAAAGCAACAAAAGTGTTGCGATGTTGGTGCGTGTTTTTTCAAACAACTTCAATGGTGAAGACATCTCTTGTTAGCATGCAGTTTTTGTCTGTGTATCATTGGAAACATCGTTTTGGGAACAACGATGGTGTTTCATTTTACGCTGCTACCCTCCTTCCTCACTGCCAGCCTCTAGATAAAGCTGATATGAATCTTTTAAGACGAACAGCGATCGGGATAGTCAAAGATTGCAATGCTGACCACTAATGTCATCCACCACAAGCTTATTTTTGTACTGTCTGACCCGCGCAGATGTACGAAGACTGTGTCACCTTGTTGGACGGACTTTTCACTGCTCCACATTGTGTTACAATCTGGTGATGGCAGTAGACAGAAACACGATAAACGATTTGTCAACTTCAAGTGCAAAAAACATCGAGGTGGAGTCGTAGTCAACTTGTCCACTAATTCGCGTGACCCCTCGTGGGCAGTAAAGACTCAACTAAGTTAAAATTTTCCAGGATAAAAGCATGTGTTGAGACCTACAAGTGCTAAAGGATTTATATTTCATTCGTGTGTGAAAAGACATTAGTGAGAGGAATGTCCTTATTCTGTCGTATTCGTATTTGTACACATTTTCTTGAATTACACTAGTTAGAGGTTTAGAGTTCAAGTGGCCCAGGACGTCATAACGAAGGAGGATAGAGAATCGACGGAGGCTACGACGAAGATGGGGGTGGGGGTGAGGGGGGGGATACTTAGTGAATAACTGCTCGATCTTATATGATTAACGTAAACCCAACTGAACTGGGAATATTAAGTTGTCCAAACGAAGAGCGGAAATGCATTCTTTTGAAGGTGCAACACATGCATTATTTCCGTGAAATTATGTTTTTAGCATCTCAATTGACAGAGTGTCATGCTGTTCTCAGATCAGGCCCGGCCAATCAATGGACGACTGTAAGTGACATCCATTTTAATCATTTGTTCGCCAGCCCATCCCTACTTGAGTATATTTCCTTCAAACAATGACCATTTCTCTTTTCTCATTTTTCCCCTTCTTTCAAATATTCCCTCTTTACTCTTCCTGTGGTGTTCTGCGTTCCTCTCCACAGACCCATACTTAGCTGGAATTGATTGAGTCATCACAGTTTTATTCCCCCTTTCACCTTGTTTGATGCCGCCCCCGGGCAGAGCTCCAGCGCCAGTCCTTGAAAGAGACATGCTCTGGTTACATGTCGACTTCAGAAATATTTCCTTTTTCGCTGATCATCCTAGGCTGCAGAGTGCGCTTGAAGCATTGTCCTCCCATCACCCCATCCATGGATCCACTTTTATGACCAATGTGTTGATAGACACACCTGAGGTGAAGACTCAATTTAGGAGCGCGTACGTGCATATCATCATGCTTTAAAGAGTTAGGTTCTCTTAAGCATTCTGTAGCGGATGTGTGATGGATTGAATTTCAGCTTTGGGTTTATCCTATACGACGGTACACTTTCAAATAATAACAGTTTTTGCACCTGGAAGAGGCAATAATGCTGATGGGAAGTTATTACACCCACACTTGATGCTCAATTTCCCAAAACAATCCCAGGAGGGCCTCTGCAGCCGGAGCAATGTCATCCAGAGCGCCCTTCCTATTTATGTACAATTTTCACTTCTTGAATGAAAATTAATTATACTCAATGCACTCGGTACAGAATGGTATCGTTTATAAGATACTCGGGAACAAATCTGTACATGGAAGGCAATGCAGTACTGTGGACTGTGCACGCTAGACTACATCACAGCAATCATGTCCATGATCCCATCGCAAGCAAATCACTACCGGCTGGAGTGGAGAGCTGACGCGGAGGCACGGGACACACTTTTGCAGCCTCTTAAGTGCAGAAACTATCGTACGTATGTGTACCATTTTTAAATGCTTCTCCTGGCACTCCAGATTCCAATTCTATATATATATATATATATATATATATATATATATATATATATATATATATATCCCCATTTCCTTCTGCACCCCTCGTGACTAGGGACCAGTCTCCAGGCTACGGTCGATCGTGATCAACGTATATATGCGATGTTGTACTGAGCAGCCAGGACAATGTATACTGTTTTTCACTCTAAGTCACAATAAAAAACATTTCTGGTCCTATGTTCATGTTCTATCGTCACATAATTACTTTATGTCAATACTGGTATATTTTTGTGATGTGGCATCACATACAAAAGCAATGATCAAATTTAGATTTATCTCACTGAAATGAAGTCTCAACAGATATCTGCTAATGTCCTGCGATGGTCTAAAATGATGACCTTTGTCAAAGGTCATTTGCTTTAGAAGGTAGTTTGCTGCAAGAATGAAAATGCTGATAATGCTGCTCCGAAATTTTTTTTAGCAACACCATCATCTTTTTAGCCTAAACACCTTGGCGTTCTCTTTGTAGATTCAGTCACTCCCTTTCACTTCCACAGGTTTAAAATTGTGAGTGTGTGTGTCTGCCTGCATTGGGCATGCGTGCGCATATGTAGTAATGTTTAATGTTCAGTGTCTCACTTGACTCCCCGCCTCGTCGTGACAGGAGGGAGTGTCTGCAGCAGACTTGTGTTTATTTAGCCCCAAATTCCACTACTCCTCCATGAATGAGAGAACCAGTGACCCTGCCCCCTTTCCTTCTGAAAAGTGTGTGAAGAAGCGTGTTTCATTGCTGCCGTATGAAGGTGCTGACATGGCCCTAATGACAGTATCACTCTAAAGTGTCTCGATAGTGCTTGTCTTCGTGCACGCCCTCACCTTTAACAGGCTGTCATCATCAGAGCCTCGTTGCAGCGCACTACCAAAGTCAGGATGTGGGAGCCAAACTTGTTGAAAGATTGCATTTTTTTTTTTACTCCTCACTATGAGCATCACACTGAAAGAAGAAATAAAGCATCATTTTCAGGATGTTCTGCCCAGTCTCACCTGCAATGGGAGTTTATTTACCTTTCACTTTTCATTAGGCAACCGAGTGTGGGCCCGCTGCACGGTGGCCATTTCGGATCATTGACTAGCCCACAGTCCACGGAGGCCTCTAATGAGTCAACTAGAGTTTCTGTCAATACTGCCCAAACGTACGTCTTCATTTGCCTCTGTTTAGGATTTTCTCTAATTGATATTGAGTGCTGACTCGCCTTTTGCTGGCTTTGTGTAGAGTTGTTGTCACTCAAAATTAGCAGTTTTTAACAAGCTGTAATGTGTATTCTGAAACCAGTTCCTCATGTGTGTTTAGTGTCACTGTCTAGGATACATTGGATACACTTTCTCTTCCTTGACATTTTGCTGGGGTTGATTAGAAATGCTTTGGGTTCTGTTTTATTTCTTCTGGAAAACTCAGAAACATATTTCAATCCGCGTTGGGACTTGGGACCCAGAGTTTTGTTTTTCTCATCAGAAATGGTCCAACGTCATAAAATCCTTCTGTTCGAGCTTATTTATTTTATGTGCACAAATGTGCGTGTTTCAAGCGGACATTTGATTCAGACCCGCCATGGGCTGTTATTGTGGGAGCGTTTCAGTGGAGAATGGGCATGTTTCTGCCGACCGCTTCTGGTTTGTCTCACTCATTACCTTGTCATAACAAACACTCTGGTGCTGTATGTCAGCTTACATGTGCATCGCCAGAAAGTACGCACTTTGAGTTTATTCTCACCTCATTAAGCTGCAGAAGAGAGAAGAGAAGCAGAAGCAAGCTGGAGGACATGAACAAAATGAGATAACATAGGAATTTGAAGTTGTCAGTGAAATAAAAGTGCTTGGACAGATCTCTGAGAAATTCTGAAAGGAAAGCCTGGGAAATGAGAGTACATTCCCACCCATGGTATTTTTTTAAAACTTCATTGAACCTACTATTAATTTGTCTGGGAGGAAACCCGGAACACCTGGAGAAATTCTATGCAAATATGAGGAGAAAATGAAAACTCATATAGGTCTAAGATTCAAACTAGAACCTCTGACTGCAAGTGTGATACGCTCACCAAAGGCTTTCTACACATACTCGGTCAAGTTTTGTCTTCTTCCATTAACTCATTCAGTGCCAGCCAATTCTGGACCAAGTCTGAAAAGACGTTTAAAAACGTCTTTGGGAGTGAATGAGTTAATCATCCTTAACATGACTTATTTCACTCTATTATTGACAACACAACAAATAATGGGAATAAAACATCTCTTATCCCAAGTACACATCATATATTGTATAGTGATAATTGGGAATGCACCATAGACAGGGGAAATACTGTACATGAAGGGCATGGCAATTCCAAGCACAACTTTAATAAAATATATATACCAACACCTCGGTATATTTCAGAGACCTTAGCATACCTTGTCACTATATCTCATTGAGAATCCCGAGGATATGGATTTTGCTTTCTCTTGGACTTTATAGGTATTATTTTTGTAGACAGGCGCACATGAACTTCGCGTAAACACTGGCGCTAAAGGTACAAGCGGATCGAGGGCATAGACAAGACTTTAGACCAAGCAGGTCTAAATTGTGGCCCAGGTGCTGCAACGTGATTTGGGTATATTAACAAAGATGCACAATCGGGGGTGCAAGGCAGTCTCCTGGTGCTCACTTTACATTACATCATCCGCAAGTGGAGATTCTTGCAGTTCCTTATGAATTTACTTGGTACACGCCAATTTCCTGCATGGACCTGAACAAGAAAATCCATTTTGCTTCCGCCATGTAGACCACGTGCCTCTCCTGCGCTGAATTTTAAGGTAATGAGTGGAGCCGCTTGGACTGCCCAGGAATCAAGTCGGCTGTGTTCACTCCCACGATGGCGCAAATGACCATTTCTAACTGCGCCAGTCTACAAAAATACCAAAAGAAAGAAAACTCCATCCATGTACGCAGTTTGGCTGCCCTCTGCGCAAGACTCATTTTATGGTAAATATTACTGTAGCAGTTGTGTTATTTCCTGTCAGAGAGCTGATTGTGTTGGTTTGGCATTTTGACAGGAGCCCTGGTCGGAAGAGTGTGATGAAGCTGCAGCCTCAGTGTCTGGATACCAATGCAAATACCTTGCCTGCTTCACCCCTGGGCTGTGCCACACTGACAGAACCAGTGAGAAAATAACATATTCCCCTTCATGCAGCCCACAGCAAGACAGATTTATCAATTTCAATCTGGTTTTGGTCTTGGCAGCAGCAGTGATAGACGTGTCATACTTCATCACTGTCAGTCAGAGTGGCTCTGATGGATGACGAACTAAATTACACTGATTAAATGAACTGTTGAGTCATTTGGTCTGGGTAGTGCTTTCCTGTTGATCTCGGCCAGAATGATAGGTCGCTTGAAGGGATACTTGACAAAGGTTCCTATATTAGATTTTAAAAATAGACTACACTGACAACCGTACCATACATTCTCTTGTAGGTTTAGAGCACAGGTGTCAAACAAAGCAGATGATTTAATGTGGCCTGCAAAAAATTTTCACAATTCCTCTTTGACCTAAGTCCCAAACTACCGTTTCTGCAGTATAAGGCACATCTAAAAGCACTCAATCTTCTCAAAAGCCGACAATGCGCCTTATAATCCAATGTGCCTTATATATCAAGTCAAGTCAAGTCAAGTCAACTGTATTTATAGAGCACTTTCAAACAGCCATCACCGCATACAAAGTGCTGTTCATGGAGCAATTTAACATATACAATAAACAGTAAAACAAATCGGTAATAAAGACGGTAGAAAGCACCAAACAGTAAAACCAAGAACAAATCTAAGTCATGCTGAGTCAAAACCCAGAGAATACAAGTGAGTTTTGAGGAGGGTTTTGAAGATGGGCAGTGAGGAGGCTTGACGAATGTTCGGTGGGAGGTCATTCCAGAGAGAGGGACCAGCAACAGAAAAGGCTCGATCCCCTCTGAGCCTCAGTTTAGTTCTTGGCACTTCTAATAATGTCTGGTCCGCAGACCTGAGGCAGGTGCGTAGGGGCGGATGAGCTCAGAGAGGTAAGGTGGCGCGAGATTATTTAGAGATTTGAAAACAAATAAGAGGATCTTGAAGCTTCCATGCACCTTATAAGGCGTGCGTCCCATATATGAAAACGGTTTTAGAATAGGCCATTCATTGAAGGAGCACCTTATAGTGCAGAAAATATAGCACTTATTAAACTATGATAATCAAATACATGGACTATGATATAATATGATGGGGAAATGATTAAACTTCCCACATGAAGCATTAGGGTATGTAAAAAAAAACTACCTGCTGTTGCAGTCGTGCTCAGGTTCATGACACGTGACATGCAGAACGGCAAAGAAGATGAAACGGAAAGAAATAGCATGTTGCTATGCGACACCCAGCAGCTTTTAATCAACCTCTCAGGGCTCTTCATTTGGAGCCCAAGCAATAACAAATGACATTGTTCCTGTTTTTAGAACATCATAATTTTCTATGGTCACATTATTACTGTTGCACGTGTTTGCATCCTCAGCGTCCCACAAAATAAGTTTCACTTTTCTGAATATAAATTATTTAAAAAGGTGTTGAGGTTCAATTTAAGGTGAAGTTTACGCTATGTTCTTGGCAGCAACTGCAGCCTTGTTTGGCTGAAATGTAGTGCACAGTGGGATTCTACCACGGTATCGGTGATGGGTCATCAGGGGGACAGGGCTGCTGAGTCCCCGAGGCTCATATGCACACCACGTTTCAGCCTGCGGTTTACCGGGGATGCTAGATATTCAGATAAAGTTTCCTCTCAGCCTTCCTATTGGGATGCCTCACGTTTTTCACATTCTGTCAAGGCGTTCTGTGGCCGACATGCAAATGCCGCAGACTGCAACTCAATAAATGTTTACCAATATGAGTTTTCCACCAATAAAATAATTAATCCATCTCTTGTCCGAAAACATACAAAACTGTTCATTTTTACAGACACATTGCACAGTGAGCTTGCACGTACGTGATGTATGGCTTTCTCTCGCTTTCTCACACTCATACACATTTCTTCTACATACCCAAGTGGGATGTGTCTGGAACACATCAACAGGGAGGTGTCCAGCAAGCACCCTGAACAGATGCCCAAGCCACCACATTTGACAGAAGCAGCGGCTCTCGGCCGAGCCCCTCCCGGACGGCCGAGCTTCTCACCCGATCTCTAAGGGACAACCCGGATATCCTGCGGAGCAATCTAATTTGTCCACTTGCATCCGTGACCTTGTTATTTCAGTTACGAGCTGTGGATCGTGATTGTGGACGTGCCTTTGCTTCTTCTTAACCATGACAGACGAAAACAGAGGACACATCACTGCAGACGCTTACCCGCCTGTTGACCTCCCCCACATCCTTCCCTTACTTGTTGCCCCAAGTTACTTGAACCCCTCCACTTGTGACAGGATCTCATCCCTGATTGAGAGGGCACCCTGAGAGGTCGATATTCTGTCAGTACTGATGGAAGGCCAATCAGTATCAATCCATGAGTGTCATACGCCTGTTTTGCTGGCAAATGACAGACTTTGTACCAGCATGGTTTTCATCCGCCACCGGAATCGTCACTAACCAGGTCCAATGGACCTTCTCAGTCTGTCACTGATGGTCTCCCGTTTTGCTTGCAATTGTTAGAAACACACTCTACGTGTCTCGCATGTGTTTGTTTGTTGGGGGGTGACTCACTGGGGTTGCTTCAAGCGGAGATGAGGAGGGTCTTATCATTCTCCAACAACAACAACAAAAAAAGTATGAACATCATTTGTCAATTTGGTGGCTAATGCTTTTGTTGGCTGCTAAATCTCGGTTCTCATTCTCCAAGGATGGACTGATGATAATAGATTAGGTCGTGAGGGGTTGTTACCCAACCCTTGAGCAACTGTGATGTCATTTCAGTCAACAAGGGACAGAATGGGAGCATGTGGATATTCCTGCTCAATTCATATTAATGAGTTGACCTTGTCTTCTCAAATTTTCATAATGTGTTTTTCTTTTTTAAAAATATTATCGTCATTCATATTCCATAAACGCAACATGAATCTGGATACTTTGTGACTCGTTGGGCTGCATTGAGTATATTTTTTAAACAAGATTTTGAAGGACCAGTTTGTGAAGAGGACACGGGACAGGCGTTTCCTTTGTCTCCTGTGACGTATGGCTGGGCATGAGTGCCGACTTTGAAGTGCGCAGCTGCCGCTGGCTGTGTCTTTGTACTAATTTCATTTATGCCAGCATAGTAAATTAGCGATTTCTTTGTATTTTTTGGGTGGTGGTGTTTTGACGTGAGTGTACAATAGTATACGACAGAAACGTAAGGTATGATACAACTTGAATTAAGTTGTATCATGTATCTTTATCTTGTATCTTTTATTATCGAACTTTGTTTTTCATGTATTTAGTCGTTTTGTTTTTCATGCTTTTACATTTTGTATTATGCGTGTCCTTACCTTGCCCAAGACAATTTAATACACAAATAAAATGTATTATTATTATTATTATAAAAATCTTTAAGACAAAACAAACATACACATATGGTTTACATAATGGAAACTATTTTTTGATTAAATCAAAAGGGTCATTTACATTTTGGAATTAATCAAATTTCATTATTTTCATTATTTTCAATTATTGCAGTTTACCTGAATAAATAACATTACTTCAAGGTAAAACCTTCAGTTAACACCAGTTAAGTTTTTAGCAATATATATACCGCTCTCTCTCTCTCTATATATATATACATATATATATATACACATATATATATACATATATATACATATATATATATACACATATATATATACATATATATACACATATATATATACACATATATATATATACATATATATATATATATATATATATATATATATATATATATATATATATATATATATATATATATATATATATATATATATATATATATATATATATATACATATATATATACATATTTCCCCCTTTTGCCAGTTGCTCCCCATGAATCTTCCTTCCACTTTGTTCCAATCATAACTAGCGGAGAGAGGGGCTTAGCTTGAAGGACTTGGAGGCAGGATGTGATAGATGACTTTGTGTATCACGTATCTTGTGCTACAGCTGCAGACAGGAGGAAAAACAACAGGCTGGCACGGGGGTGAAATCAGATACAGAGAAGCGCTCACATAAATAATAAGTCTTACGATTACGAATGATGCTGCTGCGCTGCACTTAATGGGCAAAAGCATTGAGACACAGTCCTTAACGATTTCGATTATCAATCATTGGGCGTGCTTGTTGACCTCATGTGGTAATTCTTGAACAATCTGGTGTTTCCAACTCAGCTCTAACAATTTGGAGATGCCTCTTTTCTGTGCCAGCATGACTGATTATGCCGCAGTGGAAGGACGTGACTTTGCAGGACTGAGCCAGGCGCTCTTGTCGAATATCACTGACCTTTGACCTCACGAAAGCTCCACATGATGACAGTTAATGTCTTTTATTCAGTCATTAACAAACTGCTCTGTGTACTGTCGATAAACAACTACCAGTCAAACATGTGGACACGGTTTCCCCATTCAGTAGCACGAGAAGTGTCTCTAACTCAGGAAAACGAGATAGAAAGAGCTGCTTTGATATTTGAAGTTAAAACGCAAAAAAAAAAAAGAAGATGGGGGGGTCATAACTCCCCATTTTTCAAAATACATAATTCAAAAGAGGAATTAATCAGTCATTGGCAAACAATGGAAAACGTCTCAAGTTTTTGCCAGCAGCAGGATCATTGTTTGTATATTATTGCACATACTGTATTGTAAACAAACCCATTGTCCACCTTTTCCTGTGAAATTATACCGTAGATTGTTCTTCACATCCCCCTTCTGACCATTATGTTTTTAATCATCCATGTTTGTTTTGATTTAATCATGAATAAAAAAAAAAGTTGCATAGCCAGGCAAAATGTTTTTAAAAAATGA
Organism: Hippocampus mohnikei; assembly: GCA_026261675.1. Taxonomy (NCBI): domain Eukaryota; kingdom Metazoa; phylum Chordata; class Actinopteri; order Syngnathiformes; family Syngnathidae; genus Hippocampus; species Hippocampus mohnikei. The sequence continues at coordinate 2,691,824 of JAKGUB010000346.1, read as the reverse complement.
ATCTAAGCAAATAGAGATTGTTCTTTCAGAACCAGTTATGGCGATAAAACAAGAACAAATAATTTCAAAAAAAATTGAACAGCACATGTTGCTGAAGCCACTCTTTATTACTTTTACTTTATTCTGACAGATTATAAGAGTCATACTTTTGTTAGTATGTAATACTCGAGTACTGCTCTATATTAGCCACACATTTAATACACGTGGGGACTTTTTATTTGAAATGTTAATACATTACGGCGGCACATCCGCCTCACAGTACAGAAGTCCGGGGTTTGAATCTGCACTCCGGCGTGCCTCTGTGGAGTGTGCACGTTCTCCACACTCCAAAACATATATGGCAGGTTTACTCTCGATTGACTTTGTCAATGGTAGCTCGGTTATGTGTGTCCCGCGGTTGGCTGGCAACCAGTTCAGGGTGTACCATGCCTACTGCCCAAAGACGGTTGGGATACTCTCCAGCGCTCCCGCAACCTTCGTGAGGATAAGCGGCTCGGATAATGGATGGATGGATGTTAGTAAATACTTGAAACAAAGCATAACAAAAAACAAACAAAAAACGTTTTCACAGCTTTGCCCTAGAAAAAAAAACATCCACGAAACTAAACAAAACAGAACTTTGGCGGTCATAACTAAAAAGCTGTAATCAAGCAGATCATTGGAAAAAAAATCGGATTCAAAATCAGAAACAGCACCTCTTCTCTTTCTGTTTCTTATCCCTGCTCTGTATGGCTAAAAAGGAGCTGATTGGAAGTGACTGCACAGGGTAAGAGGGGTTTCCGCTTACACGAGACAAGGAGTAGCCTGTGTGTTTGTGCTTGCGTGTGCGATCCAAGCGACGAGATTCGATGTCGCTGCCAGAGTGGGGCAAGTGGGCTTGTATCAGTGGCACCAGCAGCCACTGCTAGCCATGGAGCAGAGGTGCATGACTGAAAGAAAGAAGTGAAGCGGCAGTTGACAGTCGGGTCTTTGGAACATCCCAAGAACATGAATCGTCGCAGGCCGAGAGGTCAGAGTTAAGGATGTTGTCCCCATATTTGAAGTTTTTCCATAGGTGCAGAATAATTTCTAAACTTTCAAATGCAACCAGAGTCACACACATAAAACACTGGCATTCTAATGAAAACCATGCATGCGTGTGTGTGTGTGTGTGTGTGTGTCTTTTGTGTGGCCTGTTTAGAAAGGGAGAGTCGGTCTCTTTACTTCCTCTCAGGAAGAAATAGCCATACTTGTCTGGTTTGTCGCCACGTGTGAAGACTGAATGGTCTTGGCAGAGTATGGCTAGGATTTCATATAGGCCACGTTGTCAAAACGACCTCATCAAGAAAGTCAGCTATTGATCTAAGCAGCAGACTGCCATGTGATATCAGTCATGACTCCCGTCACACGCTCAAAGACCCGCGCTGACTCCATTCAGCATGGGATGAATCAATTGTCTGCCGTGGACCACCAATTAATCACTTTGGGGCGACGGATACATCCTCCACTGCTTTTGTGTGTTCAATAAACAACAAGCCAGTGGCTGCGCGCCTGTCAACGTGCTTTTTCCTTCTGGGATCGGTGGACACCGGATGAGCAGCGAACAAAAAAACTTTAAGCCTCAGCGTGCGACCGCCTGCTGTTGATGCATATCAAAAGGCAGCGTTTTGCACAATACGGGTTTTAGAATGCATTGACGTACCAGAAAAAAATCCAAATGTTGCTGAACTTTAATTCAAAAATTTAATTCATTTAATTCAAACCCTTAATTCAAAAATATTACTAATGACTATATTTATGATGATGATGATGATGATGATGAAAACCTGGCGTGCTAGTGAAAAGAAGGAATTCAAACCCCCAAAAATAGTTTGTCATGTATGTATTGACGAATATTTGCTTTTGCATTGATTTTTTTATTTTTTTTACTCTGGGGTCTGCAGCTGTGTTGGCATTGCAGGTGTTCTCAATTGCCCTACTTGACTAAATAAAGGTTGGTAAAATGCATTCGAGTAGTCCAGTGTAACATGCTGCACTTTTCAACAAAGACGATGCATGTTTGATTTCCCACTCACTGCTGGGAGCAAGCCTGAATTAAAAAAAACAAAAACAAAAAAACTGTCCCAAAACTGTGCCAAACAAATCATGCGAATGACTCGCTGTGGTGACCCCTGGCAGAGAAAAAAGTCCAAAGTCACCTTTTGTTCATATGAGGTCTGAAGTGCAGGGAGATCTAGATTTCAGGCCAAATGCTCCATTTCAATGGACAGGAGCAGACACAGTCGTGGTTCTTAAACTTCTTCACTTCTTCACCTTCTCTCAACGCACAACATACATTTCCACAGTGTGGGACAAATAAAGGATATCTTATCTTATCTTATACCGGTAATTGGCAAAACAGCATGGGAATGATGAAAACGCTTTGAAATGGTGATGCTCACCGTTTGAAATGTTGACACGGTTTATCAATAAAGTGTTTCAACCACACACACAAAAAAAGAGAAAAAAAATAAGATATTTGCAGTTTTTTAGTCATTTAAAAAACAAATAAAATAATCATACTGTACATTGCCCATTTTCCTGTCAAAATATTTGCTTTGAGTAAACAGTTCCTCCTGTGCACTGTTCAGAATGTTTTACCATGAGCCGGATGTATGCTGCGGTTGTTATTTATAGGAAAGGAAATATCTGCGTGGTGTGTTTTTTTTTCAGCCTCTGCACAACTTGCTTTTGTATTGTTTTGCACCCTGTATGGTGCACTTTGCTCTCGAAAGCAGTAGCTTGAGGTTGATTGGATTTTCAGATTTCTCTTGCATATCCGTGAGCCTTATTGGGCCTTATCTGCTGACTCAGCTTTGATGATGTTTAGCCAGCCCTTATTCTCATAACTTACAAAGTTTTACCCCAGAATCCCCCACGATTAGGTACACATCCTTGGGAATAGACTGGAGGGAGCAGAGAAGTAAAGTTAGAGAGGTGGGGGGGGGGGGGAAAGGATAACTACTCTCCTGTTCTCTGCAGTGGTTCATAATTACCTGGTGAGCGAAGTGTGTATGTGTGTATGTCTGTGTGTGTTTAAAAGAGGGTACCTTTGGGGTGGTCCTGTAGGCTTTGTGCAGATGAAATGCTGATGCAGTGTGGAGACAGCTGGGCAGAGTGGAACTAGGGTCATTAAGGTTCTACTGGCAAGAGCAAAAACAACCATCTACACACACTGATTTCCCCCACCACTCAGTAAGCCTTTCACTTTGGAAAACAGAGGACTCAAAAAAAAAAAAAACAGAATGAAAAGTTGGCTGGTGACAGGCTCTCTATGGGGTCTTGGGAGTAGAAGGATGAGGGAGAGGGGAGGAAAATATCAGGGAGAAACAGTGAAGAGGGGTGCGGGGAGGGCAGGGAGAGGAAGGGGGGGGGGCGTCTTGAGAAGCCAGACAGCAGCAGAAGTGTTTATTTGGGCAAGCAAAAAGGTTGTGAGTGGGTTCAACACAAAGTAGGGGATTATGGAAGATCAGAGGAGAGCCTCTTCCATGACACCCGCTGTCTTGTCCTACTCCTCCCACTCTCTCCATATCGTCAGCATGCGCCCCCAGTTCACACCGGGGTTCCCGCAAAAAAATAACACTCCACCTTTGTGTTACTGCTTTGCGAGAGGAACCTCAGTGTATTGTCAGCAACAATCTGTTGACTGTGCAATACTGACGATGCATTCAAGGGACATGATCGACAGCAAAATGTTGACTTGTGAGGCGTTTTGAGAGGCTAACCGTTCCCATACACATGCAAAATCGCTTCACGCAACGCTGGGCACCCGTCAACATTGAAATATTCCCGTGACACTTATACAGTACTTATACATATGATTCGGTCAGACTCGAAATCATATGAAATCGGTCAGACTCGAAATTAAAAAATGCCGGTTAAGTACCGTAAATTTCGGACTATAAGCCGCTACTTTTTTCCCAAACTTTCAACCCTGCGGCTTATACAGTGATGGGGCCAATTTATGTAATTTTTCTAACGGCCGCCAGGGGCGCTCGAGTAGAAAAGGTAAGATTAAGACTGCCGCGTCACAGGCACCGTTTGGGAAGAAAATTATATTATTATTATTGTTAAGTTATATTATTAAAACTTTGAAAACTCTCTCTGTGTACCGTCTTTCTTTGTAAATACGTTTACATGTTTTAATGTGGGCACATGCGGCTTATATACAGGTGCGGCTTGTGTATGTACAAAATTGGTTTTCCTCTAAAAATGTAGTGGGTGCGGCTTATAATCAGGTGCGCTCTATAGTGCGGAAATTACGGTATTCGTTTTTAATGGCCAACTCGCTTCTCGTCAATAAAAAAAAAAGGGCCATCAATGAAATGTCATCATCATAATCGATGAAAACAACACTAGCAGGTGGTCAGCATTGGAATATTTCACTGAGTTGGTTCCTTGCTTGCCACCATTTTGCTTAGCATCATTGTATGAGTTTTTCTGTAGCTATTGATTTATTTGAGTGTGCTTCTCATTTATTTGCTGATTGTCAAAATAGCTACTTCTCTCTCTGATCAGTCTGATGTTGGGTAGATTTAATGTTGTATGTGTGTTTGTTTAGGCGTTTGTCACGTTTTCAAGGTAGGTAGGTAGAGGACCCTAAAAGGCAGGAGGAGCAGGATGGATTGAGCAAAATATATGAACAAAAAAATACTTGCAGGAGTACACTGGAAAAACGAACTGAAGTATACAAAGGTCTGAAAACCACAAGAAACCAAAGTAACAAAAAAAAACAACCTATGACAGAAACCAAACATGACAGGAGCACATCGACACGCAATCATCCAACAAAGACTGACCAAAGCCAGGGAACTAAATACAAACAACATGACGAGACAACGAGAAACACCTGGACAAGACACAAAGGGTTGAGGGAGCTGATTGGTTAAACACGAGGGACCCGGATGATGAGAACAGGTGGAGACAAAAAGGGACACGAGGGAACAACACCAAATGTAAAAGAAACAAAAACATAACGGCGTTGACTTTTTGCTCTTATTCACCTCTCGAGTTTACTTTTTATATATCGCATTTCATTGTTTTCCACGTCGGGGCGGCACGGTGGTTGACTAGTTAGCAGGTCCGCCTCACAGTGCAGAGGGTTTGACTCTGACTCCAACCTTCCTGTGTGTAGTTTGCATGCATCTTCCCCATGCCTGCGTTGGTTTTCTCCGGGTACTCCGGTTTCAGCTCGATGAACCGCGCCACTGCAGTGTGCGGCGGCTGTCAGCCGCAGCTATACCTTCAAATCTAATGTTATTAACACTGTGATTTGTTTCTGTTTGTGTGCTGCAGTGTTGGGAGGGGCAGCGAGTGGAGGGAAAGACCGAGTGAGAGAAAGATGAATGAACGAGAGTGAAGCAAAGTGCGTTTGAGAGAAAGAGAAGGCTTTGGAAGAGCGATTATTGCGGAGGTATCCATCACTGCAACTGCAACTGCACTGGTCGATTGTCAAAGACACCAAGGAACAGTTTATCATCTATATAAAAACACTGTACACAGCATACACAAATCCAGCCAACAACTGCCCTCAAAGAACACACACACACACACACACACACACACACACACACACACACACTCATAGGTACCCATCCATTATTTCTAACAGTCCTCCTCTAACACGATTAACTTCCACCACTTCTTTTTTTTTCTCAACTTTATTGTTCAGGGCAGTGTATTTTTTGCAATACCGTGTATTCCGGACTATAAGCCGCTACTTTTTTCCCAAACTTTTAACCCTGCGGCTTATACAGTGATGCGGCCAATTTATGTAATTTTTCTAACGGCCGCCAGGGGCGCTCGAGTAGAAAAGGTAAGATTAAGACTGCCGCGTCACAGGCACCGTTTGGGAAGAAAGTTATATTATTATTATTGTTAAGTTATATGATTAAAACTTTGAAAACTCTCTCTGTGTACCGTCTTTCTTTGTAAATATGTTTACATGTTTTAATGTGGGCACATGCAGCTTATATACAGGTGCGGCTTGTGTCTGTACAAAATTGGTTTTCCTCTAAAAATGTAGTGGGTGCGACTTATAATCAGGTGCGCTCTATAGTGCGGAAATTACGGTAGTTGTGCCACATGGCCAGGGCGATGCTGATGCTTATTATTCATTCATTCAATTAATTGATTTCAACAAAGATTCAGATGGATTGTCACACGTCGATGTCATATTTATGAATGAACAACAATGATAATCTGCCACACATGTCGGCGGAGCATTGAACTCGTCATCCTGGGACTCGATAAAAATCCACCAAAATCGCGACTATGCGATCGGCGCCACACGTTATTCCTGCTTTATGTTGTCTAAAATTGAGCCTACTTTTTCCTCATTAATTTGCGAGATGCGCACAAGCCTCACCTGTAACGCCCTGTGAGGCATAGCACATCTAAAGAGATTTGTATTGTTTTGTGTTTTTTGTTATTGTAAAGTGTCTTTTATAAATGAAATGTATTATTATTATTATTATTATTATAAAGAGATTTTGGTCACTAGCTAAAGACGTTGTGGACAAGACTACTATTGCAGTAGAAAAAATATATATATTTGGACAGAAAAAGGAAAAAACATACAGATTACGAAAGAGAGCATGCCCGTCCAACCTCGAGCGTCGTGTCGTCTCGACTAACTTCACTGTTGTCTCAGCTGGGCTAGCTGAGCTGGTGTCATAGTAAAGTGATGTGTAAAGTCCGTTGCGTCAGTGCTGATTGGTTGAGCCAAAAGACGCGCGCGTGCGTACATGTCCGCGCTGACGCACACACAGCAGAGAGAAGTGGATTATTAACTGCTGAGTCGCGCTTCGCTCGAGTGGCGCCGCTACACACCTACTCAATTCGCAGACATGCTAAAGTACACTTGCCCCAGCACGAAATTGCACACGCACCCGTTTTTACGCCGAGCGCACTCTACTTTCTATAACCAAATTATCAGGTGCGTCGGGGGCGCGGCAGCTCTGTGCGCCAGAATGCCCAGGGAGTAGGCGGCGTACACCCTAAACTGGTTGCCAGCCAATCGCAGAACACACATAGACGGACAACCATTCGCGCTCATACTCACTCCTAGGGACATTGTAGAGTGCTCCATTAACCTGCATGTGTTTTGGAATGTGGAAGTAAATCCGTGTTCCCAGAGAAAACCCACACAGGCACGGGGAGAACATGCAAATTCCACACAGGAAAGCCGAAGCCGGAATCAAACCCCACACCTCTGCACTGTGAGGTTGACGTGCTAACCAGTTGCCCACTGTGCCGCCTTCAAATTGTATGTGGGCGCATTAATTTAGGTACGAATACTTGTGTGTGTGTGTGTGTGTGTGTGAGAGAGAGAGAGAGAGAGAGAGAGAGAGAGAGAGAGAGAGAGAGAGAGAGAGAGACATCTATGTATGGAAGCAATCAGAAGCAAAGTGTATGTTTAGCTGACAAGGAAGTATTAGGCCAGATTGAACCCATTACATTCATCCGCTGGCTGCTCTTTCTGAAAGTCCCTCCTCTCCCTCTTGTTTTGCACCCTTATCTTCCTCGCAACTTGCAATTTATGGTTACAATGCAAATACTTGATAGATAATCATAAAACGTAAAATATTACGGAGAATCCCATTTTCCATTTTCTGGTACTGTTTGAATTGTACAAGCAAATTCTACTGTGCTAAGGTCAAAGGTAATTTTGAAAATTTTTGAACATTATTTTCAATCCCAGAGGGAAAGTTTTGCTTTCATGCTGCTGGTCGGGATTCATGATGCAGGCATAATCAGCGCTTCAGCGTTTCAGTCCACCCACCAAATATTTACAATTAATTTATTTTATAGACTCATCCATTTTAAGGTTTTCCTTTATAAACTTTACTTAAATGTTTCTGTAGGTGTTGACAATTTTTTTTCATGAGTGTTTGAATGGGTTGCTAATTAGATTAGATTAGAAAACCTTTATTAGTCTCGTAATAATAATAATAATTATTATTATTATTATTCATTCATTCATTTTCCGAACGGCTTTTATCCTCACTAGGGTCGTGGAGGGTGCTGGAACCTATCCCAGCTGTCTTCGGGCAGTAGGCGGGGGACACCCCGAACCGGTTGCCAGCCAATCGCAGGGCACACAGAGACGAACAACCATCCGCGCTCACACTCACCCCTAGGGACAATTTAGAGTGTTCAATCAGCCTGCCATACATGTTTTTGGAATGTGGGAGGAAACCAGAGTACCCGGAGAAAACCCACGCAGGTCCTGGGAGAACATGCAAACTCCACACAGGGAGGTCGAAGCCGGGATCGAACCCACGACCTCTGCACTGTGAGGTTGACGTGCCAACCACTGGATCACCAGGCCGCCTAATAATAATAATAATAATAATAATAATAATAATAATAATAATAATAATAAGGATAAAGTTTCTGACCGAAAGCAATCCAAATTTGCAGGTAATGGGAAACACAGAGGGTTGCATGTTTCCAAATCAAGAAGACAAGAACGGATAAAACGTTCGTTCACTGCTGTTGGCGGTGGTGTCTGAGTAGGATTTATTTCCTATCAGGGCCCAAGGTTGGCAGAAGGAAGACGACAGTGGCAGAGTCTTGCTGCAGGGCCAAGCGCCAGGCATAAATCACCCACCTGGAAGAGCAACAAAGGCTGGCATTGGTTGTGGCACTGAGCCTACTGCTCTACAAGCGTGAAATGGGGAAAACAGGTTAGTGATGACGGAAAAGAAATCAGATTTAACTTCCTAGACAGTAACAATGCTCACATCCAACATTTTGCAATGTCTCCACCGAGGGAAGTTAAGCCAAAATGTGATAAAAGGCCACAGGAGAGCGAGATTAATTGGTCATAAAAAGAAAATGAGGTTGAGGACAAAGGCAAGAAAAAAAAAAGATATTTGAATCCCAAAGACAATTACATCAAAATGCCAAATGCAGACCAAAACGACGTGTACAAAACAATGGACAATCTCACCTATGGTCTGTCTGTAAGACATCAAAAAGTCCAAATCCTCTCAATCATTTGCCTCTTGAGTGGAGTGATGAGGAGGAAAGTTGAATGTACTTCGAACGTACGTTTTACACAATCATCTCCAACAGAGTCGGGGTAGTGATCAGACAATTTTAAAAGCATCTCAGTGCCCCCCCCCCAAAAAAAAGGTACCTTTCATGTCATTCTACTTTCTATTAACTACCGTAATTTCCGCACTATAGAGCGCACCTGATTATAAGCCGCACCCACTACATTTTTAGAGGAAAACCAATTTTGTACATACACAAGCCGCACCTGTATATAAGCCGCATGTGCCCACATTAAAACATGTAAACATATTTACAAAGAAAGACGGTACACAGAGAGAGTTTTCAAAGTTTTAATAATATAACTTAACAATAATAATAATAATATAACTTTCTTCCCAAACGGTGCCTGTGACGCGGCAGTAAAACGGTGGCAACATGGTAACAACACGCTAGCAACAGAATAGCAATGCGTCATTTGCCTTTCTTTTTGCATTTTCCATGATGAGGGTATGTTCACGCTAATTAAATTTATGCACAAGACAAGAAGTTGCAGTCTTCCTCGACGCATATATTCCACCGGTCTTAATCTTACCTTTTCTACTCGAGCGCCCCTGGCGGCCGTTAGACAAAATTACACATATTGGCTGCATCACTGTATAAGCCGCAGGGTTGAAAGTTTGGGAAAAAAGTAGCGGCTTATAGTCCGGAATTTACGGTAATGAGAAAATCTGAACATTCAGTAGCAGAAACTGCAGCAGATGTTACAACTATGCAGTAGGAATCGCATTTCTTTCGTGAAAGAAGTCAACTGAAAAGCTGACAAAGCTTTTGGAAAGTACTGTACTGAATCAAATGTAATTTAGCATCTGCAGCGCACTCAATGGCCACAACCAGGTCACCTCTCGGACCAATTTTGAAAATACTCATTTCAACAATTTTTATGATATTGAGATCGTGAGCCACACTGCGTCACGCTGGGACTGAGAATTGCGACGTAATGCATTTGCAGACTACAAACGCAGTTATTACATTTTATTGATTGTGGAGCTTTACCTTATGGAGTGGCCAGGGAATGTATTCTCTGACAAACACTGATTTGAAGTCTAACATTCATTCCGTTTCCTGCAACTCTTCAGGGAAATATATTGGTTTAACCAACTCAGCAAGATTCACCGACAGACCCCTCCGCGCCCCTCCACCCCCCGCACGCATTTTGCTAACTTTTATATCAACAGCTGCCTCTAAATGCTGTGCGGGCATAATGCAATCAGTTGTTTTCAGGCCCACACTATTTTTCAGTGTTTGATGAACCTTGATGAGATTTGATGAAATCAATGAAATTACAGACGGATGAAAAAGCCAGTCTTTGGGCTTGTCGCAATTTTTATGGCAAATGAAATGTTTAAAAAAAGTTTGAAGGAAAAAGCATACCAAGTTTGGAGAGATATGATTTTGATTCCAGCAAGAACACACTTAGCTCTAAAAATAACGATAATTTCATATTACCTTATGGAAAATCTGTGGCAGTTATTGATTGCCTGATGTGGAGTCCACAGTACAAATCCTGAGGTTCGTTCTTGGAGATGCTTTGTCTTGCCTTCACTGAAGTCAGCTTCATTTGCGGCTCCAGCTGTTTTCACTTGTGTAGTTACGAAGTGAACAAAAATGTGCTGTTTTGATAACTATGTTTGGAATTTCTGAGATCAAATCTTTTCATTTTTTCCCAGTGTTTCATCCAAATACTCTGGCTTCCTCCAACTTTCCAACGACATTTGGCTCGGCAGTTCTTTTAGTGGAAAAAAATTAAAAAATAAAGTGCCGGCACTCCCGTTATTTGACTCCTGCCAGGTAAATTCAGTGGTGGGTAACAGCACAAAGTTATGAAATGAAAAAATTAATAAATGCTATATTTAGTCATTTGACCAGCAGTCTACGCAATTATTATTGACATCGTTAACGACAAGTGAATCAGGAGCACTAATGTTTCTGTCTGTTCTTGAGATCCAAGATTAACAAATGCCATCACAACCCATTTCATCACCAGTCGAGGTTCTCTTTGGACCTTTTAGAAGCTACAACTTTTATGGGTTCAACTAGCTACTATGTAATGGTAATAAACCCGTGATGAGGCAAACCGAAATGTCGAAAAGACAAGCCAAGCTAGCTTCATGCCACCATATGGGCCAACTTCAAAATAAAATCCCCTCTTAGGCTATTGCATTGGTGTCAATATATATAATGTGGGAAGCTTTTATTTTGAAGTTTGCTTTTGCATTGGGAGCATGTTACGTTCTGAGTATGTATGCAGCTTCCTATACATGACAAAATGACTTTTTGTGGGGTTTTTTAGGTACCTGAATTACTGAAGGAGTCGCAACAGTATCACAAAGGGCAACAGAGAAATAGAAGAAGAGAGAATACTGTGGGCTCATGTGAAGTGCAGGTATGCTGTAAAAGGTCCCAGTACGCTAGAGGCTAAAATTAAAAAGTGCTGGTACTCCACCCTGCTGCGTACCGGCCCACTTAAATCATTGATGCAAGGTTAACTGAGGACTCTGTAGATGTGAATGTGACTGTGAATGGTTGGTTGTCTGTATCTTCTCTGTGATGGACTGGCAACCAATTGGCTCATGCCTCTCACCCAAAGTCAGTTAGGATCAACGTTCCCCCTAAGCTGCGCGCATGAGCAATCGCGCGCTGCTCTCACCATCTCAGTGCACAGCAAATGTGTACAGCATATTCAAAAATATAATAATAACAATAAAACCTGGGCTGTCTTTGCATGTTGTATTTTATATTCTCCTTCTATAATGACATTTAAAATTTTATTTGGCACATGCGGTTGGTTGACGGAGCAGGAAAGACAAATGCGGAAAAAAAATGCAAAGCGAGCACTAATGCCGTGTAATCAATGTCACACAAATATTGCTCTCTGCAGAAGCCACCCGAATGAGCAGACATATGGTTGTCTAGTGGAGAGCTGTCGTGAAGTCCACCTTTATTGTGTCCAAGTCGAGTAACAAAGGTATGACTCCAAGCTAAGTCCAAGTCCACAAGGTCCGAGTACAAGTCATGGCCAAGTCCAGTTGAGATCGGCAGTTAACCTTAAGCCAGAAAAATACGATATTTACTCCCACAAATTTACTGAAATGTCATTATACTCAACAGCCTTCTTCGATGACATGGAACCATTTGCTTTATTAACCATGTGAGGCAGATAAACACTAAAAACAAGTTCAAATACAATTAGAGGTAGTCATTCCATCAGTACTGATGGAAGGTCTGTCAGTCCATCAATAACGGATGCCCATTTTGCTGACAATGGCAAATGACAGAACGGCAAAATTTACTAAATTGCCCATCTCTGAAAATATGTTGATTTATTGATGGTGGTTGACCTTGGGGAGAGACAAGGAGGAGATTGGGCACTGGGTAGCAGCAAACGCCACCGAGCAGTGAGAAGTGAGTACAACACAGTACCAAACTCAAAGCTAATGAGTGAACATGAACGAAAATTGAGGCCACTTTGTCCTGCTTTTAAAATCTGTTACAATGATGTGACATCTTAATGGAGTCTAATAATATTTACCACCAAAGATTTGAAATCTGAATGTTTGGCATCATTTAAAAAGTAGGAATTTCTCCACGCACTCCGTTTTCAGTTCGAAGAGCTGCTCCACTGCAGTGTGCGGTGGCTGTCAGCCACAGTGATACCTTCCAACCTAATTTTATATATACATCCATTCATTTTCTAATCCGCTCGTCCTCATGAGGGTTACGGGCTTGCTGGAGCTGGGAAAGGCTGCATGCCCATGACCCTCATGAGGATCAGTGGATTAGAAAATGTGTAGTGTAGCTTTTCAAGCACTTTTATACTCACAGATTGTGATGAAAAGCCTCAGTCTCATCACTCTCAACTTGATCATAATTTTTATGTTATAAGATAGCAATTATAGATCCCAAAATCTTTTCACAACTATGATGATTAAAAATTCCAATTTACTGCACTAATTTCTAGACCTGTGACTGGCTGGCAACCGATTCAGGGTGTCCCGATGACGGCTCGGATAGGCTCCAGCACGCCTCGCGACCCTTGTGAGGATAAGCGGATCAGAAAATGGATGGATGGCTGGATGGATGATTTCTAGACAAGTCACAAAAATAAAAAAAATGCCATAAATCCTGAAGCACTCTTCCAAACTAGCGCTAATTTTATTCGCGTCACAAATCTCTATTCAAGTGGATGCTTTATTTCAGGTTAGGGGTGGTTAGACTTTTTTATAACAAACATACATCGTGTAAAATCTGATGACTTATCTTGTTTTGGACAGGTGGGAAATTGGTTTGGCCACCTGAACAGTGTCTGATGTTGCTCACCGTGGTCCAAGGAATGCTCAGAAAGTTTTTGTGAATGCTCAGAAAATAAAGGGGAACATTGGATAACGTAGGATGTAGCTTATCAGTGACCGTGATCAGGAAAATGTGGGGAGGCGGTGGCTGTGGGAGGTGAATCTCATCTAATTTTATAATGTTCATTTTATTATCCTTTGTCTCGCTGGATGACGAAATGAAAGTGATATCCGTGAAATTAATTGAACGATATGAAATCTTAATGAATTCCCAGTGAAGGGTTATAGTGGAGTGTCATTTCACAAATATTACATGCACCATGAATGCATGAATGCACTCAGTTGTTCTTTCGATGTCTCTGATACCCACACACACACACACACACACACATTTCAAACTCCATCAGCATTCAGGGGGGTTGTTGAGTGCTAGCGGTGCTTTCACATCAAAGAGACAAAGAGAAAGAGGGCTAAAACAGAATCAGGTATAGAAAAGAGCCAAAAAAGAGCAGAAGAAGAAAGCACCAATGAGGGATGGAGAGGAGGTGATTTTAAAAAGTGAGTAGCACAAGCTTTGATATTTGATGCAAGTGAAACAGAGTGACAGGTAGAAAGTGAGGGGTGGAAGGAAAGGCTGGGGGGGGGGCTGAAATATGACATTGGGCTATTTCACAGAATACAAACTTCAACCCCTGGGCGTTGCTCTGACAAGCTCAGACTGCTTATCACTTCCGCTGTCGGCCAGGGACTAATGTCTGCCGAATGTTCTGGTTAGGGAAATGATGTCGGGGAAAAAAAAAGGTGGGCCAGAGCAGCAGCAGAATAAAAAAATTGGGGTTGAAATAGCTAACTTGATTTGATCATGGTCAAACATCAGACTGATCGCCTCAGTTCGCAAGGTGAAAAATAGTACATGGACAAAAGAGTATTTGGGGCTTTTAGTGGTGTGATATAACAACTGCGTGGGTGTCCACTTGTCTGTGTGTGTGTGTTTTCTAAATATGACAACGGACGCTGACTTCCTCTGAGCCAGACTCACTGTCTCAACCAAATGATGTCACTTGTCTGTGTGTGAGTGTGTTTGTGTGTGTGTGTGTGTGTGTGTGCGCGTGTGTGTGTACCAGCTCACCCGAATGACGGCACCTGTTTGTGAGTGTATGCGCATGTGCGCCAATGTGTTTGCTCAGCTGATGTTGGTCATTAATGAAAGAGCGTGAAAGAGCAGTGTTTATTTTCACAGGTTTGACACTAAAATGTCCCCGAATTAAGCACAATATAATTAGAGATCCAGCTGTTTCATTCTTCATATTTATTGTACATGATATCTCTTATATTCAAAACAGCGCTGCAATTAAAACATGACATTTTTGGGTTCAAGTTAACATCCCGGAATCCATATGGTCTTGTGCCCTCCATCCAACCAATACTTTTCCTTACTACTTACCTTGTTCTGGGTTGCGTCAAAGTTAGGGGCTGGGGAATGTGGGTGCCAATGCCTGAAAGAGCAGCTGCTAAAACATGAACTACAAATAAACAAACCTATAAAAAATCATCACAAATATTCAAACAACCAGATGTTGTCATGCTCGTCCAGGCTGGTTTGTTTTGCTCGCACACTTCAAGGCAAAGAAATGACAATCAAATTGGATGCATTGTGTTAAAGTTCATTCCGTCTCCAGACATCTGATTTCATTTGAAAACAAACAAAAACAGACTGTTGAGCAAATACTGATACTGGTACGTTTGCTGACTTGAGTGCAGGCGGCATGGCTTCAGTTCCATTGTGAATGAGTTTGAATGATTGTCTGTATAAGTGCCCTGCAACTGACCGTCAATCAGTCGTCGAGAATGGCTGGATAGGTAGAATCATGTACAGTGAAATTCCTCGACAACTAAATCATGTTTGCAGCAAGACATTTTTCACAACAGGGGGTTTTTCACTGTAGCAGATTTGTTAAAGTGCTGTTTTTCTTGATGCATTTAATCTGTATCTGTTTGGAATGTGACATGACCAGGCAAAAGAATCTTGTGAATCTTTGCTGCTATGTCTCATCGACAGTGAGGAAGGAGTTTCTGTTCAAATTTCTTAGCATTGTCTTATTTCAAACGTATACAATTTGTCAGCTTGTAATTGTCACAGACTTTTTTTTCCTTCTTACATTCACTTCATTCTGTATAGTCAAGTCCTCAAGTGGTTGCACGAAATGAAATGATCTAGATCCAGTACATTTTTTTGTATCTGGATCCAGCTGATTCTATTTTGTGCAGCCACTTGATGAAATAAAATTGAGAAATTCAACACACACACATTTCTTTTCAGCGCGGCCTACCTGCAGGATATTAAGCTGGTGCCTTACCAATTCATCCATATCAAATACACACTTCCTTTCATTAGGAACCGTGATTCCTGTGACATGAATTCATGTTTCACATTGGTTCTCCACACTTCGCAGCTGACAGCACCCATCAAACTGGCTCTCCTCTTATCCCAATCTGCTCAAATGCTTTTCATGCAGTAATCAGTTTTACAAGTCACATAGTGTGTGTGTGTGTAAGTGCAGTAAGTGATTTTAGTAGGAAGCTTTAGTGCTCATCCAACACATGTGACTCAGACAGCTGCAACTCAGCAGGGTTCCTTCCACCATGGGCACAATGTCTTACCACTCTTGTCACTATACACAAACGTGAATTTTCGAAATGGTGTCTCGGAGTACAGCGCCACGTGTTCTTTTGTGTGTGTGTGAGTGTATATCGTAGTTCGCAGACAGTAGTCAACACTGTGTGTCTCTTGAACGTGTGTGTGTTTTTGTGTGTGTGTGTGTGTGTGTGTCTGCGTGTGTGTGCGTGTGTGTATAACCTAGTTCGCACAGTAGTCAACACTGTGTGTCTCTTGAACGTCTGTGTGTGTGTGTGTGTGTATATCCGAGTTCGCAGACATTAGTCACCACTGTGTGTCTCTTGAAAGTGTGTACCTGAGCTGTTTAACCGAGTTCGGTCAAAAGAGGGCACTACCACCCCTGTGTGTGTGTGTGTGTGTGTGTGTGTGTGTGTGTGTGTGTGTGTGTGTGTGTGTGTGTGTGTGTGTGTGTGTGTGTGTGTGTGTGTGTGTGTGTGTGTGTGTGTGTGTGTGTGTGTGTGTGCACAACTGCCTCACACGCTACTTACACATGCACGCACACAGACGCACAATATATACACGTACAATAAGCAGACCTGACACATACTGATGGACTTTTCTACTGAATAGTCACGATACTTCCTTGTGGTTTATTTCATCGCAAATGGAATTCTTGGCAGTCGTTTTTAGACAAACAAACATGTGCATGCGGAAACCGTGACACGAGAGGTTTTGTACACACGTTTAAAGAGACACCGCAGTTGATTTTGTTGACAGCAGCATATCGTTATCTCACTCTGTTTGCACAGGTGGCGATGAGAGACTCTCTTGACATGTTTCGTGTAATTTGGGGGCTATAAATAGCAGTGCCATGAGATGGCGGGCTCTTGAGATGGCAGTCAAGAAGGCACACAAACTGCTTGCACTGTTATGATTGGAACACACACACATGAAAGTTGAGTGAGGGTGATAGAGACGGATTCGTATAATGTATGCTTAGCGTTGACATCTGTCACCCCTTGATTGGCGGACTCATTTATCGGCATGTGTGTGGTTTTGTCCATACATCCTGCATTATGTTTACAACTGAGAACATTCCAGGGCCAAAATTACATGTCCAATGGCGAGCTATCATACCACTAGTCTTGCTGAAGGTGTTTCTTAATGAATGTGTGTGTGTGTGTGTGTGTGTGTGTGTGTGTGTGTGTGTGTGTGTGTGTGTGTGTGTGTGTGTGTTCAAGTATCCTCATGAAGTTCTTCCAGCTTTCCTTCTTCTGTTTCTATCGATGTATTGTGGCTGCGCGGATCCTTCTAACTTTCACTCGTCTGCTCTCTCCTGCTCAACAGTCCTAATTACCGAGTCGCCCCGCTCCTTCACATCCTTTGAAGTTATTACTGCGCAAATTCTACCAAGCTGCACCGCAGACAAAAGAGGAAAAATACTGCATTTGAGGAACTCTGGAAATGTGTGTGTGTGTGCGTGTGTGTGTATGTGCATGTGTGGGTGCGTTCATTTTGTATTTCTTATTGCGAACTGCATCAGCAGCGTATCCAGTTTCACGTGTGTTTACGTCTAAGTGAGTGTGTATATTGAGAAGCCAACAATGCAGGTTTGTGCATGTGTCTCTATGCTGGGTGAATTAGAGTGGAGTTCCCGCTCCTATTTTGAGATAATATCTGTATACTCTGGTGCACGTGTGTGTTTATAAGTGTGTGTAAGTGAGTATGTGTGGCTCTGTGAGTAATTGTGAAGCTCATGCCCTCATGCAGGCCTTTCATTGATTGGCCTTCGTGTTCGTCACAATTGTGTAGAAGTGAAAGACTCACAGAAGACAATAGAAGACAGAAGACACAACTGGCAATCTCACACTTACTAAAACATGAACTACAAATAAACAAACTTATGAAAATCATCACAAATATTCAAACAACCAGATGTTGTCATGCTCGTCCAGGCTGGTTTGTTTTGCTTGCACAACAATTTGGAGCCATTGTGTTAAAGTTAATTCAGTCTCCAGACATCTGATTTCATTTGAAAACAAACAAAAACAGATTTGTTGAGCAAATACTGATACTGGTATATTTGCTGACTTGAGTGCAGGCTTCAGTTCCAGTGTGAATGAGTTTGAATGATTGTCTGTATAAGTGCCCTGCAACTGACCGTCAACCAGTTGTCGAGAATGGCTCGGCAGGTATAATATTGTACAGTGAAATTCCTCAACAACGAAATCATGTTTGCAGCAAGACATTTTTCACAACAGGGGGTTTTTCACTGTAGCAAATTTGATCTCAGATGTAAGCACACACACACACACACACACACTTATTTGACACTTCATACAGTCAGTGTAGAAAGAAAAAAAGGGAAAGAAATTGCAAAATGTACAATCAGCATTCACTTTCACTTGCATCAATTCCTTGGATAATGTATTTTATTTTGTTTCCTCCGTCTTTCATTTTGATCACTTTTACCCTCCCTGCCAGCGTCAGAGCTCTTCTTGTCTTAGCTGCTTGACATGCAAAGGTTCGTTTTGTAGCGATTTTAGCAATGCAATGTTCTTGCTGCGTATGAAACTAACAACAACAAATACTTCCTGGACTACTGCACGTGTAAAACAGTTTGGTGGTTGCTGTTGCCGTTTCCGAACGAAGCAGTAGAGGTCGCTGTTGGATTAGACTTCGTTGTAGTGAATCTCGTCTCGAGGCAAGGGCAGAAAAAAAGATTTCGTATAATGCAACAGGGTTTTTTTTTCGTTGTATGGGGGGCAGGAAAGTGGGAATGTTGTTAATGCATGAAGATTTTTTCACACTTGGGGTTATTTTCGCCCATGTAGGTTTCGTTGTAGAGGAGTTTCACTGATTTTATTGACCACATTTTTAGCCAATGCAGAACTTACAATGGCAAGTCAACATAATATTAAATATTTAGATGTGCGACTTAATCGCTCAGAAAATACGCTTAAACTTTTTTTGTATGACTGATACGTCTGAAGCCTTAATTCATCTTCACCAACGCCTTGTTCCTCAGAGCTTAGCAAAGTATAATTTCCTCAAGGGTTCTAAGTGTTTTATTATCTTCTGTGGCGGAAGAAAACTGCAGAAAGAATGAGTAACTCCTTAGAGATGAGCGACATAGGAATGTGAGTGTTTCAAGCCAAATAAGGAAAAATAATAAGTGGGCAGCAAAGCCACATGGGACAAAGAGAGACAGAATGCCACCAGTGGGAGAAATAAAAGACAAGACGAATAACAGAGAGGTGTTGGATTTACGTGACAAGTGTCGAGGCGTTTGGAGCGTTGACCGTAATTCCCATCCGACCCTGCTTGACCCGCAAATCACACACAAATGAGAAACACAAACACTCGCATGTGGCCCAGAAATTGCGCATTGGTGCTCACTTTGCTGCCTTGGAGTTTTTCCAAGACATTTTTTTCCTCTCCGGTATCACCTCAGCAGAGCAAACACACACTCGTATGCTACACACACATTAAGCGTCCTATGAGAAAAGAGGAAGTGCCGGTTCACCACACATTACATTGGGCGCAACTGGGTTGTGGATGATGGGCTGTGACCCAGTGTGAGGCAGACGCACAGATGGCCTACGGCAGTTGTTGCTGCCGCACCGAAATGCAGTCCCATATGGAGGTATGCAAAGACGAACACATTCATGAGCATGAACAGAACATACAGTACACATGGAACACTGCATGTGAGAGTAAAATCATTCCACTTGTGTACAGTGGATTGTCTTTTACAGAGAAGTTAATAAAAGGAATTGAAATTGCTGATTTGAAGTAAATTGGAATAAAAATATTCTTCACAGAACTATGCTTATTTCAACATGTCATGAGGAATATAGGAATATGTTTAACATCAAAACCAGTGCAGGCGTTTCCATTTCACGGAACCCTCAACATTTTGTTATTTGTTCAAGTTTCTTAAAATAATAGCTTTGGTCATATTTGATTTTTTTTTTCTTTTTGGGGAATTTAATATTGCTATACCAGTCACCTCTGCTAAAACCAGCTAAATCAAAAAGATCATTCAGTCCTTCCCACCCACAACTTCTGACCCACTTATCCTCACATGGGTCGCGGGCGTGATGGTGCCTCTCCCAGCTGACCTTCGGGTTGCCAGCCAATCGCAGGGCAAACAACCATTCACACTCACAATCGGGACAATTTAAAGTGTTCATTCAGCCTGCCGTGCATGTTTTCGGAATGTGGGAAGAAACGTGAGTATTTGGGGAAAATCCATGCAGGCAGGGGGGAACATGCAAACTCCACACAGGAAAGCCAGAGACAAAATCGAACCCTGCACCTGTGCACTGTGTGACGGGCATGCTAACCAGTCGGCCACCGTGCCATTCAATCCTACCTCTGAAACATGTTTATCATTTGGTTATATTTTTTTATGTACTCTAAAAAATAGAGAAACATTACCTTTTATGCACACATTTTAGTCAGCTCGCTGTGTTTCTCTGTGAAGTCAGAAAATCTTTAAGCACAAAATGAAACCACCAAAACCATGATGGTATAGTGGTACACTCGCCTGACGTGTCCGTGGGATGGGTTCCCACTCAGTGATGGTGTGGACGTGTGTTTGTTTGTCTCTATATGTGCCCTGCGCCTGACTGGTGACCAGTTCAGGGTTCAGTCTGCATTCCAAGAAAGCTGGAATAGGCTCCAGCAAACCCCCACGACACTGTTCAGGATAAGCGGCATTGAAAAGTAATGGATGGACATTTTTATCAAAAATATAATATGGTTTGACATTGTTGTCATTTTTTTTTGTAGAAAATAGTACATTTTCTTTAAGGAACCTTAGATTGGACATTTTTATCTTGTGGCCACGAAGTGGCTGTGTGTACTGCATTCACTGTATTGTAACGTACAGTAGCTGTGTCTGTTTGGTCGGCAAATGAGTGCACATCACCTCTACAAACGGTGTGGTTGAGGTAGAGAAGTGTGTTAATACTAGCATACCCATGGATGCTACACAATGGACAGAGATAGAAAGATTGAATTTGGATCTAAGACTGGAAATGAGCTGCAAAGTCTTTCTGAGACGTTCGAAATTGAAGGCTGTTGACAAGACAAAATGAGAAAATACCCTTACATTAAAGACGGTGGGTATTGCAGTTTCGAGTGCGTCCGGTTACTCGGACTTTCAAGTTATTCATGGGAAGCTGGAGCCCATTGTCAAACGTTCACACGGTATGTATAGGCTAACAACCAGTCGCACTCCCACCTGTGGGCAATTTTATTCTTCACTCGACATGAGAACTATGTCGAAGGATGCAAATTTACATAAGCGTAGCGAGAAGATGCCTCACATTTTTGGCCCAGTTGGAACATTATTTGCGGAATTATGAATGCTGTTCAATAGGTGTGGCAAAAACTTCACATTGGATGGTAAGTGCGCTTAACTTATAAATGTGTTGGAAATTACACGTTCATTTTACAGCACGTGAAACAGAGCACAGTGTTTGTTCAATGTTGGAAGTTCTGTAGCACATCTTGAGCATTAAAAAAAAATCAACAAGTATGCCAAAGACTGCTGGGATAGTCTCAAGCTCACCCGGATTCCAATGAGGATAAACAGTATAGAAAATGGATGGATGAGCAAACATACATGTTACAACATCCATGCTAAAGTGATGGCTTTGAAAAGATTGATTGACGTCCCCTGGTGCAAAAGCTTTCTAATAGCAGTCGTTTGCAGGGTGTCTTTATGGAAATCCATTTGGTAAACTGCCAAATTGCACTTTTTGTACCGTCTGAAACGTGATCAACCCTGGTTGGGAACCCCTGATCGAGAAGAAGCGGAGGACTCACACAGCGGTTCATGTTCAGCCCTAGTTTACGGCTGTCAAAAACTCATACTTTATGCCAATAAATCGAATCTATCTGGCCAGGCGAGACAGGGCATTGAGTTTCTTTTTCTTCTCTTCTCCCTTACGCTCCTTCCTGCTAAATACGCAGACGCAGCAGTGCAGATGACTGCTTGCCAGTTCGTTGCAAGAATTGGGTCAGTATCTACATCACAGGAGTCGAAAGGAAGGCAAAGCAGAGACAAACTGTCTGCAGACGAACTGTGATCCTCGGTCGGCTTGGATTGATGTTGGTTCGACGAAGCCCGTGCTAAGTTCAAGGAACTCGGCATAATATTAATCACAAATAATTCCGAGGATGTCACGTCTTGCTGCGCGGAGCACATGCACTTTCATTGGACTGTACTCCCCCATTAACATTCTAAAAGATACGTTTACTTCAATATTGATGATAAGAGTAGTAATACTATATATGCTACACATGCCAACACTCTCATCAATCAAACTGATGGATGACCTCCCAAAACATGCGGCTCGACTGTTGCCAGGACTGATTTTGCTCTCGCTCATCTGTATTGATCAGTCAGCCTGTAATAAACATTGATTGCCTTGTTGGCACGCGACACCAAACATTGACCTACCACAGTGGTTACGCAATACGTGCTGCATTCAATACATCCATCATTTCACAGTCAAAATGCAAATAACAACTCGAATGGCAGACCTCCGCGATGCTTCGCTGACACGTTTGACTGATTAATCATGACACCCTGCGATGCTCTTCCACTCCAGTCCAGCAGATGGTAGTATTGTCAATGATGCTGGATCGGGTGCTAATCAATTCCTTCATTCTTATCTTAATCTGATCTTCAACATAATGTAACCGGTTCTTTCATGCACTATGCGCAAAGTTGTGCGGACATCTGTTAACTCACTCACCCATTAATAAATAAACCGAGGCATTGTGATCAAAACACAGGCGCTTGCTTGTGTTTCTTATGCTTGGCGGAGGCAATGACAACAACTCCAACCTTTCGCACTCACTTGTCTCTGTAGGTTTGATTTGAGAGACTTTGGTCCGAGTTTCTCAGTTTCAGAGAGACTGAGAGGTGACTCACAGCAGTGTGAAATTCAAAACATGATCCTCTTCCATATCTGGTTTACTTTTCCAAGACATAATTGAACTCAATTTAACATCAATGTGAGATTTTCACAGTTTTCCGATGGTGTGTTAACTTGAGGTCCGTTAAGATGGCCTTGCTTTTGTCTGAGACGGATCATAGTTTATGATCTTCAAACGCTGATGTCTTTCACTGCACACTTCATTTGTGTGAAAAAAAACAGCTCTTTCGATGGCTAAGATTCAAAAGGCAACTTGATTGGCTTATAAATGAACTCTTACAATTTTATCTCAGAGATCGAGTCTAAGTGCGAGTTTGATCTTCTTTAGGCGTGGACTTTTATTTTGTCTTGCTCATAAATATTTGCCAAGAATAGAAGTCTTTTATAAGCAATCAACATGGCGGTTCCCAAGATTATTTCTCAATCTTAACATTGCACAACGTATGTTCCACTGGACCGTGTTTGGAACATACTGTATAAATTATGAGTCATACGTGCTCAATACAGGAAAGAAAGTTAGGGTTGTAAAAAAATAGTCCCGAAGTTCTTAGCTGGGGCCAGCCATGCACTTTATTTGAACAGATGCGAAAGGAGTTATTGAACATGACATATTGTTGTCACATACTGGTTCCTGTTCCATCTTTCTCCTTAAATATATATATGAAAGAAAAGTCCAACAAAAACAGGGCTGAGGATGAAGGATATACAAAAATGAAAAACAAAATTTCCTTTCATACTTGTTGTGATATCCCACAACCATTCTGCCATTCATCGGGAGTTTAATATGAAAACAATTATGTGTCTTGAAGCAGATCCAATATGCAGTATTGTATACACGCACACACATATATAAATCTGTTCTAGTTACTTTACAGGAAGTACATGAACATTTCCTGTTTACTGTTTATAACACCAGCAATTAATTTCAATGTTCATCCTCAATTTAAAAAAAAAAAAAAAGTAATAAAACAAAAAAGTACTGTATACCAAGGCCACACCCTGAGTGGTCTATAGTAAAATTAATACAAAAATCAGCACCACATAACCCCTCACCCCATTCATGACCTTCCAATATATATATTAGGCTTTGTTATTAAATGATCCAGCAACATAATAGTACGGTGAGCAGCTGTGACCTCTAAGCATATTTACTTGATCAGACGCGATGGAAGTGTGCACGTCAGAGGCCAAATGTTCTGTATCTACTTGGGTTCGCAAGTATATCAAGTAAACAGAAACATGTAGCTGGAATTGCAGCTTGAACACAATCATGATTTGGTGTTGAAGCTTAATGACAAAAGAAGTTGCTCACGATTGCTTATGTTGCAGTATCTCCAAAGCGACGTAGAGTGAATGAAACCATTCTGCGTGGTGCGTCCTCAAAAACAGACACCACAACCATCTAGTTGAAGTATTGCCCAAGTGGAAAACAATGTGAAGGGGAGTGTTCAAAGCCTGCATATATAGCATTAGCGGTTTAGCCATGACTAACATGCCTGACTGTCACCGGATCAAAGCAGCAATCAATAGTTTAATCAATGGTTTAATCATGCCCATTTGTAAGTGGCAGTGATGTTGACACCATCATCATAACTGAGTAATTACGTGTGCATTTTGAGGCATATTCATAAAAAAGTTCATTTTGGGGAGTTCACTGTGTTATTTTATCTTGCTCTACATTTAGCATACTGGTGCTAAATAAAAAGTACATTTTCCCTGTTCAATGAAAAAAAATACTTCTATATATATTTCTAAACAATGTAAAATCCTGTTCATGATCATGATTTTGTTTATTGCCAGAAAACAAAAATGTCAACTACAACCTAAAAAACAAAAACGCAGATGGCAATAATATACTGCTTTGAATATGAGTCCTTTAACGTCACACAATCATCCATCCATCCATCCTTGCTTTTACGTATCAGTGGATGTTTCTAAAATTGCCCACCTCTGGTGCTGACGAAAACACAACTCAACTAATGTGTTTTTTTTTCAGTGTGTTATTTGTCTTGAACGCTTTGTATTGTATTCACGTTTCTTTAAAATGTAAAATATTAATTTTGGGAGTGGCACTGTGGTCAACCCTGTCATGAGATTCATGCGCCTGCATACACGTTCCTTTGGGTTGTCCAGCTTCCTCTCTTTAAAAATAAATAAATAAAACAATGCTTTGAATGCTGACAACTTGTGCAGACTCCACTTGCTCAAATGAGAATGACAGGTTGAGCTGTTGATCACAATCATCAACTCAAACATCTAAACAATGCTGTCGAGGAGAAATTCTGCTTTTGAGGTGTTTACGAGACCAAGACGTCTCACTCTGTTTTGTCAACGCTTGCCTGGAGCACAGCTGAACAGCTCCTTCTGCTGCTCCACACCAGCTTGCTCTGTCTCAGTCACATGAATTATGGATAAGTAAAATATTGATGGACTTTTTTTTTTTTTAAGAGTCCAGACGTTCTGGATTACCTCTGGTTTTCCAGAACCAAACCAGTGACAGCCATATGCCCCACTTGAGCAAAATGAAATAGGACAGCTCAAAGCAGGACACAACTCAGAAAACTGTATATCATAATGAATATTCAGCAGAATGATATTGACCATTGGCACTTGCCATTATAAAAGAGCTCAGGTTGCTGATACGAACATGCATGCACACACACACACACACACACACACACACACACACACACACACACACACACACACACACACACTTGTGAACAAAAATTTGAGATTTGCTGGATGGTGGCAGTGAATTCATCGTCAACTCAACTCACTTCACAATAAGCAGCAGTGTGGCAAATACCGAACAATTCAAAACTGGCTTCAAAATGTTTGCTGTTGTATAAAACTTTTGTGCATTTTGTTATTACTCTGATAAAGTAAAATACTATAGAGTGATCATTTACAGCAAATCCGGGTTTTTTTTTTGGGTGGCAGGCTTCCACAATTTAATTAATTTCAACGGGGATCAAAGATTTGAGACATGAGTGATTTGAATTGCGAGTGTGGTCATGAATTAAACTCACACGTCAAGGCACCACTGGATTTGACATTCTTTCACCCCCGGGCTTCCCTGAGCAACTGCAAACATTTTTCCATGTGCTCCTGCCCTTCTTTCTTGTCATTTTTTTCTATGCATTCTTTCATCACCTTTTGCTTTCCGGCATTGCCATCTTCATGTTTTCGTGCAGTGCTGGCAACCTGATTCTTGGCTGACATTTCGCAACGTACAAGTGGCTCTTACTAGACAGAAGATGGTCATGTCTGTTGAACATGCGATACACAAAATGATGTGTTTCTTTGAAATCTGCTCTTCTCCATACTGTAATTAAGAGGGGCTCAGGTACAAGGCAAGAACGTACTTGAGTTGTATAATGGTATAATTCTATATGTGTGTGTGTGTGTGTGTGTGTGTGTGTGTGTGTAATCAAATCACTATACAGGCTTTGATAGGTTGACCGTCCTCGTCCATCCACAGTTGGTACACAAAGAGGCCAAGGGGTAATGGAAGAAACTTGGTGTCTACTTTGTCTCTGTCTTGAGCCTACTTTGTTTCGGTGGCTTGTCGTTCATCATTTTCCCAAAGCCCGAGTATCAATTTTGTCAGCCGTTTTAATGGTAGCTACCGTCTCGTCACCGCGATTGGCTGGCGATCAGTTCAGCGCGTACCCTGCCGACCAGCCAAAGTCTGCTGGGATGAAAGACCCTCGGCTTTTGGCTTCATTATTTAGAAATGCACCAATATCATTTAATCTTTTTTTACCCCCTTAATGATGTTATGGACGTGAGTGTGTATGCAGTATCAGTAATAGTTTGGTTACACTTTGTTTAATTGAACGCGTCGGAATGTCCAGACATTTGGCTGTATGTTTTCTGTAGCAACAACTAAAAGCTGTCTCCCATGGGACAAGGAAGGAACTTGAGAGGAAAGGAAAGAGGAAAGTTATTGTCAGTCGATGAAAGAGACGGAAAACAAGAAGAGGAGAGGCAACTGGGGACTCGTTTGAAACTGTGCCTCTTAATAAATCTGTCAGAACAAGAGAGAAAGAGAGCACGAAAGACAGAGCGATGCAAAGAGGGAGACTTTTAGGACAAGGAGAGAGGTCCCTCTATTGAGGTCTTCACCTGCCGGTTTCAAGATTCAAACGATTGCTCTCTCCCTCTCACTTTTCATTGGTACTGTACATCAAATTGTTGGAAAGCATCCCACTGTCAATTTATTTGCACTTTTTGTGATCCTGTATTCTCTCAAGTCAGCTTTGCACTGCAAAGTCCTTGCCTCGGCTTCGGGCTGTTTGTTTTTTCCACTTCAACAAAATATGGCGAGGAGCCACACCGTTCTGAGCCAAATCAAGACATCCTCATATACACCTAAAGAGGAGAAAATAATTTCTCCTGTATTAACTTTTCAACATCTGACTGTTGGCGTTGATCGTTTTATTCCAGAGGAGACAAAGGACGGCAAAAAGTCCCGCGTTAAAGCTGATACATCCACTTGAGGGGTGCAGCAACTGGCAAAGCTCAAAATGTCAACATCCACATTTATTTATTTACTTACTTTCTGACTTATTTATTTATTTAGTCTGCTGTGCATCCTCCAAATTTACACGGATGCGAGGTTGAAACTGCTTTTCCCATAAATCTCGTATCAGTCCAGCATGCCGGAAGAGAAGTTACAGCACTTTGTTGTAACCCAAGGGGTCGAAACAGAGTTTAAAAGCTGCTTTCAAAATGTTACCACAATAAACTCACAATGCCCGTGCCGAGACAAGAGTATATGAATTTGGTTGATAGTATATCACCACGGACGACCAGGTTCTCCGTAACATATATTTCAGAAAGAAACCATGTACTGTAGATACGAGAAGAAAAACACACCCAAGTAATAGACCGGACAGTCGCTGCTTTTTTTTTCAGCCAATGCTGATCACAATATACGGGATTTGTAAAACAAACCACTTCACTAATAGAATAGAATAAATAACTACGATCATTTCGACATGATTATTTAATTTGTTAGTTGAGCAAGTGACTGATCTCTTCTCTTGCCTGTAGTATTTCAAATGTGATCGCATTAGAGGAGCACTCACTGTCAATTATTTCATGTTTCGAATAATACCCCTAATTGAATTACATCTACGGCTTCATCCTTTGCCTTGAACAAAATGAGAAAGACGTTTTTCTTCTTAATCACTTATTAATTAGTCCCCAAATACAAGCAATTGATTTTCTGGTGCACTTGCTACATTTCTTCTCTTGTCCTTGTAAACCAGGATTAGATTCCCAAGTCAATCGTGAGGGAAATAACAACCCAAAACGTACGTGTGTCTGTGTTTGTGTTAGTGCACACGGCACCCTTAGCATCGGATCAGTCTCACTTTTACAAAAAGTATTAAAAAAATAAAGTAAAATAAAAAAGCAAGTCACCTTTAACCTACAGTGGCACGTGACCTGCATCACCGGACGTTGTTTGCGGTCAGCAGTCTGGAATTGCAGCTTGCGATCAGAGCTGTTACGCTATATCCTTTATTGGTATTATTATTCTCATTCAGAGTTTGTTTCATGTACAATTCACAGAGGGCACTGACAAAGGATGGCAATTTGGAAGGCTGACAGACGCATTTTAAAACGGTACACGTGAGCTACGATCGTTAACACGCTGCAAAAGTGCGTCCCATGCCTCAGCATCAGGTCTCGATGACGGTCGGCAGTGATTTCCTTTTCACAAACCCACAAACTCTATCTGTCTCGTGAATTTTTCTGTTTCGTTCATCTTCGGGGCCGTTATGGCTTTTGATCATCATGGCATGCGTGTGTGAGTGTGTATGTACGTCTCCGTTGTTTTTCTGTTTCGTTCATCTTCGGGGCCGTTTTGGCTTTTGATCATCATGGCGTGCGTGCGTATGCGCGTCTGCGGTAACGGGTCGATCGTTGGAGGTTGGTTGATCGAAAAGTAGATCTTTGGTCAAAAAGGGTTGGGAACCCCTGGTCTACATATACTGCATATACCGTATAATCACATACTGTATATGATGCCACTTTCAAGTATGTTAATATGTCAAATCTCTTAGGCAGAAAATATGATAACAGGATACTGCTTATTTTATTTGTTATTTCTCATGACATATAATATCGTGTCGTATGACTTCTAGTTTATTGATGACACCCAGTTGGAGATTACGATTGTGTGTAAATGTCTTTCCCATTGGCAGTCCCTATAGCTCAGGTTGATGCTTTTTCATTTTGCAGCGCTTAAGGGTAACCTCAGGAAGCAAATGATTGGGAGAGCTCTTATTACTTTTCATTAGGCTAATGTGACGTGTGTTGGGATTTATAACAAAGGAAGAGGGCACGCACATATTGTAACGCACTTTACTGCAGCCGCATCGCCGTGCGCACAGTCCACTTGGAAGCCGACATAAATGCAAGTCATAAATTCAATTATCGACAAAGATGTTTGTGGACTACACATGGGAAGAGAGAGTCTAAGTGGAGCCTCGGGGATTGGGGTTATGACTTTTCCGAAGGTCTGTGCTGACTTCAAACAAATGAGGAGAGGGAATGAGGTGTAATGATGAGTACGTGCTCACTATGGATTGAACACCATGTTAAAACATGAAGGTATTCTTCATGCACTCGGCATCAAAACACCCCGGGCTGCAGCTCAATAATCAACTTTTGTTCGTGTCAATGAACTTGCAGCTGCATGCCTTGGGCATCAGGGTGGAGAGGGTTCGAGCTGTCAACTGACCACCACCTAGTGATGTGTTGCATCCCGTGGTAGAGGAGATGCCGGTACGACCTGGCGGATCCAAAAATATCTTGAGGGTCAACGTTTTAACTGTCATATCTGACAGAACTTTGAACATATCCTGTGGGAGGTTGTAGACATTGAGTCAGAGTCGGCCAAGTTCCTTGCCTCCGTTTTTGAGAATCCTGACAGGAACTTTATCCCCTAGGTGGTTGGTGCCTGCTCCGGTGGCAGTCCCTGTACCCATTGTTGGAGGCCAGTGGTGAGAAATGCCATCCAGCTGAAGAGGGAGTTCTGTCAGGCCTTTTTGGCGTATGGGATTCCAGAGGCAGCTGCTAAGTGTAAGTGGAATGCGTCTTTGCTAAGGCAAAAACTCAGGCATGCAATGGGTTCGATGAGGCCATGGTGATCGACTTCTGGATGGCTTCAAGGAAATTCTAGTCCACCATCCCGTGTCACAGAAGGGGGAAACAGTGCACTATCAGCAGTGTGTATACAGGGGGATTAGCACTTCTCAGCCTTCCATTTCCTCTACTGTCGAAGATGAGCTGCAGACTTTTCCTGACTTTGGGCAAGAGGCGGGGTACAGCCAAGACTGATCGCCTCGGGTGCATGTTTTTGAAATGTGGGAGGGAGCCCTGGTGTTCAGAGGAATAAAAAATCATGCACGAGGACCTCAGCTGAGATTCAAGCCTGGGACGTGCAAACTATCATCCCACTACTGCAAACAGGACAATGTAAGGAACATTGTACTAATGTACTAAATGTCATGTATACTCTCAGGAATGTTAAATGTGGCAGTGTTAAAACCTGACCTCCATTTTACTTTCATCCATCCATCCATCCATCTCTACCGCTTATCCGGGGCCGGGTCGCGGGGGCAGCAGCTTTAGCAGGGAAACCCAGACTTCCCTCTGCCCGGCCACTTCTTCCAGCTCTCCCCGGGGGATCCTGACGTGTTCCCAGGCCAGCTGCGTGACATAGTCTCTCCACCGTGTCATGGGTCGTCCTCGGGGTCTCCGCCCGGTGGGACATGCCCGGAACACCTCACTAGGGAGGCGCTCAGGAGGCATCCGAATCAGATGCCCAAGCCACCTCATCTGGCTCCTCTCGATGTGGAGGAGAAGCGGCTCTACTCTGAGCCTCTCCCGGATGACCGAGCTTCTCACCTTATCTCTAAGGGAGAGCCCGGACACCCTGCGGAGAAAACTCATTTCGGCCGCTTGTATCCGGGATCTCGTTCTTTCGGTCACGACCCATAGCTCGTGACCATAGATGAGGGTTGGAACGTAGATCGACCGGTAAATTGAGAGCTTCGCCCTTTGTCTCAGCTCCTTCTTCGCCACGACAGACCGATACAGCGTCCGCGTCACAGCAGACGCTGCACCGATCCGCCTGTCGATCTCTGTCGATCTCTCGCCATTTTACTTTCATAATACTATTTTCAAGCAATGTAGTCACAACAAGGTATAATAATAAAATGGTTACAAAACTCTATACAGGCAGGATATTCATTTTGAATGATTTCAGCTCAGTTACGTTCCACATCGTTAATCTAAGCTTGAAATTTAAAAAAATGCTTTAATCAACCTTTCACCTGTTTATAGTTGATTACATCTCATACAAAAGTCTAATGAGGCTCTAAACTGACATTAGTTAACAAGCATTACAAACCTTCCGCAATTCAATGTTATGGGAATGATGGGGTGTATTACAAAGCTGCAATCCACCTGAATAAAAGAGGCTGATGCATCTTACTTCACTGTTTCATCTCCATCTGCTCTCCAGGCAGCGAGGCCCCTGATGTTTAAGTCCATTTCTTTTCTTTCCTCTCTCCTTCAACTCTTTACAGTAAACACCTGCGCACGCTCTGAATGAAAAAAAAAAAACCCATGATGAATAGCTTCACTGAAAGGCTGCTGTCAGCAGTGAAGCGATCCCTTTCACATGCGCAAACAGTGAAAAAAAAGGAGGCGGGAAACCAACCGGCATGCTCCGAGAGAGGCTAGCATAGTAGACATGGCCTCGATTTACATACACACCGTCATCTG
Source organism: Hippocampus mohnikei (assembly GCA_026261675.1). Lineage (NCBI taxonomy): Eukaryota > Metazoa > Chordata > Actinopteri > Syngnathiformes > Syngnathidae > Hippocampus > Hippocampus mohnikei. The sequence goes on along the minus strand of JAKGUB010000346.1, from coordinate 2,660,073 downwards.
TCATTGTAGCACAATGAAGTCGGTATGTTTTGTCCTAAATTGCCACCTTTTCTTTAGTGAGAATCACTCATTGTTTTGCTTTGAACCACAAGTGTCTGATGAATGTTTTTCAAAAGATGAGGATGAGATTGATGAAATGCTATGCTGGAAAATTGTAGTTTTAACGCACACCTGGACAGCAGCGTTTTTTTCTTTGTTTATTTTATTTTTCAAAAGTCTATTTTGGCTTTGTAGACTACAGGCTTTGAAAACTGGATACTTCCCCCTGATTGGTGAAGGTAAACATCCCATTCTACAAACAAGGACATGAAACTCAGGAATACGATGAAATATTATTGAATTCAAACTTTTATAAAGAAGTCCTTGGTAGCAGAGTCATTCTCCAGTTGGAAAATTGTCAGTTGAGTCACAGATATCCCCTTATTTGTATAAAGCCGGAAGTAACACTTCAAAGTACCGAAACGTTTTCAGTTAGTTCAGTTTTCTTTGCATCAACAAAATTAAAGATAATAACAAAACCACGCATATTACTGCAGAGCTCTGCCAAGACGTAATTCTTTTGTGCTAGTCAGCACAAAGCGCAGATAGAACTGGGAGTCGCCGCTTAGAATTGATGCGGATTTACATGGGACAGGAGATGTGAGCCAATTTCATCAATGGACGCTACAGCTTCTTGTTTGCTTTCAAACTTAGCTTGTAGCAGACGTGTGCACATTTCAGCATGACGTCTTTGATCCACTGGTGAGAGGGCACTTTGATTCTCTCGTCTTTCATCTATGACTGCTTCAAACAACAAAGTGTAAAAAAGTGGTTAAGACTGCCCGAATGTCTGTGAGTTATGCGATGTGTTGTATTATTTTGTCATTTTATGTTAATTTTTCTGTTGATGGCGGCCTGGGCACTCGCAGCGGCTTCTCTCTCTCTTGTGGTCGAGAGGAAAGAAATTTCACCTGTGCTGTATGTTGCACATAGAGCACATTTGACAATAAAGTTGACTTGAACTTGAACTATCGTGGAAAAAATGCGCCATGATCAGTTTTATACAATTATTAATAAAGTCTAAATTCCTCTTTTATTTATTTATTTATTTTTTTTTTTTTAAACAGCACCTGCTTGTCATATCTTGGACTGATACTAACTACCCGTTAATAGCAGACCAGCAATGGCTAGGGAACTGAAATACCGTCTTGAGAAAACCCACGACAAACACACTCCAGAGTTCCAAGCCGATATTCAAAACCAATGCTTTCTTGGCAGACGAGACAGGCGTGCTAACCACCATGAAAAGCATATTAGATATAATGTGGAACAAAAGTCTGCCTTTGGGAAGTAACTGCTGAAGAGAATATCCATCAAAGAAACTGCTCAAAAGAAACAAGTGCCAGACACGTTTCTCAGAGCTGGACAAACAAATGGGAACATCCTTGCGGTAAGCACAGGCCAACTCATGTAAAGTACAAGACGTATTGTGGCTGAATCACAATGCATGACAGTATGATACAATATAGACCCAGTGCTTTTATTATCGCACTCAGCTCCCAGAGTGGTCACTATTTTGATATACACCTGCTCTTAATACACTCACTGGCTCTCAAATATGCTATGGAACCAATGAATGGTACAACATCAAAGCAAGACCCTTTTACAGATAGAATTGCAAATCAACTCAAACAACTTTTGTCACGTCCTTTTTTTTGTGTGTGTGTTCTGCTTCCATCAGCTGTTAGCTAACGGCTTACTTTTTATACTTGACCAGTAACAGCTTTGATGTCATCTTTAAGCTTTAATGGCTGGAATGTATGAGGATGGGATGCAGCCTGCTTTATACAGTGATAGGGAAGGCGTTGGCTCATTCATACAAACGCGGCCTAAGGAATGACTAGATCTTGACACTGACCTTTACAGGATAACAAATGAGGAGGCTCCTTGAGTACCACTGAGGTGCCCTTGAGGGAAGCACTGAACCTCTTGATTTGTTCTGGGGTACACATCTGTGCGGAGCCTCATCCTGCTGTCTGCCTTGCATGTGTGAAGTCATTCAATGCAGAGTATATGCATGTCGTAACCAAATCAGGGTTTCAAGGGACTTTCTGCACATGGCCCAAATAAAGGGCTTTTGTTCTCTTCTGGTAAATGCAAGTAATATTTTAAATATCGATTTTTTACTTTTTTTTCTCCATGATGAATATATTTAGAATTGATTGGGATATTTTTCAGGATAATGTTACTAATAGGAAACATTGGATCTTGAATTGGATTTTGTCAATCAAGCCCAATGCAAAGCCTCAGTGAAAGATGACGCCATAGCCTTCCGTGAACCAACACACTTCCTTTCATCAGGTTCTCACGGAGGAGAGAGGTTTAAATGTTCAATCAGAAAATAATATTGCCAATAATTTTCTTTGTGTGATTTTATTTTTGATGACAGCTAGCTGATCACCCAATCCCAAGAGGACAAAAGCGTGAAACGCTTCTCCCTCACGTTGTTCACTCTAATCATACTCTGCGTGTAATTCATCATAATCTCTCTCAGATGTCCTTCCCTCTAAATCCCCAGCTGCACCGCATGTTGTTTCATTGCTAACGTACAGGACACATGCCACCAATGTTCCCTCTAATTTTCCATTTGTCTGAGCATTCACACAAACTCCCTGAGCACTCCTTGGACCACGGTGATCAGACATGCACACAGCGGCCAAACCAGAATCACACCTTGCCCAAAACCTGCGACCATAACAAGGTCGTATGTTATGAAAAAAATCCAATTACCGTAATTTCCGCACTATAGAGCGCACCTGATTATAAGCCGCACCCACTACATTTTAAAAGGAAAACCAATTTTGTACATACACAAGCCGCACCTGTATATAAGCCGCATGTGCCCACATTAAAACATGTCAACATATTTACAAAGAAAGACGGTACACAGAGAGAGTTTTCAAAGTTTTAATAATATAACTTAACAATAATAATAATCTAACTTTCTTCCCAAACGGTGCCTGTGACGCGGCAGTAAAACGGTAGCAACATGGTAACAACACGCTAGCAACAGAATAGCAATGCGTCATATGCCTTTCTTTTTGCATTTTCCATGATGAGGGTATGTTCACGCTAATTAAATTTTTGCACAAGACAAGAAGTTGCAGTCTTCCTCGACGCATATATTCCACCGGTCTTAAGCTTACCTTTTCTACTCGAGCGCCCGCTGGCGGCCGTTAGAAAAATTACACATATTGGCCGCATCACTGAATAAGCCGCAGGATTGAAAGTTTGGGAAAAAAGTAGCGGCTTATAGTCCGGAATTTACGGTACCTTCATATCAAAATAGAACACATCGTCGAATGGAGATTTATGACATGAATAAAATCAGCATGTTTGTTACTTTTATTTTAGCACACATGATATTTTAAGCATATATTAATCAAGCCAATCTATGGTCACACATTGTCCACTCATAAATAATGGAAAAAACACATCATTGAATAAAACACACAAATTCCTAGTCACCTGACCTTTGAAACGGGTGAAAGAACCTCATTCAAAGGGCTCGTAAACAATGTCCATTATTGCACTTTTAGAACGGAGCGGTGCGCACGTCGCCTGCAGCCGCTTGTTTGTGATGAGTGTGAGTGAATGTGTGCATCAGAACTATCGTAGAAACAACTGAGTGCGCACCCTTGGTCACACTACCGAAACTGTAATGGAAGTGGGAATGGTGTGACGTTCTGTTTCTAGATTAAACTCGTGTGGAAATGACGGAATTAGTGTAGAAATATAGCGTGTACGTGGTGTGCGCCAGCTGTCACCGTGTGCGCTGAGGCGGTGAGAAAAGTGCGCAATTGAGCACGCGCGCAGTTTAGAGGGAACAGTGCATGCCACACGCACTGTATGCTGCTGGAGACAATCGCTTTTGCGGTTCCGCATAATCTGATTTGCCCGGCACACTACATGTTAATATGATGTTATGCTATGACCCCGACGGTGCTTTCTCGTTATTGGTGTCTTGTCATTGGCACGTCACTGCCTTCCATCCATCTGCTGATCCCCCTACACCTCTCCAGGGTGTTTCTGGGATATCCTCCTAATGACCTCCGCGGCATCACTGAGCTGCTAAGCCCAGCCACCTGATGACTGCACTTGGCGAAAAGGCAACCAGCGTACCTGAAGGACATCCAAGTGTCAGCGTTCTAGTGTTCTAATTCCCGATAAATGAAACACGCGCACGCACACTGCTGGAAGTAAACAAAGACATTTCCATGGATACACACAATGGTTGGAATTACATGACAATTATTTACTCTCTGTGTCCACCCATTGCCTACCTGATGATGCGTTAGAACTTAAAAACAGAGGTCAATCATTTTGTCATTTTTATGCCTATCAAGAGCAGATGCTGGAGAAAAAAAAAAGCTTCTTCATTTGGGTGTGAGTAGTTTGACATTCTATTCTGTCTCCAAGGTATAGCTGTCATATTTAGTTTCGGCTCCCAGTGGAGAGAAATGGCAGCAGTGCAGAAAGAGAGGACGGAATCTCAGAAGGCCAAGCTGTCTGCTCGAGATGGGAGGGTGGCTGAGGTGGATAGTGTTACACAGCTCACGTTGGGGACAAGGTGATCTGACCACAGGGATGGAGGGTCATGTGTTGTCATGGAGATATAGACAGTAACTTGGAATTCAAGAGAAACGTAAAGAGGATCCAGCGTAAGCGCTGTTGACAAATGGCGATTTTTGAATTGTGTCTGTTCAATATTCTTTTTTTTTTTGGGTGCTGTGGGGGGGCGCTTCTCCAGCACTATTTGGGAGGCAAACAGTTCCCATGCTCTCTGTCTCACCTCCCGGCCTCCTCCTCCTCCTCCTAAAAGGGTGAATGTTTGGAAAGAACTGAAGTGGCTTCTCTATGATTTGAATGAATAGCATCGCTCTCCCCAACTTTGACATTGTGACATGCAAGATAGCATGAGATGAGAAAAGGAACATGTGGAAGAGGTGAGGTTGCGGGGAGGAGGAATGGTGCTTGACAGAATGTAAAGTGTTGAGGAATGTTTACTTTCAGAGGAGATGAGAGCTGCTTTTAAAAAGATTGAATGTAAAAAAAAAATGCTGGAGCTACAAAAAAAGGAAACTGGTGCGATGTGAGAAAAGCACTTTGATTGGCAAAAGTTCCAACACTGTTGTAATACTTCAGATAATTAAAATAATAACAAAGCTTTCAGCATTTGCATTGTGATAGAAATCTTTTTTGGTTACAATAACAATGGGAACAACAGAATGGGAAGAGAAAAGATGAACAAATAACATCATTATTATCGTTCGAGAGCACTGTGCCTTTAAATTGGATTATCTGCTCATTGGTTTAACATTTGTTGTAGTTTACAGAATCAGAATCAGAATCGCCTTTATTGTCATTGTATAGCATACAACGAAATTTGGGTGCTACTCCTTAGTGCATTTTATAAATAAAAAAAGAATAAACTAGAATAAAATCAATAAATAAATAAAATGACGGTTTTATAAATACAATATTCGAACAACACACAATACAACAACAGCAACAGTAGTGGTAGTGTGGACTGAGGCTTTTCTCGCACACAGGACACATACTGCACTTGAAATGACTGGCTCATATATTGCTCATTATTGCCCAAGTGAGGTAGGTGAGTGTGGGTTTAGATGCAGTAGTTTGATTATATTCTGTGATTGTTTATTGCAGTAATAGCTCTGGGAAAAAAAAACTGTCTCTGAATCTGCTTGTTCGGGTTTTGTGTGATCTGTAACGCCGGCCTGAGGGTAACACCAAAGCGGTGGGAGGGAACCTCAGTTCCTAGTGAGCCAATCCGGTTCCTCGAGAGCCATATCATATCCTGCCTATTTTAGATCCCTCCCTACTCCAGCACACCTGATTCAAACGATCAGCTCATCAGCAAGCTCTGGAGAAGCCTGAAACAATCATGATCAATTGAATCAGGTGTGTTGGAATAGGGAGGGATCCAAAACAGGCAGGATATGATATGGCTCTCGTGGAACCGGATTTCCCTACCCCTGCGCTAAAAGCATGACGCGACGTGGCAGCATCCAGGGGTTAAAAAAAACAGCCGAGACACTATTACCGGTCGTTATTTGCCTCTATCAGACTGGCTTTATTTGTAATATTCTTTCATTTTGACTCAATCGCTCCTTGCTTTGATTTACTAACCGGGTTGCTTCCTAACTAATTGAGGTCAGTGCAGAATTGAATTGGGTTGATATGGGCTAATTTATACGTCTATTTCAGTTGACAGGTCAGGGAATAGGATTTGCGCTCTACTAATCCTTCTTGGGTTTTGTGCACTGCTAATACAGTGTGAACTGTCAGGTTGTTGTCCTTTCATATTCACACCGGCACTGTGTTCTCATCTGTTATGTGTGAGAGATTTCAAATAGTCTTAGCCGACAAAAGGGAGTTTCTTCCTCACTAATTTTGCTGATTTTCTTGTCGCTGAGCCCCATTACACTTTAAAAATCACCCTTTGCCCGTTGTGTGTTTCCACACGGAAAAGCTCACATAAAATATAGGGATTGTTGGTGCTGGAGGGAAGCCATATGTTCTCTTTGTCGCTAAAGTTTCTCTGATCCTCCATCAGGGTCACAGGAAGCTTTTTCAACTACTCGGCGCAGCACAGCTCGATTCATAATTAAGTACCAGATACTATAAGGTACTATTTGTAGTGCTCGGCCAGCAGGGGGTTGTAAGTGATCTGATAGCACATGGTTGAGATTAAGGACTTCCGACCGCTTACTGGTCAAGCAGATTGGCATGATATGAGCCGACCTTGCTCAAGTGCTTGCGGTAACACTCTGGTCGGCTTCTTGTTCACTTTCGGAGAAGACCCTCATTCTAGTCCATGCTTGTTTGTCAGCTGTTTTAAGCTATGGCTCACCCGTGACCCTTGACCCCTTGACACCGATTGCAGTACAAAATGGACAGATTGATCATGCAAAATGCATTTGACGCAGGGTTGTCAAGCAGGTGTCGGGTGAAAATGACATAATTTGAGGAAAATAGCATTTCATGGTAATTTTGCCAGTATTCAAACACAACATGCCCCTGACTATATTTAAAACGGCTGGTGTACTTCAAGATTCTTCCCTTTGTTGCCATGGTAAAATACATGTAAGGGCAAGTCTTTTAGAGTGCCAGATGTCCATTGCCCACCTGCACACAGTCTGTTTATAAATGAGCGTGTGGGAGAGTGTGTGGGTGGGATCAATCGATGCTAAAGGATATTCAATGTCAGAGTGTTAGCGCTTCTTTGAGCCAAGGGAATATACATGAGTGTTAAAGAGCATCTGAATTCCACACCAAGTGGAACGTATACTAATTGATCGGTTGACTTTGTATCTCGCACGTATGGCACGAAACGTGTTGGGAATATAGTTTAAGAGGAGATTCTTCTTGAAGAATGCAAAAATAGGACAAGGTGGGGAAACTGAACTTTCTCAAAACATGCTCTCAAAACTAGAATTTAGGAGTGAGAAATAAATTTTTACTTGTGTACCAACAAGTATCACTGTAAAATATTTGACACAGCTGGATAATAAACACATCTTTCCGTATTCTGCGTGTGGTATTTTTAACGAATCTCACGTTCAAACAGACCATCTTTATATCTAAAGCATAACTAACATTTTACTGCCGTTCCATAATCATCATCTCCATCTTCATTGCGCTTTAATTTCCTCACACTTTTAGTTCGCTGCAATGGAAGTCACTGCCAGCTTGACCACTTAAGAAGGAAAATGACTCATCATTCTCTATTAGCAGGGATATATTGTGTGTGTGTGTGTCTTGTGTCCAGCTCAATGACTTCCAGATGTTCATCCATCTCTTTAGGTAGTCCACACTGAACGGTGAACTCTCTGCTGTCTGCAAGGGATGGGCGGCCATCATTCATTCTTATTGCCCTCCAAGTGATGACTGTGGCCACACACACACACACACACACACAAAGTTCAACAAACAAGATCCACATGTTAAACTTGGCATTAACCCATAAACCATTATAAACTTGTAAGTTATCTATGTGAGCGGTTCCACACTTGAGCACACAAACACAAGCGCCGATGCACAGCAGATTTGAACCACACCGCCCACTTCCCAAGCACACACGTGATGGAGTTTTACTTGCGAACTAGTCTGTCTTCTCGCCACTTTTTTTTTTCCTCTGACCTACCTGCGCCATAAACATCTTTTATGTGATAATAAGTGAGTGCCAGCGGAGACCAATTCATCAAATTCCTTTTAGTGGGCCTCAGTGGAGGAAAGGAGCTAAAACCCCCTCGTAAGAATTATCAGTCCAGTCTAGTTTTAAGTCGAGGTACGACTTGAATTCTAAGTCATAATGACAAAAAAAATGGTGGACGATAGCTGATTGCATTTATTTTTTCATTTTCCCCATTTAGTATGTGACAGTATATTGCCTGTAAGTTCAGAGCGTTAGGAGAATATGGTAGAAAGAATGGGCAGTCGAATACAAAACCACTGGAAGAGAAAATGAAAAGTGAGAAACGAAAGAGTGATTGCACAGCATGGAAGAACATAAAGAAAATGAAAAGAATGTGGCCGACTGCCTCTCTGTTTGCCGCTCTGACCGAAACCACAATGACAGGACTGTAACACACTGACACACTGGCAGGCGCACTCATGCAGAATTTGGAAAGCACGAGTGGGACTTTCTGGTTTCTGTGTGCATGTATGATTCCATCCTAATGTCTTCCAATTCACCTCACCTGCTCATCTGACTCCTTGAAATTTCTGACTTGCACATCTCTTGACCACACTCAATAACTTCTGATCTTGGATGATGGAAAAAAATCCAGATCACTTTATTATGCGCACTGTAGAGGTGGAGGACTCCCGTCAAAACTTGGATTCATTCATTCATTCATTTTCCGATCCGCTTTATCCCGACAAGGGTCACTGGGGGTGCTGGAGCCTATCCCAGCCGTCTTCGGCAGTAGGCACGGGACACCCTGAACCGGTTGCCAGGCAATCGCAGGGCACACAGAGACGGACAACCATCTGCACTCACACCCACACCTAGGGACAATTTAGAGTGTTCCATGAATCTGCCATGCATGTTTTTGGAATGCGGGAGGAAACCGGAGTACCCGGAGAAAACCCACACAGGTCTGGGGAGAACATGCAAACTCCACACAGGAAGGCCGGAGCTAGGATTGAACCGACGACCTCTGCACTGTGAGGTCGACGCGCTAACCACATGGACCACCGGGCCGCAACTTGGATTCAAATCACTGCAACATTCAAAATTAACATGCATTATTCTGCACAAGTACCCGGTATACATGTATGTAAATTTGTTGGTTGTTTAATATATAGAGATGCCATTTTTTGGGTGCTATAATCAGTGAAAAAACATTTTATGATCACTTGAGTATATATTGTGACTGTCTAAGTTTGTATGACTTGACTTGCGATTGATTTAAACCAAGTAATTACTTGACTCAACTGGCTTGAAATATGATAGCAACAGTACTACTGTACTTTTTTTTTTCCAGAGTAACTTGGGACTTGTTTGAAACTTAAAGGTTTAGCACTAGAGACTCGCTTGTGACTTGCACATATAAATACCATCTCGGGTTCACAACATTACAATGTTGGTATGCTGCCAGTTTATGGTTAAAATGGTCCGAAAAATGATTGGATAACATTTAGCAAGAGTAATCGACTGCTCAAGACAACATTTAGCAACGCTATGGAGGAAATATTTTGTAAAATTGACTTTTTAAATGTATACAAATAGGTCTCTGAATTGTCTCCCCACCGGTCAAGTGTGGAATTATATCGCTAAGTAAATTTTGTGTTATCTGCTATTCCTGAAAATGTGTCTCGAGCAACCGCTTCTGCACTTCCGTCAAATTAGTCCCTCACAATGACAGATGTTGCCTGCATGGCCCTGGCCAAATGATGGAGACGATAGCTAATTGCTCAATTACAAGCAAAATAATCTGGCCAATCTCATTTCGGTGCATCCCCCCCCCCCCCCGACCCCCCTCTGTGCGAGCCACCCGGCATCC